>VZRJ01010885.1:399735-508202 GCA_013397565.1 Ptilonorhynchus violaceus
TGGTGAGGCAGCCGTGCCCCTGCAGCCCATGGGGGTCCACGGGGGATGCAGAGATCCACCCACAGCCCATGGGGGATGTGCCCACACCGGAGCGGGTGGATCCCAGGACGCTGTGACCCAGAGGAAGTCCCATGGAGAGAGAGGCCTTGCTCCCAGGCTGGAGCAGCCTGTCCCTGGAGGACTGACCTCGTGGCAGAGTGACCCACGCCGCAGCAGCTTTGGGAGGACTGTCTGCCCGTGGGATGGACTCGCTGCAGCAGTTTTGGGAGGGCTGCTGCTCGTGAGAGTGCACCCACTCTGGGGAAGTTCACAGAGAACTGTCTCCTGTGGGAGGGACCCCACGGTGCAGCAGGGAAAAGACTCCTCTCCCTGAGCAGTGGAAAGAAGATCTTGGGCGATGAACTGACCAAAACCCCCACCCTGTCTCCCTGCACTGTCAGGGGGAAGGAGGGAGGGGTTGGGGGCAAAAAGGGTGTTCTTAAGGGCTTATTTTACTTCTCATTATCCTGCTCTGATTTTATTAGTAATAAAGTCACCTAATGTCTTTAAGTCAAGCCTGTTTTGCCCTTGGAGTGTTTTCTCCAGGTCCTTATCTCAACTCATGAACCCTTCATTAAATTTTCTCCCCTCTGTCCGGCTGTAGCAGGGGAGAGGGAGTGAGTGGTTTTTGTGGGTGCCTGGGGTCTGGGCAGTGTCAAACCACGACAGCTACCCAGGAACCGCAGGGGTTGAAAGGGACCTTAAAGCCCATCCAGTCCTACCCCTGCCATGGGCAGGGACACCTTCCACTATCCCAGGGTGCTCCAAGCCCTGGCCTTGGCCACTTCCAGGGGTGGGGCAGCCACAGCTTCCCTGGGATCCTGTGCCAGGGCCTCCCCACCCTCTCAGGGAGGAATTCCTTCCTCGTATCTATTCTAAACCTGCCCTCCTTCAACTTAAGGCCATTATGAAAGAAAGGAGCCACATCCTCTGGAAGGATTGATGGTAGGAATAGCCCAGTTTGTGCTGGGCTGAGGGCATCACTCTCTCCTCTCTGCGCTGGGCTCTGGCGCTGTGTCTGCGCGGGGACGGCCGGCTCTGGGTGACGGACGGCCTCGCAGCAAGCTCCCAGAGCTGCGCGTGCTTCGGGCTGCGTCCCTGGAATGAAGGCTGACAGCACCGCTCAGATCTGCTCTCCTGCTCAGCATTATCTTAATGAGGAGGCAGATGAAAAAGGAAACTACATATGTCTTATTTTCCTATTCAAGGGATAAACAAGCCAGGGACGCGAGCGAGCAGAGTTTGGAGAGGCTGGAGCAGAGTTTGGAGAGGCTGGTGCAGAGTTTGGAGAGGCTGGAGCAGAGTTTGGAGAGGCTGGTGCAGAGCCTGGTGCTGCAGAGTCAGGCTGCTGCAGCACATCCCAGCTCCTCTTGCAGGTGCTGGGTCACTGCTCTCCTTCCAGAAGCAGAAACAACATCTGCAGACAGCCTGGGTGCAGCAAACACCCCAGTCCCCACAGGCACAGGAATGACCGGGAAGGAGTTTTGCACCCCCAGGCAGGAGCAGAGGAATCAGTTTTTCCTGTGGAAGCACAGACCAGCTCTGAATAAAGAGATCCTGAGCCTTTCCAATCTGATGGCTTCCAAAGGGGTCACTTCGGAAACCTGGAACCTCCTGAATCCTACTTTTTTCCAAAGATGTATTTTTGCCCAAGCTAATTTTGAATGTCTTCAAGATTAGCAAATCAGCATTTTCTGGGGGAAAAAACCGAAATAGTCCAGCCCCAGTCACCCTCCCCCATCCCTGGTCCCACAGAAGACACTATTCAATCCAGCAGACACAAAGCACGAGCTGGGAGCATCCACACCTCTACTGTGTGTCCATGCAGAGCTCATCAGATGAGCTCACCAAGCGTCTCCTCATCTCCTGAAGCCCAGGACACGACACCACCTTGGACTTCTCCTTGCACTCCTGCACTGCTGGGGGCTGCCTCAGATCCCTGTGGTCCGGCTGTCTGGAGCAGGAATTGCTGAGTGGGACCCTGAGCCGCAGCCCTGTCCCTGCTGCGCCCGTGGGGATGGGGACCCTGGTGTCCCTTGGTGCAGCCAAGAGCCTGCTGGTGGCAGAGGCTGCTCACACAGTGCCCCCCTCACAGGGTGACAGGGCCAGTCGATGCAGTGGCAGCTCCTCAGCAGTCCCTGGCAGGCAGTGACGGCTCTCCCAGCGCTGCCAGGCAGGGAGGCAGCCCTCGTCTGCAGGATGGATGAGGGACAGGGTGACCGTGGGTGGCTCTTGCCCTCCCCCTGCACACTCACACCACTGTGCAGGTGTGATGCCTGAAATAGGAGTACCTGAAACAGAGACTAAGCAAAGTTAGTGAATAAAAGGCAGGGATTTATTGAAGATCCTCAATAGATACACCTTGGGCAGTGCAGAGCCTGGCTGAAGCCGAAGCTCCAGCTAGGCTGGACCCAAGATGGACCCCTGGTCACGAGTTTTCCCCACAGATATAAGTTTGGTACATTTGCATATCAGGGGTTAATTGTCCAATTATAGTTCCAGGTAATGAGGTAATATTCCCCCATTCACCCCCCTCCCAATTCACTTTTGTCTGTATTTAGACCTAGGATGGTGACCTTGGTTCCCAGGCCTAGAAGGGCTTGTTTTGTCTGACCAAAATGTGGAGAGATCTTGCTTAGCACATAATATGGAGTTCAGAATTACACACTAGTACAGTGCAGGATTAGGAAAATCTAAAAGCTAATCCTTAAGGCATCAGGTGGAGCAGCAGGCAGCCTGTGGCTGCTGGGATCAGGCCCTGGGACCAAGTCACATCCCACCAGATGTTCTTAGGGCTGTGTGGGAGGACAGCGCCGGCTTGCACAGGGCCCTCCTCTTCCCGAGGTTCCACAGGGCACCATGTGCTCCCTGGACATGGTACAGGGGGACAACACCGAGCCCAGGCTGTGCTGGGCCAGCCCTGGGGCGTGGCAGGGGGCTCATGCCATGATGCCACCAGCACCCACCCACGTGAGCCCTGTGCAGCCCCACTGCCAGCAGGAGGCGGGTGGACGCCCAGGAACACGCTCCAAGGCCTGGTTGGATGGGGCTTGGAGCAACCAGGGATAGTGGAAGGTGTCCCTGCCCATGGCAGGGGGTGGAATTTTAAGGTCCCTTCCAATCCAAACCATCCTATGATTCTGTGATTGTGCAATGGATCTGGGTAATTCCAGAACTCCGGCTGCACTCTGGTTCCTCGTAAGGCCTTTTGGGATGGTGCTATCTCTCCACAGCACTTGCTCTTTGTCCTCATGGACCACGTGCATCTCTCCTGCCCCTGGCTGCACCAGGACTCGGTACCCAGATCTTCCCCCAAACCCCTGCACGTGGCTGAGCTCTGCTGCTCTGGGGACACGGCTCTTCCCTGGGCCGTGTGACCAGGGCCAGCAGCAGGGTCCTGAGGGGCCACACATGGACAAGGGAAAGCCCAAGACACCCAGCATCCTGCCCTGCCCCTGGGGCTCCCGCGGGCAAGATCCTCGAAGGGACCAGGGAAGAAAGGAGAGGAAAGGTCTCCCACTGCCACCACAGGTCCTGCTGGAGAAAAGGATCAAGGACTCGACACGGAGTCCACGGATCTGGCAACACACTCAGGCAACCGCTCAGACAACTGCTTGTGATGCAGAGATGAGCCAGGGAAGGCAGCCAAGCCCATCCCAGGAGAGCCCATCCCTGCTCAGGAGTAGAAGCACGTCGAAGCCTCTTTGCTGTCTGTGAGCAGGAGGGAGAGAGACGGCGCTGCCGAGGTGCCACTGCCAGAGCAGGGCGTGCTGGGACAGCACAGAGCTGCACAGGGGGACCACCTCGGCCAGTGGTGAGGGGCCAGGGTGGCTGGTACGGCCAGGACAGCGGGGGGAGCTCCCCTGGATGCTGTGCTCACCCGTGCAGTGCTCCTGGGACACACGTGGCTGCTCTGAGACGGAGCAGAGGGAAGGTGCAGGCTCCGACCAGGTGAAAGCCTCTTCCTCAGAGGGAGGGATGGGGACAGGATGGGGTGGAGGGTGAACCAAAGCACTGGGACAAGTTCTAAAGACTGGGAGAAACAGCTGCAGGTGCTAAATGTTGGACTGCATCTCTCAGTGCAAATCCCAAACCAGTGCAACATGGAACAGAAACACCCTCCTGCCACTGCAGCCACGTGGTGTGGGCAGGGACCGGCAGCAACAGCGCCCAGAGGTGCCCAGGGCTGGCCCTGACAAGGAGCAGCCCCAGAAGAGGCTGCAAACAGTGCCTGAGAGCCCTTCAGTAGCTCTTAGCAATGATAAATTTGGCATTATTTAGCAAAGACCCCCAGCTTTTCCCCTCGTGCAGGATGGCCCAGGCCACCCTGGTGCTCCTGTCAGGGACCTGCAGCTGTAGACCTGCGCCAGCAGGGAGGTGTCAGGTGAGAATAGAGTCAGATGGGACAGCTAAACTGCACCTACATGAAAAGTCTGAAATGGGACCCCCCCAGCACTCTTGAGGAGCCAGAAGCAAAATGTGTTGATTCTGATTAAATTGCAGAAAACAGTTTGAATGCAACAGAGGTCCTTTGCACGACCCAAGCCAGAAAACAGAGTTTTGGACACCAGGTTTCCAGGCTGCCTTCTGCTGGAGAAGCAGCGGCATCTTCCAGATCCAGAGGATCCTTGGCTGCAGGGAAAGAGCCCTGGGAACCCGCAGTGCTGATCTCAGCCCCTCTGGGCTGTCTGCAGGAGCAGGGAAGAGGGACAGCAACATGTATTAAGCAGATTATCTTTGTGCCAGAGTAGAAAAGCCCCTGAAGCAGCTGCTGTGCCACAGCTGGAGCGGAGAGCCTGCCCTGAGCAAGGCAGACCTTGCTGCCATGCAGCAGGTATCGTTTGACCCTCGCTGGCTGGGTACCCTGCCTCCCCCCATCGTTTCAAGAGACAAAGAGAGGAGACAGTTTCTTCCTCCTGAAAGATAAATGCCTCCAGATTGTAGCCACTCGACAGGTCCACTGAAATTCATCAGTTCTGACTTGAAATGAAAGCTGTAATAAATCTCCCCGTTGAATAGGAGATCAAAGGCAGATCATTAGAGCTCTTGGATTACCCAGTGAGAGTGCACTTCCATCAGCCACTGTGCTGCTGGTCCCCTGTGTCCAGAATGACCCCTTTGACGGTGCAGCTTTGACTCTAAAGAAAAGGACAATTTCCCTCTGAGGAGGTCTGGGCTGTGCCCCTCTCCTCTGCCCACCTTTTCCCTGACTGCTCTCAGACAGCTCTGTGTGGCTCGTGGCCACATCCTTGGCAGCCACAAGAATGGAGTGGGACATTCCACTCCACAGACACAGCAGAAGAATTTGGTGTTGGCCCAGCCTGCAGGGAAAGCCCTTCCCCACATCACAAACCTCCCACATCTTCTTCCCAGGGAAGGAAAGCCCTCTCCAAGCTCTGGGAAGCATCCCAGCTCAGCTGCTCTCCTTTAGTTAGAGACAGACCTCAAAACTGCAAGGTAGAGCCCTGCAACCCTTCAGTGGGAGCAGGTGTCCATGTCACCCCTGGCTCTGGAGGGATGTCTGAGGAGGTTGTGATTTTCCACCTGGCTCTGTGGATCCCCAGCTGGAATCAGGAAACATCTCCATCTCAGCCTCTCGAAATGTATTTGTTGGCAGCAGTCTACGAGATGGCCACGGTCTTACTGGGCTCCCCAGGGCAAAAGGCCCCCTTTCCCTAACCTGTGTGGGTCAACCCCTTCTCCCTGCTTGGGCCATGAGATCCCAAACACAGCCAGTCCCCTGGGCTTCCTGCTTCCCTCCTTTCAGTAGCCACGTTCACACATCCAAGCTGGCATCTGCATGTGGGTGCAGAGGAAGGTTGTGCAGCAGGAGCAGAAGGCAAAGGAGGCTTCGAGCTGCAGGTGGTGGCGTCCTGTCAGCCATCCAGCTGCTGCTCCACCCTTCCTGGCTCCTGGGTCCTGCCGGGGAGGAACTTTTCCCAGCCTAATGCTGATCTGCTGAGACAGTCGTGCCTGAGCCAGCTGGAGAATGCTGGAGAGCAGATTCTCTAAACGCTTCCATTTCTCTAACAGTGTAAGGCAAGCAGGTCTTTTCCATCGCCCTGACCTGTGGATTGTTTGCTTTTCACCAGGACAAGCTGGCAAACATCATCTGGCATCCCTGGCTTAGCACAGTTGGGACCCAGCACTTTGCCCCAGGTGTGGCAGAGCTGGATCTGGGCTGGGGGCTGCCTGCCCAGCGGTGCTTGGGGACAGGACGGGGACCAGGCCCTGCAGAAGCCACACAGAGGGAACTTTATCTCCCTGCAAAACGTGTCGCACATGACAGAGTGGATTGCATCCCCGGAGAGATTTTTTTTTCCCCCCTGAGACCAGGTTTGCTGAGCTTAGGTCTGAAATGAGGGACCATAATAAGTCCATTAGCTTCAGGGGAGTTATCCTGAGCACACAGTTCGACCTGTGATCCCTCATTTTACAAAGAGCTAAACACGGAGAGGATGTAGCAGTGGCAGTGAGAGATCCTCTGCCATTTTGCACGGCTGTGATGTGAAAATCAGTGCTGGGGTGAAAGAGGGGTTATGTGGGACTTATTTCCCTGACTGAAACACGTGGTCCCGGCAAGGGAGCTTCTCACACTGTAGCTGCTCTTCTGTTCTGCAGGACTGGGCATGGGGTGTGTTGCATCAAAGCGTGTCTGGGGACATGGAGAATGTGTGGGGGTGTCCCACGATGTGGGGATTCCTGCAGCTGGGTGCCCTGTGATAGCCCCAACCACACCAGGTATCCTCAATTGCAGGGTATCCCAGAGCGTGGGAAGCCCTGAGGATACAGGTGTTGACACAGGACATCGAGCACGCTGAGAAGAGACACTTTGGGTGGGTTTTTACGGGATACCAGCCTGGCTGCCTGCAGGGAAATATCTGCAGCTGGGCAGCAAGCAACAAAAAAGGTCCCAGCACCGGGGCTGCGATAACGAAGAAACAACCCTGCAATTTGTAGCTGAGCCCACAGTTTTGGAAGCCCATCCTGTGGCTTTTGAAGTGCAAACCAGCACAACACCCCCCACGGCCCAGCTCACCCCCAGAACAGCCCCAGCCCTTTATGTCACGTCCAGCGCAGGAGGTTTCCCGGAGCCCCGAGCGAAGCCCCCGCCGGACACTCGGGCAGACGAAAGTGCTGAGCGAGATCAAACGCGAACCATTCCCCAGGCTCCCCCCCGCCTGCTCCAGCTGCCCGCTAATCCCTCCGGCTCAAAGGGAACCTGAACCCTGAATGGTTTCGTGCACTGGGAAACGGAGCTGAGCCCCCGAACCCTCTTTGTGCCGGGATAATGGTCCCGGTGCCTTCCATCCCCACACTGTCCCGCTCCCCGCTGGCTCCGACCAGCCGGGAAGATGAGCTCCGGAGCTGTCACCGCTCCGAGCTAAAATCCGGCATAAACCAAACTTTTTGTTTAAGGAAGTAGTTAAAAAAAAAAAAAAAAAAAAAGGAAAAAAAAAGGCAAAAAGCAGCATATGTCTTTGATCTTGAATAAAGCTTTTATCACAGCGCCTTCAGTCCCGGTGAGCGAAGGGGATTATCTTTCTCTCGCACAAAAGTTCACCTCCCGGTGCAGGTCACGGGAGGAAGATTTCACTGGAGTGGGAGGCGTTTTCTCCGGGGCATTCACCTCAAGTCCGGCAGGCAGCTGCTCCCAGGGAAACCTTTTTATGAGCTAACCTACTGCCTCAAATCCTTTCACATGCAAAGGGAACAAAAATAAGAACCCTCCAAAAGAAAGAAGCGGGTGCAAACTCCCTGACAATCACTGCCAGCCTCGTTTAGCAGGAAAGACCTCAGCCCAGCATCCTACCCGCTATTCCTAGCTCCCAATGAAAAGCCAGGACTCAAGGCAGTCACTGGAGGCTGCGTCCTGGCCCAAACCCAGCCTTCACACAGCCAGAGCAGGGGCTGGATTAAGTCTTGTGCGGGGTCTGCTCCGGATCTGGCCATGGGTGTCCCCAGGATGCTGCTCCTCGTGCTGGGCAGGTTGGATCCGTGGGGATCATCCCTTTCCCGACAATAGGTTAATGCCAGAGGTGCTTGCTACCCTCACCGTGGGCAACGGGTCTCATTACCCGTGCTCTGGGCAGCCTCCCTGCCCTTCCATCCCCTGGGCAGCCTCCCTGCCCTCCCCTCCCCTGCCTGCGCATCAGGCGGGCGGTGCCAGAGAATGGGATTTACCGAGAGTGCCTCGAAACTTCCGCCTGCTCCCAGGATCTGGCAGGAACTGGGGGCAGGAGGCAGCATCACCAGCAGGCTGTGCCCTGCCCGGGGGGGGTCACAGAGGTGTGGCAGGGCTGCCCGAGCTGCAGCAGCCACCTCCACGCTCCTGCGGTGGGGAGCAGGGTGCTGCCGACCACCTCCCCGCTGAAGGAAGGGTGCTGCGGTGGAGGCCCAAGTTCCCCCTCTCCCAGGGCATTAATTGAAGTTACAAATATGCTTTGACATCAATTATGTTGCTTTCTTGTTCAGCCAAGGAGTAATTAACTTAAGTGAAGCAATTAGGTAAACTTATCAAGTGAGGTTTGCAGTACCTTAAACAAACAGCTAATTGGGCTGGGATGGAGTGGAGATAAAGGGGGAGAGGATGACACTCCCAAAAGGGACCTGTGGGTCTCCAGGGCCTGAGGCTGCTGCAGGCATCAGTTCAAGGAGGAAACTCTGTGACAGGGATGTCTGGAGTGAAACGCCCCTCCTCCCATCTGTGCCTCTGAAATTGTCCCTCCTGCTCGTCTCAGGACACAGGCAAGAGGAAAAGACACAACGCCAGGGGTCTGCTAAGAGCAGAGGTAAGAGATGAAGCGATCGATGGGGACCCCCACCGTGTACGAGAGACTCAGACAGGCAGGTCTCAAAGCGTTTGCTGGTAATAACAGGTGAGGCAGAGGATGGAGATGGACAGCCAGTGATGGATTCTCTGCAGGGACTGCAAAGACACAAGCGACTCTGTTTCATTCCCAGCCTTCTCCACTAGAGGAGCAAAAAGGGCTGGGATGTTCTGCTGGGACAGACAATGACAGGGCAGTGTCCCACGGGAAGGTGGGACAGTGGCATGGGTAGAAGTGCCATGGCCCAGAAATGCTCCTGGAAGCCCCTCTGCTCCCAGGACCCATCACTTTATAAAAGATTTAACACTCTGAAAAAGCTCTTTCAAGAATGGCAGAGAGTCAGCAGAGCCACAGCAGTGAGCACAGCCAGCAGCCCCCCCTGTCATGTGTGCAGGTGGCTGGAGTGTCCCCCCGGCCAGTGCCAGCCCTCGGGCAGTGGGCGCAGCCACACCGCTCTGGGGCACGGCCACTGCCCAAAGACCCTCTCAGATTATTTTCTCCAGGGTGCATCCAGCCCACTGCCCTGCCTCTCACGTCAGTGAACTGCTAAATTTCAAGATTTAATTTCCAGATTTCAGCAGAATCCGTGGCACAATCGCCTTTTAAAGGTTGCTAAGGTGTCGAATCAGAATGCAATACTATAAATCATTAATGCACCCCTGTGTCGCAATGGAGCTGGAATATTTTAATCATTGAATAATGAAGTCAATACTCACAAATCTGAGCTGTCATTAGAAGATTCACATGCCTCTGTGCACCCAGCTGGAAAGGAAATTTTGCAAGAGGACTGGATTTGCCCAGAGGAAGTGCAGGCAGCAGCGGTGGGACACGAGGGGATGGGTTTTGCAGCCCAGTTTTGTGACCAGCAGTGGATCAGCAGCCTTGTGGTACCTGCTCTGAGCAGCATGAGGGACTTTTTACAAGGGCATGTAGTGATAGGATAAGGAGGAATAGCTTTAAACTGAAAGACAGAAGGTTTAGATTGGATATTAGGAAGAAATTCTTCCCTCTGAGAGTGGGGAGGCCCTGGCACAGGTTGCCCAGAGAAGCTGTGGCTGCCCCATCCCTGGAAGTGTCCAAGGCCAGGTTGGAAAAGGGTTGGAGCAACCTGGGATAGTGGAAGGTGCCCCTGCCCATGGAAGGGGGTGGAATGGGATGAGCTTTAAGGTCCTTCCAACTCAAACCACTTTGGGATTCTTTGATTGCTAAAAGAAACTCGAGCTGACCCACTGCATGGTTCCTGGTAGGAATGATGGTGGCCGGAGCATTTACAACTTGGATGAGCTATGGGATTCACTTCATTTGTGAAGTGAACACTACCAGACTGCTCACCTCAGTACCAGAAGAGTTTTCTCCACTCCCACCGAGGACAGAGTGAGAATGTCCTGCATCCAGGACCAAACACCATCCTAGGGCTGGGGGAGCCCTGGAGACAGCAGGGTGGAGAGAAGCAGAAAGGGCAGAGCTGGAAGCTGGCAAACAGAAGGCAGAAGGGCACAGTCAGAAGAGCTCTGTGAGTGCTGGGACGTGCCTGCAGGCAGCAAGAGCCGCTGTGTCCCCGGCACAGATGGAGCGCGTGGCTGGGAGCCGCAGCGACTGTGCGGGTGGGAGGAGGGTGGGCCCTGCCAGGGAAAAGAGGAGCAGGCATCAAGCACCACCCAGTAACACCAGCTTCCTCGAAGAAAGGAAAGCCCTGGAAGCACAGCATCAGGCTGGCAAAGAGCCATGGCCAGCACGGAGGCTGAACACGGAGAGGAGTGCCCACATCTCAGCCTGCCCCCAGTTAGGGTGTTCACAGTGATGCACTGCTCAGGTGTGTTGTCCCACCACTTCTAGGACATACCTTGTGCTGTCTTGCACTGTGACACAACCAGCCTGAAGCCCCAAAAATGCAGTGTTGGCAGGATGGGGCTGCCATCCAACTGCACAGAACCTGCACAGGCAGAGGAACATCACTGGGACAAGAGGACAGCGTGGCCCAGGATGGACGGACCCATTGCTTGATACCTCCAGAGCTGGGTCCAAATCACATTAACAGTGAGACAGCTGGTGGGACCTGTGGGAAGTGGAATAGTTGAGAAATTGGCTCTTTGTTTCATCGTAAAGGTAGGAGCAGTGATAACAGTGCTCTCACAGGGCTCTGCAGTGGGCACAGAGCTGTCAAATGGTCACCAGAACAACAGGAGATCTCCCTGGCTCTGCACAAAGCAGACCAAAGCACCACACACCCTGGACAAGTGGCATAACTTTGAGTCAGATATTCCTCCCTCAGGAACCAGGTGAGACAAATTATCCACCTTGAGTTGTCCTGCTCCATCCTGTCTTGGCACCAGGATTGCACTGGAGCCCACACTAAAAGTCTTTCGGGTTTGGTGCATTTTTTCTTTAGCTGAGAAATGGAAGCAGGACTCTTGAGTTCAGGGTTTGCTTAGGCTGGAGAGGGACATTTTCTAGGGCATGCAGTGACAGGACAAGGGGGTGTGGACAGGCCTTAAGGTGAAGGAGGATGTTGGCAAGAAATTCTTCCCTGTGAGGGTGGGGAGGCCCTGGCACAGGGAGCCCAGAGAAGCTGTGGCTGTCCCATCCCTGGAAATGTCCAAGGCCAGGCTGGATGGGGCTTGGAGCAACCTGGGATAGTGGAAGGTGTCCCTGCCCATGGCAGGGGGTGGAACAAGATGATCTTTTAGGTCCCTTCTGATCCAAACCATGTTATGGTTCTATGATTGTTCTGTGTTCTGGTTAGAGAAACGCAGTCAGAGCCATGGACTCAATCCTCAGGGGAAAAATGGGAGAGATCTGCGAAAAATTTGCAATCGCAGAATCGCAGAGTAAGTGGAGGCTGGACAGAAACTCTGAAGAGCACCTAGTTCACCACAGTCCCCTGCTCAAATCGCTGCTGTGCCTATTTCTCCAAACTTCACCAAGCCCTCGGAGATGCCACGCTGGTGGAGCTGGTCACACCGCAGGATGTGACAGCACAGGGACACAGCAGCTCATACAGCTGCTGCCCTTCTGTGGGTGACATCAACATCAACAGTGCCCAGCAGATATCACTTCTCTTTCACCCTGTTTGAGGTGGTGATTTCACAGTTGGAGCTTACTGGAGCTGCTCTGCTAGACAAGAGGGGCGTGGAACAAGTCCTGCCAACTGATCCCTAAACTCATTCCAGCCTGGACAACACCATAGGCTTTGCAGCAGTGTAACAGGGTTTGGCCCTCCAAAAGTGATGGCCAAAATATTTACTTCAGATCTGAGGGGACACAGTACTCCAGAGGGATTTCTTTCCCCCTCAGGCTGCTGCAGAAGTGTTCGCGTGGGTGGCAGAGGATTTTCACCTTTAGTGCTTGAGTCCAGTCACCTCTGAAGAGGGGGCCCTGAGTGAGCTGGACCAGCATAGCAAATCCCATTTCCTCATCGATTTTCTTGAAGGATGCTCTGGAGGAAGCTGGGTGTATGTATTCGTGTGAGCAAGGGATATTAGAGACTCATGCAGTGAGATTATAACCAACACCAAAGGTCGTTCTCTCCTAAACCCCTCTTTTAAGGCGTTAACAACTTAAAAAAAAAAGAAACAAACTCTTTGTGCTGGAGATGTCTCAGGCTTCATCACAGACGAAGGGGTTTTTTTGGGAAACCTGAGCCAAAATCTCCGTGGATGTGTTCTGCATTATCTGAGCTTGTATTAAAAAAAAAAAAGAAGTGGGGCGGGGGGAAGCGCTCCCTGGTAATACCGCTTGTCATAATCCTCTTCTTCCATCATCCTGCCCAGCAACAGCCGCTTGGCTCTGCCACTGCTCCTCCTCTGAGCACAGGAGGCCTCGTGTGAGCACCTTCCTGCTCTCCCCTTTCCCACTGGAGCCACCCAGGGCAGAGCAGGAGGGTGGATCAGGGTACCCGTGCGTGTGAGATGCCCTCCCCGACCACCCCCTGGGCAGGCAGCTGGGAGACTCCTGCCCCCCCCACCACCCCCCTGCTGCCTCCAGGGCAGGGTGACCAGGCGGATTCCTCAGTGCCCAGTGCCCACGGGGCCACCAGCAGTACCAGGACAAGGCAAAGGGGCTCAGCAGATGGTTAATCCGGCCATGCTTGCACGGAGCTGGAAGGGGAAACCTCATCCAGGCTGTCCCGCACACGCAGTACGGAGCAGGGAGGAAGACTCGCCAGGAGAGCTCACTGAAGTCGGGGAGGGACACGGCACGGTGGGCAGGGCCAGAAGGAAATGGAGCAACCCCACGATGAGCAGAGACCTGCCCCAAACACACGAGAGCAGAGGGTGGGGAGAGCTCCCCGCAGAGCAGGGAGGGGACTGCCCCAGCCCTCATCAGTGCCCCCAAATTAAACAGCCTTTGGTGTGCTTGTTCGGGGTGCTCAGAGCTCCAGCAGCGTGGCTTCCTCCAAGGCACTGCCATCAGAGCAGGGGCTCGGGGGCACATGGCCAAGCCACAAAGGTGCTCTGGGGATCAGAGAGAACTGGACATGCCAATGTCTGAGCTCTCAGGGCCCAGCCAGTGTCCCCAAGGAGCAGATCCGACAGCCCCTGCTGAAGCCCATCACCAGCTCGGGGGTCCATTCATCCCCCTGACCTGCAGCCATTGATTCCAGCTGCTTTTGGATTCTTTCTGCTTCCCATCGTGGCAGACAGGAGTTTCCATATCTAAACCAACTCCAGTTAGTCCTCCATCAAATTACAGGCCTGAGTAATCCCCCCAGCCCAGCGGAAGGGATTGTTCCCAACAGGAGACCTCTCCCTGCAAGCGCCTGGCCTGAGCACAGCCGCAGGAATGAGCTTGTGACACAGAAAAAGGAAATTGTGTTCGATCGCTTTGGCAAGATGAGCTGCCTGCTCCCTGAGGGGAAAGGGGAGTGGGGGATCCCTGCTGGAGCTGCAGGGTTTGGGGAGGGGGACAGCAGCCTGGCAGGCTCAGGGGCAGCAGGCGGCAGCTGCGGGGCTGTCCCAGGGCTGCCAGCACACACCTGCCGTGGCTGACACGCGGAGGAGGGCAGGGACCCCGAGCACCTCATCGCTTCCAGAGCCGCTCCAAGATGCCCAAAATAATCTCTGGAGCGTCTGCAATTCTCTGCCAAGTGCTGAATCATCTTCCTGCAATGTTTGCATTAGGAATGCAGGAGCGGTAGAGCCCTTTGCAGAGAGAGCCGGGGAGGCGGGGACAGGTAGCGGCACCGAGCAGGGACGTGCTCTCTGTGCTGCTGCTCTGCTGGCCCTCCTGAGTGCCAGTGCCTGGCAAACACCCGCACACAGCCCACGGGGACACAGGCAGGGAGTCCGGACACATGGCAGGGCTGAGGGTTTGGTTCTTCAGCATGAAATGAATCGCTGTGAACCCCCAAAGCAAGTCCAACCTGTCCTCACCCTCCACTAGAGCTGTAGTGAGACCCCACCTCACTTGCGCAAAACTCCTGGAATGCCAAATCCAACCCCCTACCGTGGGTTCCCATCAGCTGCATCGGCTCCTGGCCAGGTGTGCCACCAATGATCTGAACCAGCTCACCAGGGGAACAGCAATGTCTCACCTTTAAAACAGAAAAGCCCTTGGAGCCACGGAGAAATGGATGCGTAAAAGGGGTTTATTTATTTAGACTTTGACTGAAACTTTGACAGAATCCTGCACTGCGGGATTTGAAATCTTCGAGCATACCCTGCTTACACACAAGGACACCAGAACTTGTGTGTGTTTAATAGATCTCTGAGATGTGGCAGATAGCAAAGGATTATCTGGGTTAGTCCGTGTGAGAGGCTGGAGGGAGCTGGGGAGGGAATTCACCGCTCACAGGGACCGGCTGTGCGGAGAGGGGAGCGCAGCGTTGATAAATGGGAGTTCACACACGTCGTGGGGATCATCTGACCTGCTCCTGAGCACCACCAAACTCACTGTCATCTCTAACCCTGCTGGAGAAAGCCCCATGTGCCACCAGACAGCAGCTTTAAATGCTCAGAGACAAAAGAAACAACATCAGGGCTGAAGGGCAATGTGCTAAAGCAAGGTGATGTTAGTATGGCATTAGGTACCAACTGATGGGGCAGATCTGCTCTAAGCAATGTCTCACTGGACCCTCTGAGCTGGAAAAAAATGAAAAGAACACAAGCTGGATAAACGGAACAACCCCCACATTTGTAATCACCAAGGTCCTTCCAGCCATCCCACCCATCTTCTGCCCAGTGCAGAGCCCTCCTTGCTGATCCTGCAGAAGGCCAGAATGGGAATTATTTACCTGCCACTGTACCCTTTCCAGATGTGCCTCCACATGTAGTCTCTAGAGCAGAGCACGGGGCAGGCACGTTGAGAGGTGCCACCTCTGCAGGATGAGCTTTGGGAAGAAGGTCTGGGTGATGGCAGACCAGGGGAAGGCGGGTGGAGGGCTGAGGTGAACTTGCAGGGAGACCTAGTCTGGGTGAAGGACAGCAAAGTGGAGGAACAGGGGTGGCTGGCAGGGGCTGGAGCTCAACTCTTTCTTACCAAAGTGCTGGCCAGAAGGCCAAGGCCATCGAGCAGGTGACATATGGCCTTGGCCTCCTTGGGCAGAGAAAGCCAGATTCACATGTCAGGGAGAGACATCATCACACCCGTCAGCAGGTCCAGCACAGCTGGCAGGGCACGGATTATCTCCCCAGGCAGCCTGAAACCTGAGGCAGGGCTCTGCTCACCTTATTTCAGCCAAGAGGAGGGCAAACTCCATCTCCAGCAGGAAGCCTCCAGTGGCTGGAAGACCTGTGGGCTGAGATGATTTTGCACGGCCCCAAGCTAGATCTAATCAATCCAGACAGACCCATTTGTTGGCAGCTCCTTTGTGCTGGAGGCGAGGATGTGCACACCAGACCCATCCTGGCCAGACCTCCCCATCAGCAGGAGGCTCTGGGGCCAGCAGGAGAGGGTCTGGGACACACAGAGGCTTTCCATATGCTGCAGGGCTCTAAGCATCCCTGATCCATGGGACGAAGGAATATAGGCCAACAAACTTGACCCCGAGCTCCCCGGGAGTGAGACAGAGACTGCTCCCGTCAGAAGTGGAAAGGTCACTGTCTGGACTGCCCACAATGCTGGGCATCTCCAGGCTGTCCAAGAGAAGGGAAATGAGGCCAATTGAAGCACTTGTGCTCTGCACAGATGGGCCCTGCCTGGTGTCGATGCCCTTCAGCACCTGCCAGAGAGCAGAGAAGGCAGTGAGCACCAGGGCAGGGATGAAGGCTGCCACCAGTTCACTCCTCAGCCACGCCAAGCAGTGCAAGCTCCTTCCCTCTTGTGCTCTACGGCAATTTCCCACCTCTTGACTCGTGCTGGTCGTTGTTGTCTGCACAGCCTCCAGTTTGTCGCTCACGTGTCACAGGCTGCTGTGGGCAATGATATTTCATTGCAGCAACACTCAGAGCAGGGGCACCAGGAAACGCCTTCTGACCTGCCAAAAGCAGCTCCTAAAGCCCTCAAATGTCGCTCAGGGCTCCACAGGCCTCCAGTTCCGACCAGCAGCCCTCAGGATGCTGTCACACACCCTGAGGGCTCAGGCACATGAAGAGATGCTGGAGAGGCAGCCAAGCCCCCTACTCCTCCCCAGGACAGAAGGTTACCAAGCCCATCTCCCAGGGATGTACCTCAGCTCTCACCATCTGCAGCAAACCAGCAAAATTTGGGAAAGTCCCTCTGGCTGCTGAAGCATCTCTGTGCTGTGAAAGGGCACTCAGGTTTGCTGAGCTGGATGGAGGCTGTTGGAGACATCACTTCCCTTTTCCAGTGCCTGAATCCACCGGGGATATGCTGGCAGCCTGCCAGATCAATAATAAAGTTTGCCAAGATATCCATCAGCTGGGCTGCCAGGGCTTGTCCAAATCACACAGAGGGTTTTCAGACCACTGGTATCCATTTTCCTCCTGCTTTCCCCCATGAGAGACTTCAAGGAACATCCAAACTGCCTCTGTGCTCCCACCACCACTGTGCCTCACTCCTGGGTGACCAGCAGATCTTTGCACCTCATTACAGACAGATTGGATTTAAAAATAACAAAAACCTCAACCCCAAAACAAAGCCTAGAGCATTGAATTTGCATATACTATGTTAAATAACATCTGAGGGCTGTGAAATGACACTTTCCATGGGAAATGTCAAGTGAGGGTTGCTCAGGGCCATGGCTGTACCCAGGGCACTCTGCCTTCTTCTGAAGGATCCCACAGAAACAGGACAGGCACCGGGTCAGGATGAGGGCTGTGCAGAAAACAGACATTTCTTAATGGTCACAGGCTTAGTCCTGCACCTTAAATGGCACCAATTAATGCAAGGAGATTGTGCTGGCTTTGGCTGGGGTGGAGTTAACTGTCTTCACAGTGGCTGGCGTGGGGCTGTGTTTTGGATTTGTGCTGAACACAGGGTTGATGATACAGAGATGTTTTTGTTATTGCTGAGTGGGGCTTACACAGAGCCAAGGCCTTTTCTGCTTTTCATACAGCCATGCTGGAAAGGAAGTTGGGGGTGCATGGGAGGTTGGGAGGAGACACAGCCAGGACAGGTGACTCCAACTGACCAAAGGGATACTCCAGACCACACAACATCATGCTCAGTAGATAAAGCTGGAGGTAAGAAGGAGGAAGAGGGGGGCATTTGGAGTGATGGTGCTTGTCTTCCTGAGCTGCCATTCCATGGGATGGGGCCCTGCTCTCCTGGAGGTGCTGAACACCTGCCTGCCCATGGGATGCAGTGAATCAATTCTTTGTTTTTCTGTGCTTGTGTGCGTGGCTTTTGCTTTCCCTGTTCAACTGTCTTTATCTCAACCCATGAGTTCTCCAGCTTTTACCCTTCCAGTTCTCTCCTAGATCCTGCTGGTGGGGGAGTGAGCAAGTGGCTGCGAGGGGCTCGGCTGCTGGCTGGGGTTAAACCAGGACAGAGATGTATAAATCATAGAATCATAGGATATTTGGCTTGGAAAGGACCTTAAAGCTCATCTTGTTCCACTCCCTGCCATTGGCAGGGACACCTTCCACTAGCCCAGGTTGCTCCGAGCCCCATCCCACCTGGCCTTGGACACTTCCAGGGATGGGGCAGCCACGGCTCCTCTGGGCACCCTGAGCCAGGGCCTCCCCACCCTCACAGGAAAGAATTTTTTTCTAATATCCAATCTAAATCTACCTTCTTTCAGCTTACAGCCATTCCCCTTTTTCCTGTCACTCCACCATTACCTGATCTAATGTCCTCCATGGGATGTCACTTCCCAGTTTGTTACAGGCACTGCCCTTGCCCCAAAAACATCTGGCAGCTGCAGCAGGACACAGTGAAGGGCAGGATGGTCTCATGCTCCAGCCTGACCTCACAACAGCTTCTCTGCTTCCTGAGAGGATGGAAACAAGGTCAGGAGGGACACAGAACCCCTCAAAACCCAACGGGTCACCCAGCACCTGGGAGAAGACTTGAAAAATCATGTTTTCAAAACCAAGGATTTTTCCTTCTAGTGAATTGCTTCACATGACACTCCGCAGCTACATCTTTCCTTCTCCATGTTTTATTTTTACAGAGGGAAAAAAAAAAAAGCAGCATAACAAGGAATCACCAGCAATCAGCACCTCCAGTGTGGCACACACCAGACCTGGCTGTGTCCTGGGAAATGCATCCCCCTCCCGGGTAGTCCATAGGTGTTGCTAACGCTGCAATTTGCTCTGCTGTGTGTACCTCATCCATCAAGAAGGAACTGGAACGGGGGCATGTGAGTTATTATCTCCTCATAATGATATGGGAGATGCTCAATGGGCCCTGTTGAGCTGCAGAGCTCTCGCGGGGTGTGTGCTGATGGCAGGGCTCTGCTGTGGATACGTCCACATGGGATCCTGCTGGGCAGAAAGGCAGGAGAGATGGCTCCAAACAGGACAGGAGAGCCTGAACAAGCCCTGATGTAAGACTTCCACCATCCCCCTTCCACTGTGACAACGCTCTGGCAACAGGGACCAAAGTGATCACAGCCAACAGGCCCCACATTCATGCTCCGCCCTGGCTGAGCTGCCTCTGCCCTAGAGCTAGAAATACAACTTCTCCTCAAGCCCTGCTAAACCTTTTCTCTCCCTCCACAGTTTTTCAGGAACAAAGGGAGATCAGCTTTTCCTTAGTGCTCCCTGCAGATGTTGGCTCACACATAAAGGGCAGGACAGCTGCAAAGTATTGTCTGGACAATCCATTCCCCACTCCAGAACACTTCCACAGCCTGTGCAGGATTTCCACAGCTCCCACCCCACACAAAGCCAGAGAAGAGGAAACAGCTTCCAACTCCACCAGCCTGTGGGACAAAATCCACTGCTTTCCTCCCAACACATCTGTCCTGAAACTACCAAGACATAGTCACTTGTTCTGTCATTATCCACATGCTCATCCCAAGTGCCACGCACAGTGTCCAGGCAGGCATGAGATGGGCTCCAGCAGTTGCCCCTCTGGCCCCTCTCCTCCTGGCCAAGGGGCACCCCAGGTTTTTCACCTCTTCACCTCAGTAACATGTGCATTTTACCCTCTCCACTGGTGGCCAAGGCCCAGTTTCAGGCTCTTTAAGGAGTGATATTCAGGCTTTGGAGGTGACCTGTCTGGGGCTTGGAGCTCTCCTTCAGCCTGGCAGTGGCTCAAGATCTCTCCACGGCTGGCAGCCCAGGAGCTGGGGGAGGCCTAGGAAGGCTCAGAGGAGCTGCCACAAAGGTGCCGAGGCACCTGGGCACTAGCACTAATCCTCAAGGCCTTGAGCACCATCTCCTGGTCATTCCTGGATTTAGTGACAACTTAACCTCATGCTTCCTCCGTGTCACCATCCCCACAAAGCCCGGGGGGACAAACCGTGTGTGGGAGCCCTTCAGGACGTGCAACACTTCAGCAGGGTCATTCACACACTTGCTGCCGCACACACAAAACGCCACGAGCTGCCCCTGCCCCTCTCCGGGGAGCTCTGCTGCTCCCTTCTTCCCTCCAAGTTCTAACAGGAACAAACTCTCTCACTGGCACAGCCACCTTGGCACGCTCCTGTGCCACCATCTCTGCCTGGTGGCACTGAGCAGCCGGCACAGGATGCTTCTGGAAAGCTCCAGCCTGTTCCCCTGCCGTGCTCCCGTGGCTCTGGGCAGCAGGATCCAACAGGAGCTGCTCTCGGCGGGCCCCGGGCTCTGAGATCCAGCGGGATCACCGCTCCGTGTGTAAATGTCACAGTGGCAGAGTTCAGCCTTCTGGCATGAGGAAAAGGAAGATAAATGCTACCAGTCCCCTCAGAGCCACAGGAACCCTGCATCTATCTAATTGCACTTCATAATGGATTCAGAAAACCGTTAATTATCAGATTATATTTTCGGAAGCTGCAGATAAAAAAGCTTTATGAAATTTAGCTTTAAAGGAACTGGTGTGTGCAGTGAAGCTGTTGCACCATGCTGGTAGCAGAGGAGCAAACCTTACAGCAGGTACTGAGTGCATTTCACAAGGCAGTGCCCCGTGTGCCAGGGGGATGTTCACGTGCAGTCACAGCAGATCCCACACTCCAAGACCCTCATCAGTGCCACGCCACAAGGGCCCCTGGCACGCAGGCCCAGCTCCTTCCCCTTTCTCAGCACATCCCTGGTGAATTAGAGGGTGATGGGAGATCTCAGGGCTGTTTGCTCGCAGAGAGGATGGGGATGCCCAGACCTGCCTGGGACCCTCCTTCCTAACAGACAGACACAACAAAAACATGCATGGGATCAGACCTGTGTGACACAAGGTGCCACCTAAAAAGAGCTGAAGTCATTTAGCACAACTGCCAGGAAGTCTCTGCTGGAGAAGAGAAGCCCACAGGTCAGCTCTTCAGCTCTGTGCTCTAAGAGTTCTCTAGCTAGACAACAATACAGGTGAGAGCAGAAGGCATAAAGCAGCCCTTACACCTTGCAGAAGAAGATACCTGTGAGCACATCACTGATTCAGCCATAAAAATCTCCATCCTAAATTCTCACAACAGCTTTTTTTTTGTTTCCCATACCCATAAGCCCCAGCTTTGCCCTGCACCTAGTCCTCTCTCCTCTGTTCACAGCAGCAGAGGATCACACCCAATTCCCATCCTTTCTCTGCTGCTTTATTTCTCATGTGTGTGGGAGATGAGTGGTCTGCCTCGCCCAAACTGGCAGCTGCTGACTGCAGGGAGCCTTCCCAGGCAGTGAATGGCTACAAACCTCTCCTGTCCCTGGTCATCCTGTGCTTGCTGCATGCCTGGGATTGCTTTCCCAAAGAAACCCCAAATCTCTCAGGTGGAGCAGCACACTGAGCTCCTGAACAAGCCTAGTGGATACCAGCTGCCAGGCACAGGCATCTTCCACTGTTCCTCACTTGGTTTCTTCACAAATCAGAGTGACTGTCATCAAACAAGTCCTCCATAGTCACTGTCACCAGCTCAGAGCCAGTTTGGCTCACTTGGGATTCGGGCAATGTCACAAGCTGGGCATCACCAAAAGAGGTGATGTGCTCTGCTGTTCCTTGCTCTGGCATCTGAATCACCTGTGTGGAAGGAAGATGACCCAAGGGTCAGACATGTACAGCACTACTGTCCCCAGGATCCCTTTGCTGCCCACACCTTTCCCAGCCCCAGCTCAGGTAATGATATTTAGCTTCACACCACAGGCCTGCAATTACAGCAGGCGTGAGACTAATGGGAAACACCAAACCACACACACCAGTGATGCAAGGGAAGACAGGAGAGTAATTTAAATATTTCTCTCCACGAAATTGCTATAATTTAGCTCCACAAGCAGTCGTAGACAGTAAACACTCTGTGATTATCCACTGGAGGAATGCCGTCCCAGGGAATCTTCCACACTGGGCTCCCTCATCCAAGAAACTCTCCTCCACTGATGGGTGAGATATTGAAGAGGAAGAGGCTGGGTTCAAACCTAGCATTGGGCCTCCAACAAAAGAGCTGTAGTCTCATGGGGTGTCATCGAGGTGTTAACACCCCCTGAGTAACCAGGCACCTCCACACAAACTGCCAATCCTCCTCCTCGGCTCCTTAAAGTCACAACTGAGTTGCTTTCCCTCCAGCAAACCCATCTCATGCCAGCACAGAAATCCCAGAGCACTGTGGGCTTGGGGTTTGCATCATGAACCCCTTTAAGAACAGGAAATCAGGGAGCAAAAGGGGTGACAGGGCCCAGAGGGTGGATTTGGGAAGAATAAAAGGGTGGGAGAGGAGGATGGATGAACTGTGGCGGCTCTGACACAGGGCAGTCCTTACCTGCACAGTCTGGGCCGTGGTGGCTTGGGAAAAGGCCACCTTGGGGTGCTCCATGCTGAAGTGGCCCTGCAGCTCGCCCCAGGAGGGGAAGAGCTCCCTGCAGAGCTCACAGGTGAAGGTGCTCTCTGTCTGCGTGAGGTGCTGGCTGGTGATGTGGCTCTGCAGGGCCCCTCGGGAGCGGAAGGACATGGAGCAGTAGAAGTAGCAGAGCAGCTGGGAACCTGGGAGAAAAGCACTGGAACAGGCTCCCCAGAGAAGTGGTCACAGCACCAATCCTGACAGAGATCAAGAGGTATTTGGATATGGTGTGACTCTTGAAGATAGTGCTGGGCAGGGTCAGGAATTGAACTCAGTGATTTAGGTGGGTCCTTTCCAACTCAGCATATTCTGTGATTAGGGAAAATTTCTTCATGGAAAGCAGAGTCTGGCATTGGAACAAGCTGCCCAGGGGCAATGGTGGAGTCACCATCCCTGGAAGTGTTCAAAAACTGTGTGGATGTGGCACCTGGGGACATGGTTTGGTGGTGAACATGGCAGTGTTGGGTTAATGGTTGGACCCTGGAGGGCTTTTTCAACCTAAATGATTCTGTGATTCTCTCTCTCTCAGCAGTCACCACATCACTAACAATGGGTTCTTACCTGGGTGCTCTGCCTTGATGTGCTTTCGGTGAGCAGCAGTGCTGGTGAAGGTTTTGGCACAGGAGCTGCACTGCAGGGAGGAGGACCTGGAGGAGCAGTGATTCTGAGCTGCAAAGACATCAGCGTGGTGGGTCTGGTTATGATACCATAACCCTGACAACTGCTGCAATGATAGGGATAAAATCATGGTTACAATTCAATCCATGGCTTTAAACTAAAAGACAGCAGGTTTAGATGGGGTATTGGGAAGGAATTCTTCCCTGTGAGGCTGGGGAGACCCTGGCACAGGTTCCCAGAGAAGCTGTGGCTGCCCCATCCCTGGAAGTGTCCAAGGCCAGGTTGGACGGGGCTTGGAGCAACCTGGGATAGTGGAAGGTGTCCCTGCCCATGGCAGGGGGAGAACAGGATGAGCTTTAAGGTCTCTTCCAAGCTAACCCACACTGACATTCCGTAATTGTGTTCCAGGGGCAGCATGACAGCCAGAAACCATGTGGAAGGAACAGAACAGGGGAGTTGTGCTCAGCAGGTGTAAGACCTGCTCATCCTCCCATAGGACAAGCATTAACACCTCCCTCTGTTTCTCCATTGTCCCTGAGGAGCTGAACACAGCTGAATCCCCGATCCTTGTCTCACTCCCTGCAGGTCTCCTTTTGGTGTGAATTCTTGTTCCCTGGTAGCAATGTGCTCCCACACACATTCCCTCCAAGGCATGCCATTTGCAACATGACTATTTTTATTCCTATACCTCCTGGCAGCTGGAAACTTGAGTGAAGGAGATTCCTGAGGGTCCTGATGGGCAGATACGTAGCCCTTTGCAGTCACAGCCCATCTCTCCCATGGACCCGTCTTTTCCTCATGGACCTGTCTTTTCCCTGTGGACTCTGCCTCTGTACAATTTTTCCCTCTGCCAACCCCAAACTGCTGCACATGGCCAGGAGAGACACCCTGGTGCAGGAGCAGGCAAGAGCAACATTGCCATATGAGATCAACTCCTGGGTACACCAGCTCACCTGGTAAGCCTTGTTACACATTTCACAGGTAAAGGGCTTTCCCCCAACGTGGGTCACCATGTGGTGCTCCAGGAGAGATGGGGCACTGAAGGTTTTGGAGAGCATCTCAGCACAAGGTCCAAAATGTCCTGGAGGTGCTGGAGAAAACCACACCTGCACAGGGAGGATAAAATGACTGCAGACCTCAGGTATCCAGAGGTACTACATACTTCCAGGGGTAATACACGCTGGTGTGTCTCATGTTCAAAATTAACTATCCAACTGCATCACACTCGTGGAACAGTGGGAAATACACCCAAGTGCATTTATTACAACCCCAGTAATGCCTCATCTGTGCCCACGAGCTGAAAAGAGCCCTGCCTCAGTCCCAGGAGTGCACAGCACTGAGTGCAGGGGCAGGAGAAGCAGTGGCATGAACAATATGTGAAATTCAGCCACAGGGAGGGATGGGAGAAAGTAGGATAACCAGAGGAAGGACGCATCATGGGAGTCCAGGTGTGATGGGACAGAGGAGCTATTCAGGAGAAAAGAAAGGAAGATGGAGAAAGAGAAGGACTGGATGGCTAATCTGAGGGCCCAGATAAGGGGAAGAGAGAAAGGCAGAGTGGGGAGCTGCAAGCAAACCCATGCAGGTGAAGGAGATCTGGGAGTAGCCTGATGCCCAGGGCTACCTCAAAGGATGGGGAAGCAGGCAGGAGGCAAAGGGAGGATGGAGCAAGCTGAACCCAGAGCCAGGCTCCCGTGGGGAAGCTCACCCTCAGTGCGCTTCTTCTTGGTGTGATGGGCCAGGGCCGAGGCCTGCATGAAGGTCAGCAGGCAGCGCTTGCACACGAAGGGCCGGTCCCCCGTGTGCAGCCTCAGGTGGTTCTTCAGCGTGGAGTTGGCCACAAACTTGGCCCCACACTCCTGGCATGAGAAGGGCTTCTCATCGAAGTGCTCTGTCAGTTTGTGGTACTGCATGCCTGGGGAGGCAGGCAGGACACCGGGGTGGCACTGGTGGGACCCAGTGCCAGCCCTGCCTAACCCAGCTGCAGAGGCACCACTCCACCCTACTGCAGCTCCACCAGCCCACCTCTGACAACAGGGTCCCACCAGTGTCCTCCAGCCTGGAGGTCCACCAGGACATTGTGAGCTGCCATAGGAAAGACAAAGTGACTTGGCTTCTCTTACTCATCCTGCTAAAGCAGCCAGGAACTGGAACAGCTTGATTATTTTTGGAGGCTTTCAAATTTGCCAGTAGCCCCACTTTTTCTTGATGAGCTATGCGGAAAACCAATTAGGGAAGAACTAATCAGAAAGTGGTTGTGCTCAGTGGGGCAGGAAAAATGAGCTGAGCTGTGTTTCTCACACATGGCACTCAGAGCTGCAGGGAGGAAGAGGAGATTTCAGACCATCACTTTACTATATTGTCCAAACTTCTCTCTAAACACCCCTGTTCCCACCAACCCTACCTGAGGCATGAGCAAACTCTCTTCCACAGATGTCACATGCCACAGGGAGTCGCTTCTTCTTCTTCTTGGCCATCCCCACCATCCCGTGGACTTCCAGCTGATGCTTCTCCAGCTCCTTCTTTGTCCATTTCACCTCACTGCACTCCTTACACTGGATCTGCTTCCCTCTGGCCACCTGACAGCGTTTCATGTGCACCTTCAGGCGGCAGTAGAAGGCCTTATCACAGGCTTTGCACACAAAACTCATCTTGGAAGAAGCTTTGTCTTGGGATTCCTTCGCTGCTTTGGCACCGGCACCTCCCGTCTTGTCCTCATCTTTGCCCAGAGCTTCAAGCTGGGATTCACTGTTCACCTTCCACTTCCCGATCCCGGCTTTCTCCCCGCTTCCCTCAGCCAAGAGACCTATGGAAACAGCAATTACTGTTTTGGTGGTGACCAGTAGGGCTGGGCACCTGCCCCTCAGTCTCCCATCTCCTGAATGCTCCTACATAGTCTCCCCTGCACAGAAGCAACAGACACACTGTCCCAGCACGATGGTGGCACATGGTACTGCCCACAAGCAGCTTTGGCCATGCAGGATTAGATGCATAAAGAGTGATCCTTGAATTTTTCCACCACACATACCAGGGTCTGCATGAGATTCCAAGAGCCAGGGCCAGATTTTCCTAAGAACTTGTTTCTCAGACTGTTGCTCCCAAGCATTTGCCTCCTGCTCAGACACAGGAAGTTACAGCCGTGCTTGAATGTTTGCAGACCTGAGCCTCAGGTATGATACTGTCTAAATCAGCCACTGAGAGTGGATATCCAGCCCTTAATTACAAGAAATCTCAAAAACACTTCGCAAACACAAACTCTTTGAAAGGGAACAGATAATCTTGCTACGACCCTTTTGAGTCCTCTGCTCAGGGCCCTGAGGTATTTTAAATTGCTCATTATGTTCATTTCTTACAAAGTGTAAATGCCTTCCTGAGTCCCTGTAACACCATCATCTCCAAAAGCACAAGCTGGAAAATTCACCCAGCATCTCAATCTGCAGAAAAGACCCACAGGGAATGTACGTATGGAAGAAATCAAAATACAAACAGATACATTTGTCTTCTTTGCTATAATGAGAACCAGGGAACTGTGTGGCCATGGAAACTGGCACAGACTTCTCCTTTTGCCAATGCACAGGAAATTCAGCCTGTGCTTGCAAAACTTCTTCTCTGCCTCCCTCACTATGGGAAGAGCTCAGCAGAGCGTCCCCTTGCACAGCACTACTGCCCCAGATTTCCAGCCAACTGAAGACCAAATGACACATTCCAATGGACCTGGAAGTCTTAAGATGCCACGTAGTGATCCATAATCTTAGGACACATCAAGGGAGAACAGCAGACTGGAAAACTGGTCTCCAGTTTGTACTATTCTGTCAAGGTCACCTTGACCTGTGACCTCTAAGGTCTCTTCCCACACCCCTCCAACCAACACTGTCAGTTTTTCTGACCCAAGTGAAGTAGGATTTTAAACCTCCCAGTTAAATGATAACTGTCTCCTTTTTTTTAACACAAGACCATGGAGAGGAAAAGCCTTTTTTGTAGAGTTCTTGACACATTTCTGAGATTTGAAAGAGACCCATCTTGACAAACATGATCTCCCAAGAAGCGACTGTAGAGAGCCTTGAAAAGCAGATGGCTAGAGAGGAGGTTATGGAGCTGGCTGAAGAGCCAAACCCTGCCCTTGCATGCACCAGCTGCCAACAGTGACAGTGCTCCAACCACAGCAGGTCCAAAGGAGAAGCCAAGAGATTCCATGTTGTACCTCCACCAAAGGAACCAATCCATTACTTACAGTGCTGAGCATGGTTGGGGGTGGATGCAGTTTCTTCCACAGGGATGCTCTGTGCCTTACAAGTGCTTCAGTTCACCCAACTTAATTATCAGAAATTTTTGAGGGCTTTTTTTGCAGTAGAGATGCAAAACCTGTTGTTTGCAAGGGGAAATGCAAACTGAATGCATCTCCATGCAGCACACACATTCTCAGAAATGTAAGTTCTCAGTTTCAAGAGGAAGCTCACACCCCTCAGACATGAGGCCTGCAGTTATCACTCATATCTCATGCCAAGAGCCACAAGGTCCACAAAGTCACCTGCAATATTTGGGCCTGGTAAGCAGTGATGTCAGAGCTGAGCAGATTGGCCTCAAAATTAAGATACGGAAGTTGAGTGCAAAGATCTGTAGGATGCCAGAAAGAGGCTGGTACCTGCCAATCCTCCTCCAGACACTTCATCCAGAATGGATGTTTTTGCCAAGTAAATAGCGTTTTCCAGAGCTTTCGGTTTGGATGTTGCCTCTTGCTTGATTTCATCTCAACCTTGGCTTGAAGCCCTGCAAAGCCACTCAGTGACAGCAGTCTGCTCTCTTTGATAGTGCTGCCAGGGAGGTGGCAGCTGCCAGAGCAATGGTGCTGAGTCCCCAGGCCCCTCTGCTACACACAGAAAGGTGTCCAGGAGCTCACGTGGGCTGTGCATCCACAGGCACGTGAAGTGTTGGCTCACCTGCTCCAGAGTCATCAGGGCATCAGCCCTGGCACATCCCACAGTCACACAGGGTCAAGGGCAGTGGGACAAGTGCCTGCAGCATTAGAAGGTGACAGAATGAATGGCAGATAAGAAAGAATCACCCTTTCTCTGGAAATCAAAGCCAGGTGAAAATGTCAGCTGGATTGGTGGCAGCTCTTGGTGGAGTTAGAAGAGAGGATCTAGATCTGAACTGGGCATGAATAGTGGACCTGCAGTGTAGGACGTCTCTCAGGAGGCCAACAAGGCAAGGAAGGGGAGTGGAGCATGTGCTGTCACCCTCCATGCCCTACAGCTAGAGCAGTCATCGAGAGCCTTGGTCTTTTCTACCTGTGCCCTGCTCCCAGTCACCCACTCCAACACCCACCCCAGCAGCTTTTCCTCTCTGCTCAGGGCCACAGGCAGGCCAAGGAGCCCAGGGTGCAGAGGGTGACCTGCTCCCAGCACTGCCAAACACAAAACAACAGCAAGTGTCAAAGCCACGACGCTTGTGTTCATTCACAAAGACTGATGGCCTTGATGCCAATTTGCAGACAAAGTAATTAAACCTATCCCTAAAACACCTGAGACATTAATAGCGACCTGCTTACTATTCTAACTCCCCAGAAATCCGATGGCATTTCCACACTGCCCGTCAACTACGCAGCTCTGGCACCACAAGAAAATAGGGATGGATTGAGCCTGTACTTGGACAAAACCCACACTGTACACATCCCAGTGGACTCTGCAGTCCAAAGAATCTGGGTACACTGGGAAACAGGTGAAAATGTATGTGAGAAAACAGAATAAGCAGGTCACATTTGCATCCTCTCCAGGAGAACGCACACCTGCAGTTACCTTCCTGACCCTCTGGTATCCTTGTCATTAAAGCACCAAATTCAGTTAAGCATTTTTCCTTCCAGTGATGGATGCAAAGATACAATTGGGCTCAGCTGGAAAGCCTCCCACAGCTCAGGGCAGGACTCACACGTGGTTATTGCTCTGCATTTGTTCTCGAGTTCACAAATTGCTGTCTGCGTGTGCTTTGTTCACAACTTTGCCAAACTAGTACAGCATGTAACATTGTCCTACTGCTGTGGGACCTTCACAGGGGAGCATTTGGTCTGTAAAGAGCATACAGAGCAAGGCCAAATTAAAGCATTCTAAGAAAATTAGCTCAGAAAATAGTCTGGGACTACAAACTGCACTGTCATGGTCATCTTTGCACAAGAGAAGTGTGCTCTGTCGTGACCTTTCTGCAGCCTGTGAAAAATCCAAACATACACAGACAAAGGCAAGGGACTGTAATAGAAGTTCAAATTCATACAGATCCAACAGCACAGGAAGAGCCAACAAAACCCCACAGCTTAAGGATAATAATTCTGAAAAATAATCCAATACAGATACAAATTACAGAACTAAGCTGCTTAAATGCCTCCAGAGCCAGAGCTAGGGTGGAGAAATGCAAACACAGTTAAGAAACACAGTATGGGGTCAGTTATGGGCTCCACAACCCTTTTAATGTTCAAAACTTTAACATGGCGCATGTTACCAGCAGGAGAAACACACACTCCAGTGCCTGGATCCAGGGACCACCCCTGCGAATCCTCCTGCATGCACAACCCCAACATCTGGCCAGAGGGAGCTTTGTGAAATGGCCTCAGGCCACCAGGACACTTGGCTCACCACCTTACTGCCCCAGACCCCTGTCTTGTCACTTGATTAATTGATAAATAGAACTGGAAAATGACAAATAGATGAATCTGAAAAGGATTTTTTCACCGCTGAAGTTACTAAATGGAAGAAGATGCACAGTTATACTTCTGTGGGAGAAACCAAACCCAAAACCTGTAGCTCCTCCCAGACATCCATCCATGATTTTTGTGCTTATGTCTTTTAATCATTCTGGTTCAGTACCAACCAGAACAATCCATCATTCTCACAGCACTACCTGGGAGAAAAAGAGCTAAACACAGTTTGGGGAAGAAAGGTAAAGCCTCTGGGACTCAGAAAATACAGAGTGCCATGTAAGAGGAGAAAACTCTCTGGGAAGGGGGAGGAAGCAATGGCAGGCTGAGGGAATATTCAGTGGAAGATTCTGAGCTACTGTGAAAAGCTCCCTGAACAAAGACTTCTTGGAGACACGAGTCTGATCCCTGGCAAAGCCAAGGGAAATTCACAGATGAAATATTTCCCTCTTTCTCCCATTGGAATGTTTCTGATTTTATGACACAAACTGGAGTTGTTATGAATGAACTCTCTGCTCCCCTGCCATGCAGAGTGGAGCTCCAGAATCAGCACATCCCCTGTGCCACAGTGCAGGACCTCCAGCTGCCCCTTATCCGGACAGCATGTGACACCAAAGGTACCACCAGTGAATCCATCCACTGCCGGCAGAGTCAAATCATCCCCTCCCTCTTCATTTCCATGATAAGAAATATTTGTGCTTCTGTTTGTTCAAGCTGCAATTTGAGGAGACTCAGCTCTGTGTAATTACGGAATGCTCCTCCTTGGAATGGGTATTAGCACGAGATAATTAACCATGCTGGGAGTCTGGTGTTTCGAGAAAGCAATCGTGCTTAACAAATGACAAAGCAAAGTGCCTGTCGGGAATGTTTGCTACAGAGGAAATTATCAGCATTATGAGCACAGTTTTGCTTTCTATTAAACACTCATTTACATTTCACTGCATGTTAATTTAGTTTTTAAATTTTATGTCACTTCAGAGTCTCTTGATCTGAATTGTTCAGGGTGTGCCTAAACCCACCTGACCTTGGAAGGTTGTCCCACCAGGCAAAAGATGGGGGCTCCTGAGTCCCTGAACCACCACGGGCAGGCAGCAAACAATAAAATCCCACCAGAACAAATATGAAGAGGAGCTTGGCTATCTAACAGAATGATGTCTAATGGGGACACTAAGTGCAGGATTCCCATCAGCGCACTCTGCTCCACACAGGAGACCACGAGTCAGTGACCACCACAAGCAGAAATGCTACCTGGATCAAGGAAAGAAGCACAGCCCAAATAAATTTTCTCCTCATTTCCCTCAATCACAAGGAATTCTAGGTAAGACACTGTCTGTATTTAATGTCAAGACATCTCCAACTCTGGGGAATTGTTAGCTATTTGCTTTCAAAGACAGTCACTACCATAAGGTAAAGTCACCAAAGGAAGTTCAGTTTACCCATACCTTTAACATCAGAGATGTTTGCTGTTGCCAGCAAGTTGTCCAGCAGAAGCTGGAGCCCAGGGAAGGATGCTTTCACAGCCCCCAGAAGTTTGACCAAGCTTTCCACTTTCAGGGTTTTCTCTTCATCCACTTTCCTGAGCAGATTGTCCATGACTTCCTTCTGAGAGTTGCCTTCACAGCAATCCAAAACTACCTGCAACAAAGAAACAGCCACAAACCTGTCTGTGAGAGCTTCCTACAAACTCTTGGATCTGAACAGAGATGAGAAAAACAGGAACAGTATCATGATACTGCAATAGATCCCTACCCACTGCTCACACAGTGTAACTGGCAGCTGTTAGGGGGTGGCAGTTATAGGAATACCTGAGCATGGCCCAGGTGTAACAGATGTGTCACCTTCAAAACCACCCTGGTGGGTTCTTCTACCTAGTCCAGCTCTTAGAAGCAGCTGACAAACAAAAAACTGCTTTTTTAAAGGAAACAAAAGTAGAATTAAAGAGAGTGTTCACAACAGCAATTCTTTTAATATTTTTAGCGAATACTTTTAAAACTGACAGTCTCTTTTCCCTTGTCTCCCCAATTTTTCTGCTTGCCATCAAAAAATAGATGCTCAGAAAAAAATACTCTCATTATTTAGATAAACGTCTATTAACTGAATTATTACTTCTATGATGAGGCCACATGAGACATCTCTTACGTGAGATGCAACCAGTGCAGTTTGGAAAAGCTTTAGGATGCCAGTGAAATACCTGCAAGGCTCCTACAAGGGAGAGGCACTTGACAAATACAGGTTGATCTCCTTTCCACCAACGCTCTCCTCCTGAGCAGAACCTCTGCAGGGCACCAGCCCAGTTCCCTGCTGACAATACACACTGCACTACACAGCTCCATCAATAAAATTATTAAGGTCTTTCCTAAAACTAGTTACATTTTTGCTCCCTTTCCCCTGGTTGGAAAGTTCTTTCACAGTCTCATTCCCCTGCTGATTCTTCTAATTTTCAGGTGAAATTTATTCATGGCCAGTGTATGCCTGTTTGTTCATGTGCCAACATTATCTTTCAGCTTAAAAAGCCTTCTAAACTCTCTGAGGTGTTCACCCTACCCCTCCTCTCCAATTATGTTGTAAGAGCATGATCGTATTCCCTCTCAGTCTTCATTTCCCCTGTCTAAATAAGGCAGCTCCTCTCATAAAACAGCTTCTACACCCCCCTGAACTTCCCGCTGCAGATCTGTCAAGTTCCAGTATGAATTCACCTTTTTCAAAGCAGACTGGAACAGAAATTTCAGATGAGGTCTTGATCCTTAGTTCTCATTACTGCACCCAATGCACACCCTTCACTTCATACCACCACATCAGTCAATTCTCACTGCTCAGTTCTCCAGCCATGGAATTCATACAGAATCATAGAATCATTTAGGCTGGAAAAGCCCTCTAAGATCATCAGGATCACCCATCAACCAGCACCGCCACCATGTTCACTACTAACCCATGTCCTCAAGTGCAACATCCACACACCTTTAACTCCCTCCCTCCATGGTGGCTTCACCAATGCCCTGCGTAGCCCATGCCAGTATTTGATAACCTCTACAGTGAAGAAATTTTCCCTAATACCCAATCTAAACCTCTCCTGGCACAACCTGAGGCCATTTCATCTTGTCCTCTTACTTGTTACATGGGAGAAGAAACCACTTCCCTTCTTTCAGGGAGTTGTAGAGAGTGAGAAGGTCCCTCCTGAGCCTTCTTTTCTCCAGGCTGAGCTGCCCCAGCTCTGTCAGCTGCTCCTTGTGATCCTTCTCTGGACACTTCAGCTCCTCAGGGTCTTTTTTTGTCATGAGTGGTCCAAAACCAAACACAGTTCACTCTTCTGTCTCTTGCAGATCCTCCTCTGTGTGGACTAAAGATCCCAATTGTGCTCATCATCAAGCTTTGCTAAACATGCCTTGGTATTTCTGTGTCCATAACATCAGTGTTAAAATTAAGTGCCAAGAATCCCACTGGTGACCTTGCTCAGTCCTGCCTTCAGCAGGACCTGTAGTCATCTCCCAGTAAAATGCATCCTTTTTAATATCACTGTTTCTTCTAGTTTAACAACTTCCTCACATGAAATTCAAATGCTTTGCTCTAGATCTAGATCAAGGCAGAAAAAAACCATTTTTATCTCATCAAATAAAGAACCCGGGTCAGGCAGAAACAATTTACTGAACACCCTTTATTGCATTTTCTCCCTCTTTTTTTTCTCCTTGCAGGCTTCAGCTATACGTGCCCTCCAGCCTGTCCCAACACATTCCTGTGCACCCCAGAGCTCACTGCCTAGATCACTGCTTTCCTCTCCCACATGTCTGGTCCTGCTCATCAATTGTTAGGATCACTCAGCTTAGAGAATACAGTAAGAGCCTTGCTGTCACCTGCATGGCCACAGGTGTCAGCTCTTCCCATCTCTTCACAGAATCCCAGAAAAGTTATGGTTGGAAGCGACCTCTGAAGATCATTTGGTTCAACCCCCCTGCCAAGGCAGGGTCACCTAGAGCAGGACACAGAACTCATCCAGGTGGGTTTGGAATGTCTCCAGAGAGGAAGACTCCGCACCACCCCTGGGCAGCCTGTTCCAGGGCTCTGCCATCCTCAGTGGAAAGAAGTTCTTCCTCATGTTGAGGTGGAACTTCTTGTGTTTTATTTATGGCCATTGCTCCTGTGGCTGGGCACCACTGAACAGAGTCTGGCACCATCCTCCTGCCACCCCCCTCTGAGACATTTGTATGCATTAATGAGATCCCCTCTCCGTCTTCTCCAGACTATCCAGGCCCAGCTCCCACAGTCTTTCCTCACAAGAGAAGTGCTCCAGACTACTCATCACCTTTGTGGCTTCTGCTGGATCCCCTCCAGTAGCCCCTTGTCTTTCTCGTACTGGGCAGAACTGGACACAGCACTCCAGATGTGCCTCACCAGGGATGAGTTGAAGGGCAGTATCACCTCCCTTGACCTGCTGGTCACCCCTTTCCCAATGCCCCCCAGGATCCCATTGGCCCTCCTTACTGCAAGGACACACTGCCAGCTCCTGGACAGCTTGTCACTCACTAAGACTCCCAGACCCTTCTCAGCCAAGCTGCTCTCTAGTAATTCAGCCCCCAACCTGTTCTGGTACTGGGGTTATCCCTCCCCAGGTGCAGGACCCTACACTTGCCTTTATTGAACCTCATTTGGTTTCTGCCCGCCCAATTTCCCAGCCTACCAAGGTCTGGCTGAATGGCAGATCAGCCTTCACGTGTGTCAGTCACTGTCCCCAGTTCTGCATCATCACCGAACCTGCTCAGGGTCCATTCTATCCCGTCACCCAGGTCCTTGATAAACAAGTTGAGTAAGTATTGATTCCTGGGGAATGGCACTGACTACAGGCCCCCCGCTGGATTCAACTCCACGGTTCACAACCCTCTGCCATCCAGCCAGTTCTTGATCCACCTCACTGTCCATTCATGTAACCCACATTTCCTGAGCTTACCTACAAGGACATTGTGGGAGACAGTGTCAAAATCCTTGCTGAAGTTGAGGGAGACACCATTCACTGCTCTCCCCTCGTTGACCCATCCTGCTGTGCCATCATAGAAGGCCATCAGACTGGTCCTAAATGATCATTGAGCGACATCCTTTGAGTTGTGATTTTCCTTCAGCTGCAGGAAATTTCTGTTTCTGTGTTTCTCCTGGATTGGGCTCCAGGCTCAGCCATGAGTTTGCAGCTCATCTCCTCTCCTTGCTCCTTTTTCTCACTCAGACAAATATTTGCTGCTCACCATGTTATCTGCTGTGGTGCCCAGCAGCCTGACATGCCATGAGCCCCTCCATAGCTCTACAGCACATTTCTTCGCCTGTCGGACATTTCAGCCATTCCCTGAAGGTCCTAAAACTCTTCCTCAAGTTATTCACTCACTCAGGTCTGTAACCTCTCATATAAGTTCTCCTCTCTTATTCAGGATGCAAACTTCAGACAGTTCTCCTACCTTAACATAAAAGAAACAAATCCAACAGCTCCTCCTGAGCTCTAATGAGCACCTGAACTCCTTAATTAGTTTCTCTCATTTCTAAAGATCTGTCCTTTTATAGCCCAAACTCTGTTAGTGAACCTGTTGATGTATTCTCCCACTCAATTCACACCGAGCTGCCTCTGGATCCCTCAGTCTGAAGTCCTCTTCTGAAAGAACACAAAAAGAGGTACAAGAGCAGCATCCTCTGGGGAGCTCCCACTGTAACCTACCACTGCTCCCAGGCAGAAGTCATGTCCCTGGCAGTGGGAGATGCAGTGGTCACATTTTAAGACTTATTTTGACAACACCAGGTGAGACAGTTAGAAAACATCCCCCCATTCTACTTGCAGCAGGATTTCCCCATCCCCAGTGCACCCAGTTAAGACTCCTCCTGCAGTGGCCAGCAAACTGCTTGTACTGTCACTGATACCTCTCTGAGCTCTGCAGCAGCTTGGTTTGAGGGTAAAGGTGTGCAGGCACTGGAGTCAAAGGGGAGGGAAACCACATTGCTCAAAATATCCAGGTGCCTTCCAGAAGACAGCCTGGACAGAAGGAAAGGGCTGATGTTTCTACCACCTGCTCTGCTTTTCTGGGTCAGGGCTGCATTGTGGACTGGTCACTCTGAACTCTGCAACAAGCTAAGGCATGTGGGACACCACACACAAAAGGTTACCCATTCTTCCTTTGTATCCAGCTTTATTTCTTTTAAGTGATAATCTGTATCCAAATCCTCCACCCCACCTCCCCTATTAGAGAAACACCAAAGGAACCACAGAAGTTAAGCATTCAAAAAAGAGAAAGGCTAGGTTCAAAAGTTACTCAGAAAAACCAGAGATTTACAAAGAGGCTTCACAAAACATCATGTACTGGTTTTCCAGCAAAGAAAATCAAACTTGCTCCATGCACAGCTCGGACCAGGCACAGAAAGAACCCAGTTGCGTAGAAAAAAAGGCCGTTACATGAGAAACTCGTGCTTGTCTTGCTGAATAAATGTGTAGCTAATGAGACAGTGACTGTGAGAAGAAAAAAGGAAAGCCTCATCTTTATGAACCCTTGGAGAACTAGATCCCATCCCTGCCAGCCCAGAGCTCCAGTGCAACACTGGATGAACCAGGTAAGATGAAACCTTCAGAGGTGGCTGCTAATTCCACGTTCGTTTCCCCAGCCCTTACACCTGACACACCAGAGATCCCACCTGCACACATGCCCCGGGCCCAGCGTTTTAATCAGTTTAACTTCTGGAAAAACTAAACACTTTCCCCCTTGTCTGGGGGAGAGGGGGTGGAATTAAACAAATAAAACCCCCCAGGGTCAATTTACACTTGGCAATTTCTGCCTTGTTTTCTTGTGCCACAGCAGGACAAGAGCTCTGCCTCCAGCCTCACCAAAGTGCTCCCCAAATAGATCTGTCATTTGATGGGAAAGTGTGGGTTGAAACATGAGCAAGAAGGGATCCCATAGAGAGGAGTAAGATTTGGTATTCGGAGCAGGGTTTGGAGGCTCTGTAGCAAACGGAGCACACAGTGACTGATGAGGATGAAAAGAAACATGGAATAACACTGCTCCTTCACCAAACGAGGCAGGAGCCCTGCAGTACATGATGATGCAATTACAGGCTGTATCCTGTGCCCAAGGAGCAGAATTATGATGGCAGAATGGTTTTGGTTTATTGTTAGGGGGTTGTGTTTGGTTTTTTCAATGGGAAGGGAGATTAAAAATTGCTGAATTTCAACCACCTAATTCCATGAAGACAAAGAAAAGAGTGCAGGGAAAAGGTGAAGGCTGTAAAAGAAAGGCTGCACTGCAACCTGAACAGGCATATATAAAAATCCTAATCTCCCCACTGCTGATGAAGCTTCCAGTGCTTGGAGCTCAGCTCTCAGCTCCCAGCCCCCAACCCGGGTCTCTGCTGACAGCCACAATGTCCCCAGCAGATGCCAAGTCCCTTGCTGTACTCACACCCTGCTCTCTCCTCTCACATCCCTACTCCAGGCCCAGCTATGTGCTCTCAGAGGCAAAAGTTCATCAGCCACCAGTCACACACCAGTCACCCCAGTCACACCCCAGTCCATAAGGACAGGACAGATGCCTCTGCTAGCAACACCTTTTTGGGTCTCCTGTTCTGATCTATGCCTGTGCTCAGAGATGCTCCATGCTGGATGTGGGGAGGGACCATGAACAAGTGAGACCTTAATTGAGGGGCTTAAGAGCTGGGCAGAGGTTCTCAGCCCACCTGTCGTGGCTCTGGTCAGGCTCACTCAGACAGAAAGCAGAGATCATTCATGCCACTGAGCACAACTTTCCACTCACTGTAATCCTGTGTCAGGAGAGCTAAATGATGTGACAAACTAGGACAGGAGGTCTCAAGCTGCGTCCTGATCACAGCATGCGAGGGCACCCTGTAAGTTCCAGCTGCACAGGGTACAGACAGCCCCCCTCAAAGACAAAGGAAAGCAGGTTATGCACAGTGATTTGTCCTTTATGGCTTCTGAAAATCAGCAGTGCAATTGCTTACAGGAAAGGAAAGCAAGTCCTCTCCACCAACTGCTGCCTTCAACACACAAAAAATAAAACCAGATCAGTTAGTGCATGTGCTACTCTTGCAGGCAACTGCTTAGTAAGAGTTACAATAAAGACATAAAGCTGGGAGACAGCTGAAAGGGAAGCTGATGACCAGGAACTGACAAGCAGGTAGCAGAGAGGTACGAGTAGTTCTGCTCAAACTCCCATATAGAGCCTTCTCCATGCTCCCAAAAAGGCTTTTTCAGGGTATGAGGAATACCAGGCACCTCCTCTGCGCCAGGCTCCACTTGCAGGGCTAGCCCGACACCAATCCTGGTCTCAAGGTTGCCTTCACTGCTCAGTTTTCACTATTCCCACAGTCCAGCACAGAAGGACCTGAGACCAGACACATGTGCAGTCCATGCTGTGCAGAAGGCAAGTGACACTGCCAGGTGAGGCTTGCCCATCACCTGGCAAACCATGTGTACGACGCTGCCTTACAGACACACACATCCCACCTCACCCGCAGTTCGCCTTATTTCAGATGTTTTTACCTGCTTCTCCGAGGCAGTCAGGAATCCCTCCTCTACTGCCTCCAAGAACTCTAGGATGGGGCTCAGCTGTGTCACGCTCTGGATCAGCTCCTCCCTGAAGCACAGCAAGCGAGCGGTCAGCGTCTCTTCCTCGGCTGTGCTCTCTTGGGGGGAAAAAGATTCACAAACACAAGAGAAGAAATAAGTCAGTCTGAAGGAACTGACAGGTTCCTGAAGCGAGGGAGACTCTCTGAAAGATCTAAGTGAATAGCAAAGCTCATCCCAAGCACAAGCAGCAGAGGAAAATCACTTTACTATTCTCTTTAAACTCTATGAAAGGAAAACGTCTCATTTATCTAACAGAGCACAAAGCCATAAAGCAAGCTGGAGGTTAACACCAGGTTTGCAAGGCCACTGCTTTGTGTCAGACTCAAGTAAAAAAGAAGTTTTCAATCCCAAGGCTCAGCTGTGCTCTGACCCATGCTGGCTGCCAGCCATTGATCCAGCCCTCCAGGCAGCAGTGGGGAGAGCCCTGCACAGCTACACCTCCTGCTGCAGGCAGAAATGCTCCAGGATCTTGGCCAGCACGTGATAAACCTCCCGCATCCAAAGAGACAGGGTTTCTCTGCTTTTCATGTGAGGTTGCCCACTCACTTCGCCAGAGGTTGCACCCAATTTCCTACCTGCTTGCTGTGGGGCTTCTCCACTGCCCTGTTCCCTCTCCTGGAAAGCTGCTCTCAGCTTGGGGTTTGTGTCTTGAAACAGCTTCAGAAAAGACACGAGGGTCTGAGTGTCCAGGGGCTGAGCATCCCAAGTATCACTGTCCTGGGTGTGAGCATTCTGGGGCAAAGCATCCTTCACTTTGCTCAGCAGCTTCTTGAACACTGACTGTTCCTCTGCCTTAGCCAGACAGGCAGCCAGAGCCTACAGCAGAACAGAAATGCAGGAGAGTTTAGGTAAGAGAGTTGACTGCCCTAATCAGACAGACACAACAAGCAGAATCCTGGAGTTTTGGTCAGGGGACAAAAAATTAAACAGAACAAAAAAATAACCACACAGACACACACCACTGAACCCAAGCTCTGGCCTGCGGCCACCAGCCCAGGAAATGGGAACAGCAAGCTCTGCTGCCAGCCCTTATCCATACACCAAGTCCCACAAACTGGAGCTGGTTCCAGCACCAACCATTTTTTCATGTGTTCCCCAAATAGCCAAAGGCCAGTAAGTGTAAAAGACCTGATAAACCATGGATTAAACACTGCTGCTTTGGAAGGCAAAGGTAGGGTAAGCGATCTCACTGCAGAAGAAGGAGGGATCACTTGCACAGAAAGCAGAGAGCATTTCAGGTGGGACTTTCAGGGATCTCCATTCTCAATCACAATGGAGTCCTGTCTCCCAGAGAAAGCTCTGGGAAGGAGGCACACAAACTCTGAGTGCTGTGGGCTCTCAGCACACCCAGCAATCAAACCCAGAGCTCCAAAATCTACTTCAGTGACCTGAAACAGCAACCAGAGGCAAACATGCCGGTACAGTTATGGAAATAAAAGGCAAAGAAAGAAGCTGGAACTCTTGCTCCCATTTCCCCAGAGTCCTTTAACGCTGTAAATACTGCCCCTGAAGACAAATGCTCCCCAGCTCTCCAGGAGAGATGCCAGCCTTCAGGAGCAGGCGGCCTTTACTGGAGACTCCAGGGATGCTATAAAGGTACCTTTGAAGTGGGAAGTTCAGCTCCGCTCCAGGGAGAACGGCCATTTTCTGCTGTCATTGTCATTTTTATTCCGATGATAAAAAGACTGAATGCAGCTGCTTAGGGCTGCACTGGGGGCCAGTGGAGTGGCTTTTCCTGGCAGGTGTAAATGCTCACAGATCAGGGCAGCGTGGCAGTGCAGTGACCTATTGCAACGGCTCCGCAGAGGGGACACGGCAGCAGCCCCAGCCCTTCCCATGCACGGCAGCTTCCCTGCCAAACTGAAAGTCTGGACACGAAAGACTCTGGTATAAAGAAAAATGCAGATGTGCTGAAGAACAAACTTAAAGGTATTTTTTTAATGCAAACATTAATTTGTAATGAGTCTTGATAAGCAGATCATGTTTGTTCTCAAGGTTTGTGTGCCCGGCCCCTTCCGGATCAAAATGAGCCTGCAAAATACAAAGTATTTCCACTCTCACCACCCTAAAGGTGCTCAGATCCTGCCAAATCCATGTTTACACTAATATGGATGAAAAGTAACTTGCATTGTTGCAATGTATTTTTTAATTTGAGGGGTTTTAAATTAAAATCAGCACAGCATTGCTACCCAGAGCCCCAGGTAACATCCTTTCCTCAGTGCAGGGATTTGGTTAACAGAAATGAGTTTTAAGTAACTGAAATATTCTGCTATTTATAGGCTCTTTCCAGAAGACCTTTCTTTGGACACGTTGCTCAGTGGGAACAACAGCCTTTTAGCATTGTTGTGAAAGAGCACACAGTACATTTTAGACTTACTTCGAAGCACTAACAATTCCCAAAGATCCTGGAAAAAATGGAGAAATACTGATACTAGCCGGAATCCCAGCTTCCACTTAGTCATAATGTGCTCCCACATTACAGCCTGATCCACCAGGCTTTCACTATCCGGGACACTGCAAAACCCTTCATGGCCAAGCTGGCACAAATTAGCACACATCCAGCTTCCAGATGGGAGGAAGAGACTGCCTCTGTGTGCAGGGAAACTGAGTCACCAAGACCTGGCTTAAGCTTGAGCTGTGTCACCCAACAGATTCCACAGCACCAGAAATTCAGTCCCAGTAGAGGATGTCAGTTCTGGTGGCCACAACGCTCCCAACCCAGCGCCATGGAACACGTCACCCACCGTGGAACAGCCCTCCAAGTTCATCTCAAACCTCCCCAGTCCACAGCAGCCCCAAGGCAAGCTCTGAACAAGAATCTCTGCGGGTAAGGGCACAGGAGGTAGGTCTTCTGTCTACGTATCATCTCCACATCTCCCACGTTTTTCCAGAGAGGACCTCAACCAGACGGGCAAGCAATGTACCCAAGCAACGTGCAGTGGGCCATAACTGAGACTTAAGAAGGGTGTGAGGAGAGAGGGAGGGCATGCAGGGCAGTCATTAACCCAGCTGGCCATTAGCTCTTCTCTGCAGGTGGGTGAGCATGGTTATGGCTTTTCATGACTTATCCACGCTCCTGCTCCCACCGTGAGAGCACATCCCAGAAAAATCCACTTTAGTGACTATTTCTGAGTGATCTCCCTCAAGCATCAGCTTTGGAGCAAATGCAAGCAACCAGAGGGTGGTGGGGAGGGATCTGCAAGAGACAGATTGGGAAGCACTTGTTCAGTGTGGCAGAAGAAGCTGACTTCCTTCAGACCCCAGGGACATTCAGGTACACCCCAGGAGGTCGGGCACCATGGGGATACTCCCACAGCCACAATCATCAGTCCTCTGTAAATGCACACTGCTTTGGGTTTTAGACTAGTTAATTTTTGATGTACAGAAGGTGAAGAAAACATTAAAAAGCCATTGGAAACCCGCATGGTTGGAGACTGTTTCACTGCTGGCTCTTCCGTGGCTCCGTGGTTATCCGACCTTTGGAAGCTGAGCAGTGCTGCTGCTGTTCACAGGGTCAGTGGCACGGACAGCCCACGACTCCCTCCACACACCTGACCCTCAGAGAAGCTCCCTGGCTGTGACCCCACCATGAAGGCAATCAACTATCACTGTGCATACAACAATCAGAGAAAAGCAATGTTCTCATTTCCCCTTCAGAAACCTAAAGTGTATTTTTTTTCAAGCCTGCTTCTGTACATGACTCATGAGGGACACCCCAGCAAGGCTCTGTGGAGAACACTGGACCCCTGCTTGCTCAGCCCAAACTTTTACAAAAATACACCAGAACAGTGGAAAAAAAAAGTTCTCTAGCTCTGCTACCATGAAAAAATCCCCCAAACCCTCCCAAGCTCTCTCTCCTAATCAGGATGCAGAAGATAACGGGAAACTTCTTTCTTCTGCCTCATCCAGAAATCCCTGCAGCTGCAAATGAAGGGCGACAATGACTGGACAGGCCCACAGGCAATGGAAATGATCCACAAGCACAGTGACATTTATTCTACGTGGGAGAATCAATGCTCCCCCACTTCATCTGAACTCAGTAGTGGAGGGAACAAATGAGCTGTGCAATAATTTGAATTGAGTTTCTCTAAGAGAGCACAGGAAGATAAGACTTGACACCAGCAAAGCTCTTCTACGCTTCCCTAAATTACTGCAATTTCAGTCTTGTTCTCATTTCCAAGTAGGTTTCATCCAAGCCAGACCCAAATTAGATAGGAATAGTTTATGTGAAATATACAGAGAAACTATAAAACAGAAACAACCCCAAAAATCACATCTCCCTAAACTGAAAAGCAATTCATCTGCATTTTTCATTCCAGGGAGCAGAACAGAACCTCAGACTCAGAGAGAAGCAGCAGTTCTCACAAAAGCCAGCCCTGCACCACAAACCCTCTTGGGGAAAAACCCCATGACCAAACGAGTCTCCACTGGAGGTAGGAGGAAATAGGCAGGAACAGCAGAGGGGAGCAGACAGGAGTGCTGCAGGGAACAAGGCACTGTGCAGGGATGAGCTCACCAGCAAAGGAAGAGAAATAGAGAGGCATCCAAGGCCAAATTCCACTGAAACCAGAGGAGCCTGAGCACCAGGACAGCCTTGGTGCCAATAGGAAGGCTAAAGACCCTCCTAAAACCCCATGCTGCCCAGGCTTTACTGCCTGAAACACATCAGTGCTTGCCTACAGAGATCAGCTACTTCCAAAATGCTCCCGAGAGGACACTCTCGAGGAACGGCAGATCTCCCCTGCAGCAGGGCAAGCACACCCAGCAAGAATGCCTTCTGCAAAGAAACAGCCTCTCACCGGCTTCCAGACACACTTTTACTTGCCCTGAGGCACCCGAGACTTCAAGCAAATGATTAGCAAAAGAATACAAAGAAAGGGAGGGGGAAAAAAAGGAGAGAAAAAAATCCATTGACATCTACCTCTGGCACAACCTCAGCCTGAATTACACATCCGAGCTCTGCTCTTTGGGGCTGAACTTGTACTTCAAGCTTGACTTTAAAAACACACTGCTGTGTTTCCCCCCAAAGGAAACACCAGGACCTTGTGGGGAAAAGCTGCTCTGTGTGCTGGAAACAGACTCAGTGCTGGTGTTCACAGGTCCTGCTGGTCCCAGAAGGGAGCTCAGAGAAGGACAGATCTGGCTGAGCCCTTGCTTATAACAGGCTGCAGCCTGTTCTCCCACTGCCCTGGGGCTGAAGCTTTTCATGCTTGTCACAGTTGAGAAGTGATTTTTCAGGAAGGCTTAAAGAAAATCCATTTCTCATTTATTCTGCATTTATTTATAGCCGCAGAAAAATTGTCCAGCTACCGCTTTGCAGTCAGGTACCCAAACTGGCTCTGAGCTCCACAACCTCTCGCTTGGCCCCTGCTGCAAAACCTCATTTGGGAGCACAAAGGGCCAGGAATGGATCTGTAAACCTTCCCTGCTGGGTCTGAAGTGCTGAAGGAACATGAAAGAGCAGTGACTGCAAAGCAATGGCAAACGGGGCTGTTGTGCAGTGCGGAAGCTGCAGCTCACCTGCCTGGGCACTCTGCCGGCACAGCCCTGCCCTGCCACCAGCAGCGAGGGGAGGCAGGAGCAGGGACAGGGACCTGCTGGGACAGGGGCATGGAGCTGTCAAATTGCTTCTGGCAGCACCCATCCACACTGCACAGCACCCACCCCAGCTCGGCTCCATTTGTGAAAGTGGACAACAGGTGAAACCTTAAACCTGACATATTTATCCGATCACGGCGAAAAACAAACGTACAAAAATCTAATCCTTCTCTGAGCAGGGCACTCAGAAGTGCTTGTCAGCCCAGCCAGGCTTGTGCTTGCTACTGCAAACATGAATTAAGGCCGACATCTCTCTCCTAAAGCCCCCAAGATGTTACATTCCAAACCATCAGGAGAACCAACAGCTAGGGGAACACGGGCTTCCCTCTGTGAACATTTAAGGGCTCAGCAGAAAACAATCCTGCACTCCCCAACTCAAAGGTATTCTCTCTGCTGTCACTGGTTTATTTTTTTCTAAAAAAGATGTGGCCTTGGGCTTTTATAAGCAGAATGCCAAAATGTCCCATGTACTGTGATCACACTGCTACTGAAGGGACTTGAATCCAGCCAGCTTCCAGCCAGCATGGGAACCTAGAGCCCATGGCAGCCCCCAGCCTACGAAACAGCACTGCTCAGCTTCCAAAGGTCGGATAACCATGGAGCCAGGGAAGAGCCAGCTACAGAAAGGCATGCAGGGCAAGTCATGCAGCCTGGCATGAAAAACGCTCTACCAGAAACGGCCAGGCTGAGAACAGCAAGCACGGTCCCATCCTTGCTCCACACTGGCCACAGCTTTTCTGCAGACCCTGCCCCTGCACAGCAGAGTGCAGACAGCAGTGTGCAGCCAGCACGAGTGCCTACCTGGACCTGCCACAACCGTTCCCGAGCTCTGTGTCCTCCTCTGCTCCACTGTCACACCAGTACAGACGCCATGGGCTGTTTCTGTGTTGGCTTTGAGCTGGGACAATGGCTGGCATCTGGCTACCACTGCTCAGAGCCCAGAGTACTCCTCAGCACACACCCAGCAGCAGCCTCAGTTACCCCCCCAACAGGAACCGAGCATCGTGCACCACCTCTGACTTCTCTTAAAGCAGCACATTGGCAGGAGAAGCACCACGGGGCAGCACCCAGGTCCCCCCTGCCACCCCTGTCCCACCCCTCCCTCAGCAGCTCCGCCGTACACAGAGTGCAGCAGATGCTCCACAGCAAGACAGTGACAAGGGCTCAGGAAGTCTATTTTGGGATCTCATATGTCAGTCATTTACAAGTCAATACAGTTCCTGCAGCAAATGCCATAAACAGGAGGAGAGAAATCTGTGCTGGAGCTCTCCTACAACACAAGGATGTCTTCAGGGCAGGACATACATACTTCTTTACCCAAATGTACGAGCAGCTTGCACTTACAGATGCTTCTCTCCAGGGTGTTGCTCAGGTGAGCACATGTTGCCCTTCAACCAACCAGGCACCAGTTTCCCATTAAACCATTTCCTAAACAAGGCACAAACTATTCTAGCCCTTAGCAGGGCGAAGAAAAAACTTGCATCGTTTACGGAAGTAAACACACCTACCTCCTTTTGAGAGGCATCAATTTCTCTGCACTCCTCGAGTCTTTTCAGCACAGCCTGGGCATCAGAAAGAGCCTCGGAGAAAACACTTTCATATCGAACAAAGAAATCCAGTTTACAGCTTTTGCTCTCTGCTGCTGTGTGAGAGAAACAAGATGAGTTATTTGCTAATTGAAGGGATTCGCAGAAAGCATGATGTGATTGAAAGGCATCAGTTTGTAACCAGCACATTGGCTATAATAGGAAAACTGTGACTTATAAATCCCTTCTGAAGACACCACACAGCCTGGAGGGAAAACCAACAGTTTATTTAACACCAGTTATAAATGGAACATTTATTTTAAACCCAGTACAGCCTCTGTTTTCCTCCCATGCTGAACAGGAGTTTAAAGGATAAGGTAGCATTAGCAAGCAACTCTGTCCCCTTGCTGTTAGGCAGCCTGTCTAATCAGCCCCATGTCCTGCATTAACACAGACCCCACTGCACGGCAGAGGCAATCACATGCCTGGGCAAGAAAAGTTTTGCTCACTACAGCTCTGGCAGAGCCATGAGCCTGAAGCAACTACAAAAGCCAAAGGAAGACAATCCCCGCAGAACAGGGGGATATGTTGGTGTTGCTCCCAAACCAGAGCAAACTAAAAAGATCAAACACAGAGTAAAAATACCCCAAAACAGGCAAATGTGAGTCAATGTGTTGCAAATAAGAGGCAACGCTGTGCCCAGACCTGTGACATCTCACCTAAATCCCTCGATCGCCCTTTCCCCTCTGGAGGTTCAGCAAGCTCCTCTTCCACACAGCCACTCTGCTCAGCGTGGGCAGGCTGGTCAGGGCCAGAGCCTGAATCCTCCTGGAGGGACCTGGAAGCACTCAACATCGTGTCCTGGTGATCCCAGGTACAATTCACAGTAAGTTCCTGGCCAGGATGAGAAATACCTGCTTCCATTTCTGCTTCTACAGGGCCAGGTGAAGGAGAAACTTTCTGACTGAGGATGATAAATGTTTTTCTTTCATCATGTTTTCCAGACTGGGATGGGTTATTAGCTTCAGCTTGGTTTCCAGATGAATCTGCTTCCTGGCTGGAGACTCTTCTCACTACCTGGTCCTGAGTAGAACAGCTTATGAGATCCCCGAGGAGGTTTTTGCAACTAACAGCCACATCAAACATCTGCAGACTATCTGCCACAGAGATAACTTTGGTGAAATTGTGTTTCCCCGGTGGGAGTTTGCCACCGTACATCATCTCAAGTAAGAGTGCGAACTCCTCAGGTGTCACCACGGAAGCATCGATGGAGATGGTGTCTGTGCTGTCCAAGAGGGATTTAAACAGCAGGCTGGCAGCAGCCAGCACCACCGTGTGTGCTCTATAATGCACATTGCCAACGGAGACGGTGCAGTCGGCAGAAGCGCTGCTCCCTGCACAGAGCACACAGCCGGGGCAGCAGCTGCCGGCCGTAACCGGGGAGCTCCATGCCACCTACCGGCCTCCTCTCACCCTGATCCCCACACTGCTTTCACAAAGCCCACACAATGGAAAGGAAATGGATCCTGTTAGCATTTCTCTCTGCAGGAAAGAAAGAGTAAGAAAAATTACTTTTCAGTTTACACGTTCTAGCAGTTTACTATGCTTCATTTCTTTGGTTACAGCGAGATCCCCATTCTGAACTCACACTCCCCAAATTCAGCAACTTACCCTGAGAGCTGAAGAGTCTGGATAGTATTCAAACCTACATGAGCAGATTTGGACTGAGTACGAGTCCCAGGAGCTATAAAAAGGGAGAAGAGCCTCCCCGATGTGCCACACATCTCATGGAGGTGTGAGTGCCCATCATATCAGGCACTGCAGTGCCAGGCCGTGCCTGCAGCCAGGGGCTGGAGCTGATGCTGAATTCAGCAGTTGGTTTCTCAAAGGGCAGGTGGGGAAGCAGGGCAGGAAGACCTGTTCAGACCATCTACCAAACACAGAGGAGAATCTGAGATGTTAGTCTTGGCCTGCAAAGCACCAAGTGGTTTGGGACCAGTTCATTTTCTCCCCAAATTATTGGTAAGATGAGCAGGGCCATGTGAACATTAGAGATCTGCTTGCAGCCTAGGGCCTTCAGCACCCCCTTCTCAGCACACCACAATCCCAACTCATCGATTTATGAGTCTTTTCCCCTAAGAAGTAATTTTTGGCAGAAGTCCACAACCCTAATCCCACCTAGCAGAGCCTCCCTTTGACTTCCCCCCCTCCCCACTCCATCGCAGGAGGAAGAACAGATAGGATATCTGCCAACAGAGTTTTTATCAGTGGGATACCTGGAGTTTTTATCTAAGCTAGACAAGATAAAGATGTTACTGTCTTGTCTACACAGTAGGATGCCTAACACCGGTGCGGGCCACAAAACAGTGTTAGCATTAGAGAAAGAGCACCTGGATGGACACGAATTACATGACCTTCAACACTTAACATCCTTGCACTCGGCTTCCTGCTCTCTTGTAGAGAACAGGAGTAATATAGCCTATCACCAGGGTACGAGCTTTAACAAGCCAATGCACTTACACAAACCTCAAGGCTCTGCCTCACAAGAAAGCAGGCTCAGAGCAACTCCCAGCTTGTACCAAATCACCAGTCACAAGCAGATGCTGGGCACAGGCTGAGCTGGCACCCCACTTCTGCAAGGCACCAACCCCTCTGGAGCTCAGCTTTTGTGGGAAGCAGGACTTCCTGGCCACAGGCAGGCAGGACCCCAGCTATCCTTCTGCGTGGCACTGCCTGTGGTAGCTGTGGGAAGACAGAAGGATCCAAGAGACATCACCTCATCCCCGAGCTACAGAAGGCTGAGCAACTAGTTGGTGGATCCCAGCCATGCAGGAGAGCTCCCTCGGGCTTTAAAGATGAAGTGCTATGAAACTTGGTTTTCAATCACCAGGAGAAGACCACAGATGGTTTTGATATCACCTCGAAGCAGAGGTGTCACACTCCTCAGTACTTCAGAGTACTTCTGAAGGGAGAGCACAGGGTGGGTGGGTCCTTCTCTGGAAGGCAGGAAAACCCGAGTGGGCTGATAGCCCACCCTCCTGCACCCCAGAGCCACAGCTTATCCAAGTGCACCACTACCAAAGGCTGGCTGATCTGCAGCTCATCTTTCCAAGCATCGGATCCACCCCCTCACCCATGCACAGGGCCGGCCACCTGCACTTCCAGCCGATCCAACACGCAGGCTCTGCTCTCCTCCCACGCCATTCTAAATCACAAGGAACCAAGCTGCCATCAGCAGAGTTCTGCTGGTCGTGGGAGAAGAGACAGACCAGATTTTTTTGCCAGACTCGGTGTAATAACAGTTTTAGTCCACCCACTCCTTTCCTGGAGCTGAAGGACTTCCAGTATCTGAGTTGAAATTGGGTCTGCTGGCTAAATAATAATAGCTATGGCTCTTCCTACAAAAGGATAAGCAGGAAACATCGATGTCCTGGAAGAGACGTCTGCTCACTTTGCCATGAATAGTCTTCTGCATGAAACCTATTGCTTGCACCACGGCAAGCTGGAGGAAGCAGCAGCACCGTCTGCTCCCTCTATTCCTGGCAGGAATATAGAAGACATATTTGCTCATGACAGCTCAAAACAGTGAAGCTCTAAGCAACCTACCAGCGGGTCCCCTTCCTCATTACAGCAACTGAGAGCACTGGAAAATGTGTTCTGAGCAATTAGCACAGACATATTTGTTTAAATACATTTTATTTTTTTAGTTATAGGGACCCGAACCATCCAAAGAGAACAGACATTTCTAACAAGGGGTGTTGGCCAAGACCAGTCTCAAGGCAATTGCTGCCTACTTAGAGCACACTTCAGGATTTTACTCAGAGCCTAGAGCCAGAAGGGACCACCACCAGCAATTTGATTGCTCATCCATCACTGCCTCCCAGATTTCCGGGCTCAGTAACTTGAGTTTGGCTAAAGCCTCTCTTCCAGTAAGGAGCCCAGTCATGATAAGAATTGCTTTTTAGGCGGAAGACCCTCCACTGCCACACTGTTAAATTACATGTCTTGTTTCTCACCCGAGTTTGTGTGACTATGTCTCCCAGCCATCCTCTAGACGACTTTTGGGAGATTTGGCTGCGGGACTGGACAGAACTGGGAATCTCTCTCTGACAGCAGGTAACTGATACTTCAGCAGCGATGAGTTCTGACAGAGCATGAGCTGTCTGCCTCTGCCAAATCCACCGGTAGGAAAAAGTCAATTATCTCTTCTTCAGCTTAAAGCTGCTTCTCTGACTCCTCTCTGGAGCCAGGCCCACTGCGGACTTGTTATGAATTTTAAACTTAAGGTAAAACATGACTTAAGCAGACTGCTCTTGGGATCTCCGACACCTAAGCCGCACGAGAACTGCCCTCTTCCAAAATACCACTCACTTGAGTCAGAAAGGGGACAAAGGAGACAGGGCACTTGCCCAGCTGAGCTGCACAACAAACAAGCTTTGCAAAATTCATCCTTTGAGGGGACGTCTAAGCCCCATCCTGTCAGCTTTCCCAGGGGAGCACCAAGGTGGCTTAGGAGTTTTCCTTCCACTGACTTCAAATGAAACTAGGCAGCTCTTTCTGCCTTTTTCCAGTTATTTCTGTCCTCCCACACCACCACAGTTTGAGAGTATCATGTCATTTTCTTTAAGCTACATTAGAACAGGAAAAAGATCTGTTGATAGCAACAACCCTTCTTGGGGGAAGTTGAAGGAGGAAGGCAGGAGGAAAGGGGATACCCAATTCTATCCACATAACTGAAAATAGTGCCCAAATTAAATCACTTCTCTTCATTATTCATATAATTACTTCCATCTAGATCCAACAGATTCAAAAGCCATGCACATCACCAGGTTCATCAGAAGATAATTGAAATTTAGGACCGAGCACTTTAGCAATTAGACTCTACAGAGACAGGTGCTCCAAAGGTGCAGGGATGAGACCATCCCTCCCTCGCAGTTTCTGCTGCCACAGTACCCACACCTTCAGAACATCCACCACAAGGCACAGAAAGAATTGTAATGCCTCTAAGGTTTAAGCAAAAGCATTCTGTATATCCCTCGCTATCATAATGAAGGACTTTTACAAGGTGCTGGTCAACAGAGCTGCTGCCATTAATAACAACACAACAAAAGCTCTTCCTGCACCAATCTCAGTGGCCAGCTGAGGATGTATTCCATGCCTGAAATTCTTCCTGGAGATGCGCCTGGAGCAGGCTTTTTGTAGCTTTCAAAAAAAAGGAATTAAAAAAACCCAGCAACTCTTACCACACTTCCCAAAGATGAAGCCCTCCCAGCACAGTGGCTCAGTGTGGCACAGACGCCCCCGCCTGCTGCTCCCGCTGCAGCCATGCAGAGACGGGGAACTTGCTGTGCTCACATGGATATTGAAGCTTTATAAAATCACCCTGCACACCCGGTGCAAAAGCAGAAGAAAGCAAGTCCTATGCAAGCTCTAAAAAGCTAAAATAAAGAAGGCAGGGGGGAAAAAAAAAGTGGACAGTAAGAGATAAGCAAAATGGAAGAATCCAACTTTTCTGTCCTAAGTAAATGCCACTTGTGTGGGAGCTGATCAGAGGGGCTCACAGGAGCACGCCACAACCCTCCTGTTCCCCACACTCAGCTCTCTGCTCAGGGAGCCAAAATCCAAAGTGGTCATTGCAGGAGGCGCGGGTGCCAGTCCAGGAAGGCTCCCTGCCCTTGGGAGAGAGGCTCACCTCATCCCAGCCCGTTTGCACTCACTCAAAGGCTCATTTCACAATCCTCATGGAAATCAGTGAATGCAGTAGGACACAAAGCTGGGATACATCTCTTGCGTTGCTCAGCCCTGCAGTCCCTTGGGCATGACAGTGACCTCTGAGCGGGGGGCAATGTTCTGTTTTTAGCTCCGAGGAGTTAAGGGCAGTGACAATCACAATCTGAATACTTTCTGCGCCTGTTTACCAGCTTCCTGTTTTCTTGTTACCAAGATGATGATCTTTCACGGAGGGTTATTGGAAAGCCAGAAAATCAAGGACTGCAATTCAATTTTCTTACCTCTCCCACCAAAAGTAATTCAGCCTTTGAAGTACTGAAAGAGGCTGAGGGGTCATTACTTGTCTCTGGGGTGCTCCAAAGGGGCAGAGCAGGCAGAGGATAATGTGAAATCCAGCACGAGGAACCAGGGCACACCAATTTGTTTTTCAATCTATTTTGTTGCAGTTCAGAGCATCAGTGCAGACTGATAACAGAGGAAAATAAGCAACACTTTGACTAAATTCAGCGCTCCACAGTTTCTAAAGGCATCAGAATATACAGCTCAAACCCCACACATTTTGGCTGTCTGTCTGCACTGATGCTCTGAATAGAAATACAATAGATCAAAAAACAGCTCTGCTCCAACTCTTAATGGCAAGTTTTCTTCAAACTGAGGGCTGCCCCAAAAAGCAAGGAAAATCATGCAGTGGAAAACCTCCACAAACCCAAAGAAATTGCCAAAGTTTGCTCCAGTCCCTGTTCAGCCACGGATCACTGTGCCCAAAAACACTGGAAGTGCTAATTATATTTTGCAGGTTCCCTTAACATCCTCAAAAAACAAAAGCTGGGTATCTTAACTGCTGTTTTTCAGGTAGGTTTACATCAGAGAGGACTGTGTGTTGCAATGTCTTAATGACTTGTTAAAAAAACAAAACTACACTACTTTGACCAGTTTTTGCGAGTCATTTTGGATCAGCAGAAGTTCAGGAGACATTTGTCCCCAAAGCCAATGGCTCAACACACCCCTGAGGTGCCTTGATGCAAAGGCATTTAAAGTGATGCTTCTCAAGCGTGGTCAGCCCAAAATGGGGTAGATTCCCTCAGACTTCTCAGCACGTACACAGAATTACTGTGAGCTGAGTCTATCAAGACACCTGGACTTCCACCACTGTCACCTCCTGCATGAGGCCTTCAGTCCCAAAACTCTATTAAGACAAAAGGACCTTCAACAACTCTTCAGACACGAGTGCAGCTGCTCCAAAACACAGCAGAGGAAGATGCAGCACTGTGAAAGCCAAACAGGGTTCGCCCCGCAAAGCCAACGCGCTTCCTCCATCTCCTGGAAGAATTCTATAACTGCTGAGCTGCTTTTTGGGGGACAATGGGCACATTTTTGGCATCTTGTTTTAGTGGTATGCCAGGGCAGTTAAAATATACTGGAAAGAGATGAAACAAGAGCGAATGAGTAGGGCATGGAGGCTGGGAGAGGACCTCTGTTCTGGTCTACACTCCCACAGGCTGTTCTTGCACTGCCCTGTCTTTGAACGGGGTTTCAACCCAAATTCCTCCTCAAACACAAGACACTTGGCATCTTTTAACCAAAACCCTGCAGAATCCTGCTGCCTTATGTCATGTCTGGCCCATAAATCAGGTGTGTCAGCCTTCCCGTCCAGCTCAGGAGAGCAAACTGCCCCCGAGCCTCAGCTGCAGCCTATCCCTCTGCGGGGAGCAGGTGAGCTTCACTGACCAGGACCCACCACAGCACCTCTCTGTAACACATTTCAACTGACCTGGGGACAGGGACAGCCCTGCGGCTCTCTCCTCCCTGCTCCCCTGCAGCAGCTCTATTGAGCAGGAGATCACAAAGGAAACCAAATGATACTGCTCATTTTTCGGTGTTGTGCAAAAAAACCTGTTTGTCTCTTGAAGGGTCAGTCTTGATGGATCATCTTGAAGCACAGATGTGATGAGTGGTCCAAAGCAAGGAGAGGAATCTGCTGTGGCCAAAGCACAAGATAAACCCCCTTCCATGCCTGCCTTTAAAAAACTCCTGGAGGGTCACACCTTCTGCCCAAGCAGGGGCACAGCCCTAATGCACAGCTAATGACAAACACCTTTGGAGGGTCAGCGGTACCCAACAGACAGGCTTTGGATCACAGGTAGACACAAAATCCCGGTGGAAACATCTTCTATGTGTAGGTTATGAAAGGAAAGGCCCTGCCACATGGCAGCGATGGGATCACCCAGCTCCCTTTGGCAGAGTGAACATGGGTAGTGTTTTAAATGAGAGGGACTGCTTTTTTGGGGCACCCGTGCAGCACCTACAAGGCTCAGTTCGATTTAACACGGGTGACGTGTGGGGGTCCCCGCTCCCGGCCAGGTTGAAGGCACGGGCACCCCTGGTTCCCCCTCAACCTCCTTATGGGCCTGAAAGGCTTCGTAGGGGCTGGTCCTTCCCTGCGGGCGGGGCAGGAACCCTCCCGTCCCGTCCCGTCCCCCGGCTCCACGGCGCGGGTCTGGCACCGAGGCGGGGCGGCGAGGGGTGGCCGGAGCTGGGACAGCACGGCGGGATCGCGGAGGAGCCGCCCCGACCGCCCGGTGCCGAGAGGGCCCGGCCGGCCGCGCCGCCATGGTTTTACCTTTATTGGGCGCGGCGCGGCGGACAGGGCGGGCGGCAGCGGGAACAATAAAGCTTCAACAACAACAGCCGCGGCTGTCCCCGCCCGCTCCCCCTCATGGCACCGCCATCTTGGGGCCGCGCCACAGCCTCCCGCCCCCTTCCCCCCGGTGTCTTCCAGTCGAATTATCTGACCCCTGGCTGAATTTTCTCGCCTTTTATAAATGTAACTGATGTATTGAGACAAATTCTACAATAGAAGTTGCTTAATGAATAAAAGAACTCTGTTTCAAGCATTGCGTAAGGTCACATCGCCTAAATAAATATGCATTAGGTAGGCGGAGAATATGTGCTAGATAGGCGGGTTCATGTGAATTTTACTGCATAAAAGAGTTTTTTACGCCTCGGTGTACTTGATTTGTGGAAACCTCCTGACACCCTGTACAGATTAAACGATGTCTCCTTTCTGAACTAGACGCTGTGTCTGTGTTTTGGGAGTTCCTAAAATCGGCAACACCGGCGCCCCGTCCCCGGGCAGCCCTGAGGGACCCGCCGGCCATGGCAGCTCCTCCCGCCGCACCCTCACCTCGTGCCCGCCCGCTTCAGCCGCCGTCGCAGCCCCCGCGGCCGGACAGTGGAAGGGGCTGCCCAGGGAGGCAGTGGAGTCACTGCCCGTGGAGGTGTTAAAGAGAAGACCGGACATGGCACTTAGTGCCGCGGTCTGGGTGACAAGGTGGTGTTGGGTCATAGGTTGGACTCTATGGTCTCAGAGGTCTTTTCGAACCTAATGCTGTGATTCTGTAATAAAACTTCATCTTCCTGTGCTAGAGCCGGGACTCATTCCCTGAGGGGGGTGGTGGTGGTGGCCGGGCTTGGGCTGTGGGCAAGTGGCCAGCTGTGAGGGGCATGCGTGGCTGAGGCAGCAGGAGCCATGTCCACCTCAGGGTCACTCACCCTTGGGCTGGGCCAAGGGAAGGCTTGGGCAGTGCTGGCCCTTCCACGTTACGCTCTGGGTGTACTTAGGGGCACCGGCTGCAGGACATGGGACAGGTGGACATAGCCCCAGCTGTGGGTCCTAAACTGCTGCTTGCCCAGTTCCCAGTCCTTGGCTTCCCAGCACGCTGCCGGCACAGCTCCCTGCACCCTCCTGGCAGCATCTCACCGTGGTGTACTGGGGAAGGTGCCTGGGGCACCAGGGTCACCACATCTAGAATTGAGGTGCTGAGGGGTGTGTGTGTCACAGGCAGGGACCCCGGGGTGTATGGCTGCGGCCGAGCATATGCAAACAGCAAAGGAGAGATCAGATGTTGAAGGCCGCTGTGCTTGCTCATGTTCTGTGCATGTCAGCCGTGTGTCTGTGTGCAGCAGGATGCAGGGTGGGAGCAGGCTGTTCTCACAGCCTGTGTGCCAGCCTCCTGCTCTTGGGGCAGGGGTGACGAGACCCTGATCTGTATTTCTGTCATAGCAGGGATGCTCCTTGTTCCTTCCCAAGAGCGCGATCTGTATTTCTGCCATAGCAGGGGTGCTCCTTGTTCCTCCCTGAGATCCCAGTCTGTGTTTCTGCCATAGCAGGGGTGCTCCTTGTTCCTCCCTGAGATCCCAGTCTGTGTTTCTGCCATAGCAGGGGTGCTCCTTGTTCCTCCTTGAGATCCCAGTCTGTGTTTCTGCCATAGCAGGGGTGCTCCTTGTTCCTCCCTGAGATTCCAATCTGTACTTCTGCCATAGCATGAGAGCTCATTGTTCCTCCCAGAGAGCTTGGTGTGTTTCTGTTCCCTGTACCCTCTGTCAGCAACCTGACCCAGCCCATGGCTCACACAGGGCCTCTGGGTGCATTTCGTTCATCAGCTCTGAGAGCTTCCAGATGGCCCCAGTGAGTGGGACTGGCCCTGCCACCAACAGCCAGGGCAGGGAAGGCCCCCGAGTGTCCTCGCTTGGCCTCACTAAGCCACAGCTGTGCAGGGGCCATGCCCTGGCCGGTGCAGAGACCCCTCTCCCGTGTGCTAACGGCAAGTGGGCGTTCTCTGCTCCCTGTACGGTTGCACACCTGAAAGCTGCTGGTCCTTCTGTGCTCGGCTCTGACAGCGCTCTGGGGAAGTTTTGTCTGGTGCGTGTCATTGGGGAACAGAAAGATTTTGGCTGTATTTTGCATGAAAAATAAGAAAAACCCCAATCTCGCCAGGCAGCACAGGGAGTAGCAGGTTCGTTGCCATTCACATTCCCAGGCCTGGAAGGGAGTTATCTGCTCCATCTATTGATAGATTGCAGAGGAGAGCTAATGAACTGACTCATTTGCATAAACAAGTGCTAATTGCGGGATAAGTGCACGGAGGTGTGGAGAGTAATATCCTGGGCTGTGTGTGACCTGGTAACCAGCAGCAGGCAGGCAGCAGGGCCTGGGCCTGTGGGTCCTGGCAACTGCCAAGCCCTATCCCCAGGGATGCAGATGAAGTTCTGGGGCTGGCGTGTGGTCAAGCAGATCAGCTTGCAGACAAATGAGTATTAATTAGAAAGCCACAACGTCATGATGAGACCTGTTCTGCTCTGGGGCCTCTGCGCTCTGCCGGGGAAATGCCTCTTGGCCAGGATTCTCGGCCGAGAGTGGCACGGCAGCTATTCTGCCATTACAATAGAAATGGCATCGCAGCAGCAGATTTCAAGGTCACTTTTGGTGAATGCAACAAAAGCAGGACAGGCTGTTTTCTTGTGGAGATGTGGAAAGAGGTTCCTGGGGACCTGCTCAGACTATGGCCAGTCTCCTGCACTGAGTTGTCTTTGCAGAGCTGTCGATCGCCGCTCCACCAGTCCTCTCCTAACTGCTCGTATTTTATGTGTTGAAGGGATCCCTGTGAGAAAACTCAGATCTGGTTATTTTTATCCCCAGGCTGGTGATGATCAAAGCAAGGTGATGCTGAGAAGTCACCGGTGGCTCTTGCTCTGTGGCTGCTGACAGCGGCTGGCCTGGAGATGACACCCCGGCCGAGTGGATGACCTTCAGGCTGCCGTTGGTGACATGAAGGGCAGTGACTGCTACACTAGAAACACCGTCCCCATCACTGTCAGATCTGCACTTGCGGCAGGGCCATCTCACGCTCTCTGAGGCGTGATGAGCCCTAGCAGAGCACGAGCTGTGTGTTGCAGCAGGTGCCTTCTCTGCAGCAGCAAAACCTTTCCTGCAAGGCCATCCTTGATGGCAGACAAGAGTCCTGATGTCTGTGGTACCTTGGGAATTGCTCCTTGGGGGAGAAACTTTCAGCTCTGGCACGAAAAGGGGTGAGGTTTTGCTTACAGGTTTGTGAGCCTGCCTGTGCGTTTGGCTTTGCATTGTGATACTTCCTGTGAGCACCTGGAGCAGGCACCTGTGGGAACAGCTTTTTGCCAGAATTAGAGAGGAAAAAGCTGAATGTCCCTGCCCAGAAAAAGGCAGTGCAGCAAAAGTTAATAAAGGGGTGGCTCTTTGCTGAAACTACCTCTGGAGCTCAAATTGCTGTTTGCTGGGCAGTGTCTGTGACTCAGGGTGGCCTAACAGGATGACAGCAGCCTGCTGGGAGAGCAGCTACGGGATGGATGGTGGTGTGTGGAGGTGGCAGGATAGTGGCATGATGAGAAGTGATGGAAGAGAACAACATGCATGCCTTCAGAGAAGCTGGGCAGACTTTCCTTCAGGGGCTGGGGTAGGGTGGTCAGAGGCACTATGACACTCTGGCTACAGGGACAACAACAGCTTCAGAAGTTCCCATCCCCATCTCCCTGTTTCTGTCCCATCTGCTGCTTAACTCAATGGGATTTGGGTCCATGTGGTGTAAATCAAACCAGTGCCATGATCCAGGAGTAGTCTCCCCACATAAGGAAAAGGGTGAGGAAGCAGAGGACAAGAACATGTCCCACTGTAGCTTTGTCAATTCCCAGCACAGTAACCCCCAGATGTGCCTTGGAAACATCTCAATTCTTGTACAGCAAATCCTGGTGAGTGGAGCTGTACCGTTGAGTGCTTTCTTTCCCTGGAGTGTGTCAGATAAAGGTCACTACAAGCTGACTCTCCAAGGAACCCACAGGGGAAGACCTGAGTGAGGTGAGCTGGTTTTGAGTTCAGCATCCTGCCAGGGATCACCTGAATGTCACACAAAGGAGCCCAGGCGAGCATCTACCATGTCTGCAGCTCCCGTTCTGACTGGGAGCGGGCAGAAGTCCCACAGATCCAAACAGGCCTTATCTGTTGTCCCTTGAAAGAGCCCCTCTTGCTGAGACCCAGCCCACTGAAAAAGGGAGGACTGCCCTGCCTTGCTCTGCCAAAACGGCCTCCACACAGCTTGGAAAGCTCACAGTAGAGAGTCAGATGGGGTGAAACTCAACCTCCCTTCCAGAGCTGGGACACTGAGAAGCAGTCCTCTCCTCTGCAGAGGTCACGTCTTCTGAAGGAATGGATCCAGGAGGTCTGACTGGGTGGGATCACTCCAGTGGCCGAATCCAAACTATCCACAAGCTTGAGATGTGTGCATCTTTTCCAGGCAACACAGACCTTAAATCTGCTTTTGATGCTCTTGGAGCATCTCTTGATGAGAGATGGGCTATCATACGGCACAGATGTGCCCATTCCGGGGAAAAGAAGTAGGAAAAGACACAGACATTTCCCAATAGCTCAGGCAGGGACGGCAGTGAGCCAAGCTTAGGGCCATGCGACCACATCCCTCCCCTCCTCATTCATAAGTCTCCTCTGCGCCACAGCCTGGGTGGTAGCGAGCTCCATCCCTGGCTTGCGGCTTCTCCTTTGAGCACTTGAGGGCACTGTTGGAGTTTGCAAAGAGGCAGATTCGTGGGGTGAAGGATTTATTTTGTGTCATACCATGCACAGGCACATCAGTTTTGTGACTTCTGTTTTCAGGGGTTTGGAGCTTTGGCCTGAGCACTCCGTTTCGGGCAAAACCTTTCACAGAAAATATCAAGTAATGTGGACTTCTTTTATCTTCGTTTTTCTGTAAACATTTCTCCCTTCCATCTCTTTAACCCCAAGGCTTCTCTCTTGCGGGTCAGATCTCAGGGAAAAGGCTGGGCTGCACAATCAGTTCTTGAGGGGGAGCAGAGAGTTTGATCACACGGAATTACACTTCACCTGCACAGCTCGTTTCATTTTCCAAAGCACTGTTGTTGCAAGGACAGAGAGCCTGTCCACGTGTGAACACAAATCTCCTCTCTCCTGGTGTCGGTCTCCAAGAAAGGCAGCAGCAGCACAGGCTGTGCTGGGGGTCAGTGCTGCACCGGCTCCGAAGGGCTGCACACAGCTCTCTGCTGGGAACCTGTGCCAGAATAATTATTTACATGTGCTGGCATAAAGTAATTGCTAATGGAGCAGAACACCATGCACAACCCCTCCGAGCTGTCCCGCAGGACACACTGGGAGTTACCAAGCAAAGTGCACTCTCCATGTACCAAACTTCAGATTTCCTCCCACTCTGGTCCTCCTCCCTCCTCCCACTGGAGCAGCTGGTTCACGGCAGAGGAGTCTGCCCCCCTTTGCCAGCACGTTCCAGGGTTGTACTTGGAGACTGTAAGTTGCCCTGTTATTCCATCTCAGTTGCCCTCAAAACTGAGTTGGATGATGTCTTGGGGAAGGGGACATTCCCATTAAGAAGCGGGGACTGTGAATGGGTTTGGAGTATTTCACTGCTGTGTTTCTCCAGCCAAAGTGAAGTTTCACTGAAGAGGTGAACTGCTGGCACCCAGACTGTAATGCCCTCTTGTAGTTCCTGGTCCACCAGCTTCCTTGGATTTTGACTTCATTACTTTTTCTTGCAATGATTCCCAAGGGAGACCATCTCCATGGCATTTGTCATTCCTGCTTCTTTCTGTGGGGTATGTGGGGAAAGAAGTCTTGTGCCCAGCTTCCCACAGGACACTGAACTGTGTCCACTCTGTTGCCGAGTGTGGTGGCCCGGTCTGAGCAGAACATGTTGAGAACATCAGGTTTTCCAAAGGGCATCTTCCCCTTCTCCATCAGATTCTGACATCCATGGCCTCTAGAAAGTCCAGTTCCCAGGCTCTGTGGTTGCTATTGCAGCTATCACATATCTGTGATCCATTACTACATGTGATCAGATTTCGTCCAGTCTTTCCACAGACAGGTTGGAGTTTCAGGAGGCTGCAGAGATTCCTTTCAGGATGGGGCACAGCACTTGTCTTCAGCTGAGCATCAATATCCAGCCCTGGCACCGCTCCAGGCATGCCTTCATCCTCCACTCAGCATGCCTAGGCATCTGTCCATGATGTCAGCTCTCCAGTCCCCTGCTATTACTGCCTGGCCTCTTTTAAGCAAAATCCCACCTAAAATGTGGCCCAGAGCTCTTATCTGCTACTGGCAGGTAGGGGCTACTGGTACATGTCACATTGATTTTTTTTTGTGATCTCATCAGCCTTGCTGTACAAATTATTATCCTGCCTCAGTACCCATGTCTGTTGGGATCCTTGGAACATCCCTTGGGCCTCTCCTTCCAGCCACACCAGTGCTGTCACAATCTAGCAGACTGCAGATCCATCTGTGTATGGGGAAGGGGCTGCCCCGTGCAACTTGAACTCTTTTCTCTCAGAGAGCATCTCCAAGGCTCCTCAGAAGGGGCTTCAGGTGAGCAGGGATGGCTCAGCATCTGCGCTGCAGTGAGCTGGGCGGTTCTCCCCTGCCAGAGGCTGCAGTCGACAGCTCCTGTCCTGTGTGAGCACAACCTCCCTCCTCTGCCATTAACAGAGCAGCAAGCTCCTGGCTTGGCAGGATCGCTGCTCCCAGATCTGCAGACTGCCCTGGGCACTGACCATATGCAGTTCTTCCACTGCTTCATTCCCTCTGCAGGCCCTTGCTGCTGTGGAGTTCCCTGCTCCAGGACCAAGTATCTATTTCTTCTCCCGTGCCTTGGCTTTAGGTAAAAAACAGTATCTCTGTACTCTCATTTTTTCTGGTGACAGCGCCCATCAACACCTCTCTCAGCTGTTCTAGTGCTTCAAACATCATTCCTGGGCTGAAGAGTCTGTTCGTCCAGAAATCATATTCCCACTTAGATAATAAAGTGTTTTCCTTTCATTTTCCTGCCTTTGCTCCGGGTGGCCAGCTCTGCTCACAGCCTGTTTTTCCTCCCGTGCATGTGCCTGGGTTTGTCTGTGATCCAGCATCTCCGGTGGTCTGGGTCCCTACATGTTGTCCATTTGCTCCGTTTCTAGGTGCTGATTTGTTTTCCTATTAATCTCCCTCCCTGCCTTGCTCAGCTCTCCCTAGACTGACCGCTGCCAACATGTTTCATGTATCCTGTGCTGCGTAATAACCCGAGGGAAGGGGACTTCATGCCTGGACCCCGGGGCTCTGTAAGAGCTATTTCCAGAGGTGGCAGGTGCTGGCGGGGCTCCAGCCATGCATTCCCTTGCTGATTTAGTTGCTCTCCCTCCAAACTACCCCCCATGGCACATGTCCCTCTGCACGTCCCAACCTAGTTGCTGCACGGACCATGTTCCTGCTGTCAGTCCCTTTTTGGCCCTCAGCACAGGCAGGCAGCTGCACACCAGTGCCTGCTGCTGGCTGGGAGCAGGGAGCGTGCTCAGCTTGCCCATGACCATGCTTTGCTTTTTCTGCTGGATGAGCGGAGGATGGAATGTCCTGCAGTCCCCTGGTGGTTCCAAGGTAGTGCCATGGTTTGGATAACGAGCTCTGGGCAGCAGTGTTGAGCTGCAGAACAGAGAAGAGCTTGATCATAGAATCATAGAATGCTCTGAGTTGGAAGGGACCTTAAAGCTCATTCTGTTGCACCCCCCTGACATGGGCTGGGACACCTTCCACTATCACAGGTTGCTCCGAGCCCCATCCAATCTGGCCTGAAACACTTCCAGGGATGGGGCAACCACAGCTTCTCTGGCCTGCCTGTGCCAGGGCCTCACCACTCTCACAGGGAAGAATTTATTCCTATCATCCAACCTAAATCTACCCTCCTTCAGCTTAAAGCCATTCCCTTATGTCCTGTCAAGGGGGATGTTCTCCATCACTCAGCCACACGGGTAAATCTGTGCCCTGTGCACCTGCCTGGGGGCCATCCAGCCTCCAGGCTTCCATCACAGAGGAGCAGTGCCCCAAACACTTCACAAGGGTCCTTTCTCATGGACCGGGACCTGTCCTGTTATAGGATGAATGGAGGCCAAGTGGGAGAGGTCCTGATGAGTGGCCTCTAGCAAGGTGAGAGGCAGACTGATGCAGGCAGAGCAACATGCACGCCTTATATCATCCCTTGGCTATCCCAGTTCCAATGCCAGGCAGGACCTTGTGGGAAGTGGTGTTGCAAAGGAAGCTTTTTTTTATCAGGGAACATCCGTTTATGGGGTTGCTGATGATCATCTCTTCATCCTCATCCACAGTGTGCTGTCCCTGCTGTCTGCTAACACCCTTGTTTGTGCTAAAGATTGAGCCATGGGGATGACTCTGGGGGGATTAAATATAACCCTCATCTGCTTTCTACAGCAGCCGGATAGGAACAGTGGAGGGGACGGCAAGGCATGAGAGAGAGGAGAGAAATCAGTAAAATCATCTTTGTCCCCCAAGAAAACACACTCCTAGAAGGGGAAAGCTGACCTGAAACGTGGATGTGGGAGGGTGAAGTCAGTCTCCTGTGTCGAGGAGTTACCTCCTGCTTCCTCTGCTATCACAGAGGAGCCCCCACCTCTTTCTGATGTGGGAAACCAAATACTGCCAGCCAGCCTTACTGAGCAACTTCATCCTGACTGGGTTGGCACCAAATTCCCTCAAAAAGCCTCCCTCAATAGCCTAGACCTCCTCCTCAGGCTGCCTCAGTCCATCCTGCTCCCCTGGGAACAGCCAAAATGATGGGCACTGTTCCTGCCCACAGGCCCAGCTGGGGCTGCAGCAACCCTGCCCAACCTGAGCCCCAGATAAATCCCCAGGGCACGGAAGTCACGGCTTTTATAAATATTGATCCTGTCTTTGGGGAAGTTCACCGTTTTGGAGAGGGAGGTTTTTCTAAATAGCATTAAATAGAGATGCTGGAATTATTCTTGGCTCTGTCAACAGCGTGGATCTGTGTGGCTGCCCTGTGTGTGGAGCTGAGTGCTCTGGCCTAGGCCCGCTCCCTGCTCCTGCTCCTCTCCCCTGGGGTTTTGGGCCTCGGGGTTATTTATTTTGGGATCTCTCCCAGCAGGGCAGACATGGAAAAGGTCTGTCTGTCACAGAGCTCTTTGCAAGGGAAGTGTTTTAGCCCTCTGGCTGTTTTAGCCCTGTCCCCACACACTGGGGACAGGTTGTGCACGACCACCCACCCCTGCACGGCCGGCTCAGGGCAGCACCAGCCCTGGGCTGGTTGTGTGCTGTGCTCTCTTCTAATGTATGGGACCCAGCAAGAGTCATCCTCTGGGAAAAACCCCACTGGCACCTCCTCTGTACCTCACTGGCACCTGCACCACCTGGAAACATGGAGGGGAGACTCAGAAATAGGGTGGCAAAAGGTTTCCAGCACCTTGCAAAGCTCCAGGAAATTTGTGGGTGGGTTATGCGACTGAGGCAGCGTTTCTCATGGAGCCTGTGAGTCAACCTCTGCAGGTCTTCTACTCCAGGATGAAGGATGGCACATGTTCTGGTGGGCTGGGACGCTGCCCTTGAATGTGAAAGGTCACTGGGTGAAAAGCAGAGACCTTGATTTAGACTGATCTCCTGGGATGGGAACCTCCAGAAAGTGGTTCAGTCATGCTAGATGGTTTCAAATTCAACTGGATTTCAAAATTTCAGATTCAGGTAATCCATCAGCAAGCAGTGCTGGACATCTCTGTAGCAACAATGCCTTAAATATGTGGGTAAGACTGCCCTGTCTGGGACACAGTACAGATCAGACAGATAACCATAGCGGGTCAGCAGAAACATCCAAACCTGTGCTCATTGGTCTGGGCAGCTTGGGAGGGAGCTGTGAACCACAGGTCGCCCTCTCTGTAGATGTTCAGAGACCTTTTGCTGTTTGCCCTGACCTGGCAGTCGAGGACATTTCTTCCTGAGACTGACCTGCAGGAGAGGAAAGGCATGGGGACAACAGACCAGATGGATGGTGAGTATTTGGTCATCCTCCCAGGAGAGCCTCCAGCCTGGCCAGGCCCAGGGGCAGCACAGAGCTTCTCCATCTTACTGGGGTCTGGTGAGGATTTTGAGCAATAAAGTGCCAGGCAGTGTGGGTTGGCAGGTGCCAGGGCAGCACAGGGGGGCTCAGGGGACTACAGGGATCCCAGACATCCCACCACTGAACTCAAACCAGCTCAGTATGAGCCAGCCTTTCCTCCCTCCCAGCACTGTGGGTTTGCTTCTCCGGCAGTGCTGGGAGCACAGCCGGGCTGAAGAGATCCCATTCCTGGAACCAGCAGGAACAAATGGAGGGCCAGTCCTGCACTCTCCCTGGCCTGGGGTGGATCCTCCTCTTGCATCTCAAGAGTAGAGCTCTTTCTCACAACAAACACAGGGACCTGTTGGAGGGACAGCTTCCTGGGCAACTGTGCATCTCTTGGGTGGTGAGAGATCTCTGGTGAGATGGGCTTTGGAGCAGAGAGTGCACTGGAAATCCCAAGGCAAGGGCAGCCATGCTTACCAGGCAGCCAGAGCAACTTATGGGCTGGCACACACCCATCCTGGTCACTCCTTTCCTCCTGAGCTCTGCCCCTTTCACCACCTGGGCAAGGCTCTGCATCCCTTCCTGAGGAGGAAGGCAAATTGCTCCGTGTGTTCCCACATGCCCCATTCCAGAGGTGAGAAGAAAGGCCGGTGTGCAGCACCGGGCAGCACCAGCCAGGTGCTCCAATGGCGATGTGTGTGGCCTGCCTGGAGCAGAGCACCCCTCGGGACTGGAGCCCTGGGCTGAGGCGGTGCAGCTGCAAGTGGGAACAGGCACACAGCACTTGTTCCAGGCAGCCTCCTCCTGGAAGCTCCCACTGGAAGCTGGAATGGGGCTCTTGCGCTCCCCTGCCCTGCCCGGGGAGCAGGTAGCCAGTAAAGGCAATACCTGTGTGCAGAGCTCTGTTCTGCACATCTGCAGCTAAACCATGAACCCATTTGTCGTTTCTCAGCCGCTTTTGTGACTCTTGGTGCAGCTGCTGCTTGCCTGTGTAGGGCTGAGCCTCCTCGTCCCAGGGTGAGGGTCTTTTGAGTTGGAAGAACAGAGTAACTTGGGGCAATGGAAATTCAGCCTTGGAGTGAGTCAGATATGTGAGTCAACAGGTCCCAGAGCACGGGCTGCGCCCAGCCTTGTGCAGGGAGAGGCCAACGTCCTTCTTGTGCTGTGCAGGGTCTGCGTGGGGACAGCGAGGGCAGGGTCTACCCACAGGGAACACAGAGGTCCCCGAGCACAGGAGCAGGGCAGGTGGGTACCTCCTCACCCACCACACTCTGCTCAGTGGGATCTGTGGCCATGCAAAGGGGCTCTGCAGGAGTTATGACCATGGTTATGACAGGAGCAAGACATCTCCTGCCCTGGGAGGGGAGAGCCCCAGGTCCATGCTCATGTGCCATGGTTGAGCATGCAGGACAGGGCAGCACTTGAGGGAGGGAGTCCCTTCACTGCCGTTCCTGAGTCATGGTCCCTGCACTCTGCAGTGGTTCCTCTCTGCTGCTTGCAGACTCGGTTTTCTGCAAAAAGCAGGCCCCTGAAGTGCCCCCTGCTGCCCCATGGCGTCCTGCACGCACTGTGCTGGGTGCAGTGCACAGGGTCATCTGTGTCCTGCCACCAGGATCCTCACTGGAGAGCTGCCACTGTGGGCACCGGGCTCAGGAACCAAGTGCAAGCTCTACCTGGTCTTTTCAGGGGTGGGACCATAGTTGCACAGGACCAGGATTTAGCAGGAGGTGTGAGATGAACATAAAGCCAGGGAGATGCTTAACTTGATGCTGTGCTCAAGATGACCTTACCCCATCCTCTATGCTTTTGCAGAAGCTGAAGCAGATGTAACATGGCAGGGAATTGGTTTTTATTCATTCTCTCAGCAGTGAGCATTTCAGGAGAACAGAAACTTTACAGATAAATGTCCACCTTCTCTCTCCCAAAGCCCTTCTGATGGACCATCACAACAACACAGTGTGCTGGTGAACTAGAGCTCTGTCCTTCAACCCTGGCCCTGGAAAAACATCTTCCTTTGACACAGCTGAACCTTTGCAGTGAGCCTTGAGAATCCTAAGCACAGCAGTGCTTCTGCAGTGCAAAGCCTTGGGATCTTCAGACAACTCTGGAAGCAGGGTGAGACACACCAACCATTCTCCTGCAAATGCTCCAAGACCACATGCAGCCCAGTGTTAAATAAATGCATGTTTATGGTAAACCACCAGGGACATTGGCCTGTGAGATGTTTGATCTCAGTCTAAGGTTGTCTTCACAATTTTGCTCTTCCTCAGCCTGAGGCTAAACCACAAAAGCCTTTTCTTTCTGCAGAGCTGAGAGAATTCCTGACATTTTCTTTAGCAGTAGGTCACTTGCATCTGCAAGTACCAACACAGGTTGCTGGAGCAAGAGCAATACCCTATAAAGAAACTATAAATCCAGAAGGACTGTAGCTAACCCCATGAACAAGGCTTTTGATATTTTTAGGATATATTTCCAAACAGCTGAATGTTCACTCACCACAGTTAGAGCCCCAAGAGAAGATCCTCCAGATCTTCTCTGAAGCTAAACGTAGGATAGAAACAAACCTGAAGACTATAATTTTCATATACTAAGGGCAATTCAATTAATAATTAAAATGATCAAGAGGCTGGAGGAGCTGTCATGTGAAAAACACTGAAAAGCTTGGGATTTGTCATTTTGAAGAGAAGAAGACTGGGAGGGATGTGACTGAAGTTTATGAATTCCCCAAGGGAGTGAATCAGGTGAAATTGAAATAAAATCCCAAGGCCAAGAGCTCGGGGCAGTCAGTGGCACTGGTAGGATATCACTCTGAAACAGAGAAAAGGAAAGATTTCTTCACGCCATGAGTAAAACCTCAAGAATTTGCTGCCATGAGAGGCTGTGGAGGAAGATGCTGTCAGCATGGGTGGAAAGGGATTAGACCAGCTAATGGAGACCAGGTCCATCAGGGAATATCAGAGGGAACAGTCAGGCATCTGCCTTCTGCTGTCTCAAGCCCAGTGACTGTGAATGCTGAAGTAGGAGGTGCTTAGGCTGCAGAAGGCTCCCCCAAAACAGCATCTCCTGTTGCCTCTGCCAGTTGCAGGCTAGACAGGCTGTAGCTCTGACCCGGGTAGGTTCCTATTCCCTTTCCTGTTCCAATTTCCTTCTGCAGGATTTTTCCATTAGTTAGCACTCGGCTAATGGGGCGTCTCAGCAATGGGGCTGAGCAACGGGACTGAGCCCATGGGGAAAACCTCCACCCTCATCATGGGGAGGACAAGCTGTTATTGATAGGGATGGGACAGATGGGAAGTGTGTGCTGTGCCCGTGTCCAGGCAGTGAGACCATCCACACTCGGCTGCAAACACGAAACGCCCTTGGCAGCTCCATCCTCGCCTGCACAGCCCTGAACTGCCTGTGCCTCGTGCTGGAGCCAGAGCCTTCCTGGGCCTCTCTTCTGGACATGCAAGCCCAGGGTGGGCCACAGCTCCAAGCACCTCCTGAAAAAGAAAATGCAGGCACTGGATAAAGCTGTCCTGGTCCAGGGCCAAGATCTGTACCAGCATGGGTCCAGTGGGGATGTACCAGTGTTGCACAAATCCTGCACTGCCATCGGCAGAGCTGTGAACCACACACCATGCACACTCATGCATGACAAACAGCTTTAGGTCTTTCTCCTCAGGGTCTTTGCAGAGGCAAATAACCCATCTACTTTTCCAACAAATTTCTCCTAAATTATTGAGACTGCTTTGGATGGGGCTTGGAGCAACACGGCCTAGTGGAAGGTGTCCCTGCCCACGGCAGGGGGTTGGAATGAGATGGTCTTTAAAGTCCCATCCGGCATAAACCATTCTGTGACTCTGTGAGTTCCACCTGAACAGGAGGCGTGGTGTGATGTTCAGACAGATCTAGGACATCATGATAATGAACCATCTTCCCAGCCAACTAGCACCAGTCTCACTGCAAATGCCCCATGACAAGGAAGGGCTCATAAAGTTATGTAGGAAGCAACTAGGGATGGGTAAAATGGGTTGGGCTTGGTTAGGAAGGAGGCTCTGTCTTCATCTCAGTTCCCAACATATTCCTAGTTTCACAGAGAAGTAATTTAGAAGATTTTAAGTCCTCCCCAAGGCACAGAGACTTGTATTTCTTCACATCTGTATCAGGATGCAGGACTCCTCACAGCCTCAATAACATGTTTAGATAAACCTTGTCTGCAGCAGTGAGCTGAGGGGTGCAGTTCAAGGCCAGGATTTCAGTTTGACCACAGCATCCACTCTGGCTTCAGGTGTGAAACTCATTGCAAAACACAACTGGTCAGGGATAAAAGCTGCCATTGTTCAGTGAGACAAAGCTGCTGACGAATTTCCCTCTCTTCTGAATCCTTTCCGGGTGATCTCAGTTCTTCCCAGTGACTTCCTCAGTCAGGAGTCTTGGTCAAGTAACTTGGACAAACAATATTTAGCCTCAAACTATTCTGAGAATATTTTTTGCTTATTTGCTGTTCATTCACCATGCTGCCTGACTGGGCTGCTTGGCCACACATGGTGGCTCCTGCTCATGGATTGGGTGGGCCTGAATCTCCACAAAGAGAAGGAAGATGGGTGCAGCCAGCACAGATGTGTGTTTGTTCTGTCCTCCAGCCAGTGCCAGCATCCACAGTTGCTATTTGCTTCAGCCTTCCTGCTGGGCAGAGCACCAGAGAGGTGACCAGCTTGGCTGCCATGTGGGGAGCCTGCAGTTGAAGTCCCATCCATGTCAGAAGCCACCTTCCTGCCACGATGCTTGTCTGAGTCCTCTCACCTCAGAGAAAGGACATTTGAGATGCAAAGACCACCTACACAAACCTTCACCTGACCGACCAGAAGACCTCTTATTGTGGCAGTGCTGTGACCTTCTTAGAGTTACGAGACACAGAGCAGGGACCCCCTCCCCGCAGAGCAGAGCTGCGTTATTTGTGTGCTGTGATTGTTGTAATGCCATCCAGCAGTGCCCTGAAAGCTCCTGCGGTATCTCCCAGCCTCCCCAACTCAGAAACTATGAGTTGTGATGCCACAGAATGTGCCTGGAGAAGTGATGAGTCCACTGACTCCTCCTGGGCCAAAGCAGCTCATAAAAGGCTTCTGCTGTGCCAGCTGCAGCCCAGCAGTTTTCATCTTCATCTTCACCACACTCTTGAAAGGTATGACATGATATTGTTCCTTCCTAAAGGCAGGAGGACAAACTCCCCAACCAAACATATCACTAACCCTCCAGTATAACTGGGAAGAGGGAGTTCCTGAGGGAAGTGTATCCTGAGAATCACGTTTTCTTTGAGAAAATTTATTTTTTGGTTTTGTCCCGAGAAGCCCAACCTGTTGCTTTCCTAGAATGACATATGGTTCTGTTGTTCTAGATTGCCTTTTAGGAGAATTACAGAAATTTTCAAATGAAGCAACCCAATGAGTTTGGGAGTAATGAGTCCTGGGAGCTGCCTGCCAGCAGTGCCTGGGGAAGTTGATTGTACTGCATGCTGAGGGAAAGGGGACTCTCCCCTCCAAGGGTCACCAGCCAGGATCCTCTCCAAAGGTGACAGTCTGCACATTCATGAAATCCTGCCCTTGATACCTTCATGTCATCAGCCTTGTTAGGCTGGGCTGAGACGTGTGGCACCAACTCACTCCTGTAAGCTGGGCTGAGTGCGAGAAGGAGCAACTAAACTGGCACAAGGCCTGGCCACGACACTCCTGTTTCACCAAGTTCTGTTCTATACAGCTTCCCAGGAGCTTGCTCCTCATGACAATATATTCTCAAAATATATTTTCAAAATATCAGTCAGCTGCAGAAGGGTATTCATTGTCATTTGCCAAGTATTGAACAAGCACCCAAGAACATTGCATTGATGGAAAAGAAGAAAGGTTCAACGAGGAAGAATGTGCCACACCAGGGAGGTTCAATAGCAGATGTCTTGCAGTCTCAGGCAGGACTTGGTGCAAAGGAAGAGCAGCTTTGTGCTCGTCTGCCTTTGTCAATGTCAGTGGGAGCTAAGCCTGGCCCTCCCACCATCTCAGCATGATGGGGATGGAGTATCTCTCTCATGCCACCACGGGTCGTTTCAGGTTTTCTTAGCTGAAAATTCACATTTTTAACTTCACCAAGACCAATAGCTTATGATTCAGTTCACATTCATGGAAAAGTGGCCAGTCTATGTTCCAAGGCTGTGTGGGATGGAGAGTTTGCCACGTCTCCAGGCTCCTTGTTCCAATGGTCAGTTATTCCCACTGTTAAAAATAGTTACTTTATCTCAAGCCCGACAACCACCAACTTTGCTTTCCAATCCCTGGATCTTTTTCTGTCTTTGTCTGCCCTCTTAAAGAGCCCTTTGCACTCAAAGTATTCCCCCACATCAGTTCTCACAGACCATGATTAAATCACCTCTTAAAAACCAGATAAACTAAACAGATCATGTTCCATTAGTCTCTCACTGAAAATGATTTCTGGCTCTGGGATAATTTTCTAGTTCTTCCCTGAGTCTTTTACAAGTTCTCAGTGTCACTCTCAAGCACAAGCACTAGACCTGACTGTGCCACTTTGGTGACAATGTCACTGGATGTCACATGCGGGAGCAGTGCCGCCTCCGTGACATTCCCTGCTTGTGCCTGTCAAGGTCCTGTCCAGCCTTGCAGGGGCAGTGGGACTCTCTGTTCTCTGGGTTTCAGCCTGAACACTCCCAAGAGTCCTTGTTCTCCCTGTTCCATTGTCTCAGAGTGGCCTGCACATCTCATATGAAGCCATTGTTAAATGTTGGCTGAAGTGTCCCTGATTTTTGATATTTCAGTGCCTATGAACCCCTCATCCCTCCAGCTTGATTTCTTCCTGTGCCACCAAGTATCCGTCTGTGTTTTTCTTTAGATAAGGTTTTATCCCATCCCAGACAACAACTCCATAACAATCCCATAAACAAGCTTTTCCCATGGTGTTCTTGTGCTTGCAGTGCACCAGTTGCTTCCAAGAGGGAAAGAAAATCCTTGCTACCCCTTTGCAGTACAGACCAGGTGATCTCTATAGCATTAAGTTAGGTATTCCTAAAATGAGAACTTTTTAGAAAGCAATCACAGGCAGTCCAATGTTTGCATTCTGGGAGGGGTATCATGGGCTTGGAGAGGCAGTGCACCCCACTCTGAAAAGGCATCAGAAGTAGTGAGTTTCCATTTGGAGGGATCCACCTTTCTTCTCCACCTGCAGAGAACCCCAGAGAGCTCCTAGACTAGACAGCAAAGTGAGGCAAAGCCGAGTGACAGAGTAAAAGTCCAACTTTTCAATTAGCAAACGAGCCATAGCATCAGGGAATCACAGAATATCCTGAGCTGGAAGGGACTCACAGGGATCACCGAGTACAACTCCTGGCCCTGCACAGGACACTCCAACACCACCACCCTGTGCCTGAGAGCGTTGTCCAAACGCTCCTGGAGCTCTGGCAGCCTTGGGGCTGTGACCATTCACTGGGGAGCCTGTCCAGTGCCCACCACCCTCTGGGGAAAGAACCTTTTCCTGATATCCAGCCTAAACCTCCCCTGACAGAGCTTCATGCCATTCCCTCTGGTCTTGTCACTGTCACCAGAGAGCAGAGATCAGCACCTGCCCCTCCACTGCCCCTTGTGAGGAAGATGTAGATTGTCTCCTCAGGAAGCTGTAGAGTCAATGAAATGCAGCATCCCAATCCCCCAGATTCTTGCTCCAGCATTCAGGCATGTACCTTTTAGCAGAGTTCAGGATCCTCCACCGGCCCTGGGGTGGATGGAGCCAGGGCAGCAGCATCACCGTGCATCCCACCCTGGGCGCTGTGGCTGTGGCTGCCTCTCATTTCCCCACTGGGTTCACACTCTCCTCCAGCTGCACTCGCTGCTCATCTCACAGGGATCCTCCCCAGCTCACTGCCAAGGCTCTTAGTTAACAAAGCATTTAAGAGGTTTTGTTGCCTCTTAATAATGCACTTAGAAATATCTTTGATGTTAAGAGGTGAACTGCAGTGAAGTACTTTGCCATGGGAGGAGCATGGAAATGTCAGCTGGATCATACCTGTTTGAGCTGTATTGCTGAGGGGATGGTGTAAAACCCACACCCTGTGAAGCCAGAGGCAACCTGGGACGTTTTAGCAGAGGAGCTGGATGGGTTTCAGAGCCACCAGTCTGAGCCCAGAGCCCTTCACTGTCTCCCTGCACATCCCACTTGGCTCTGCACGTGGCCAGGAGAGGGGTGGGCTGAAGCTGTGTGAACTGAGGCTGTGTGAACTGAGGCTGTGTGAACTGTTTGGTACCTCATAAATTGCTTTGTCTCAGCCATGAACAGCACAGGGCAGCCTGTGCCCCCAGTTCTCTGATGAACAGCCTGGGCAGGCTGGGTGGACAGAGGCTGGTGGATTTCTGATGAAATAGTTTAAAAAGTGTATTTGAAGGAAACGGAGAGGAAGTCAGCTGAGAAAAAGGAGTATTGTTCCCAGATGTTAAGGATAATGGAACAGGGAGCTATCACAGGTTGTGAGGTCCTCCCTCCAGAGTAAACCCAGACCTTCATCCCAGGGCAGAGAGGAGGACCCCAGCCTGGGTCCCAGATGGGTATCAGCCAAGCAGGTGGCAGAATGCACACCTCTGGCCAGCTCGGACCATGGGATGAGGTCCCAGGAGCTGAGAAAGGCTTTGTTTTCAGAGGAACAGGCTTCCCTGAGGCTTCCCTTTGGGGATGAGATGAATCCCTGGATCTTTCCTGCCACCATCTCATCAGAGCTGTGCTTTCCCCAAGCACCAGGACAAAGCACTCAGCTCCTGCTGCTTGTTTGACTGCACCGAAACATCTTGCTCCTCTCACTGCTCCCACCATCCGTCCACAAGAACCTCGCAATTGCCAAGCAAAGGAAATAACCAACTCTGAAGCAGCTGTGTCTCAGATGGCAAAAGCTGGTAAGAGGCTCTTCTAGCTTTTCTGGATGGCTTTTGTACCTGTATTTCCTTCACTCCTTTCCTAAGCCTGATTCCTGACCCAGGACATGGCCTTTGGGGCCCAGGCCACCCTGCAGCCCCCACGCCAACACACACAAGCCCTGCGAGGAGGAGAACCTGGCAAGAGGACTGGGAAATATTGTCACTTCAGCTGAGGTCACTCTGCAGCCCATCTTCTACCCAAGAGACCTCAAATGAAGACACTGGAAAATAACACTGGAACAAACTCAGATGTTATTCTCCAGCCTGTCATTACCCTGAGTCAGACAGAGACAAGTGAAGAGCCTCTACCCAGGCTGGATTGCAGTTGGAGTGATGGAAAAGACCATTAGGTCATCTGGGCCATCTGCCCCCGCCAACACATGCCTGTTCTCTGCTTCATGTTATCTAGTGCTGAGCTTGGAGTGAGTCAAGTGATGCAGCTTCCAGTTTCCCACGGGAGACTTCTCCTAATAAAACTAATAGCTGAGATGGAAACGTTTCCTGATATCCTGCCTAAATATGCTGTTGCTCACATACATCCCATTACTCCTGCTGATCCTCCCGTGGGGCTCTCTGGAAGCACATCTCTCCTCCGTGTTCATGCCCATCACCCTCCTGCTGACAGTCACAGTCAGATTTTCCCTGGGTTGCCATCTAGACAAGCTGCATTTTACTGTATGGTGGTAATGACTCGAAGGCTGCAAATAGCTTTCTTCGTCCTTGGAGCCTTTGGACTCCTCCTAAGAAGCTGGATTCCCCAGATATTCTGCAAAGGAAAATATTCTGAAGAAGTTTTTGTACAAAATCAAGGGTGAGGCTTAGAGAGATGGCCCCTTGCGTTAAGTTTCTGATGATAATTCTTTATCTTTTGTTCTGATCTAGTTTTTCATCTTTAAAATTCATTCTCCGATTTCTCCAGGGATCTCCATCCCGTTTCCACACTTAATTAGAGCTTGGAGTACCAACTAGGCACTCGATGCTACTTGGAGGAATGCTCCAGGTGCCAGGTGACTTAAAGATTTTCGGTTTGTGAAGAGACTCTGGCATTTATTTGTGAGGTAAAAGATGGGAAAAAAGGAAGATAGGTAGATCCGTAGGTTGATGGCTTTAAGAGCAAGAGATGTAGCCATGAAACTTTCCAAAGGCTTCAGTGCACACAGTCTGGCTCCCTCCCCTCGCTGTGAATAATTAAAATAAGTGGTCCTCAGGGTTGTGCAAGCCCCGTGGTAGAGCAGTTCTCCAGCATCAGATGCTGCAAGGGTGGGGAATGCTCTCGATCCCTGACGAGCTCAGCGTGGGATGTGCTCCAGCCCTTGCAGGGGAGCAGAGCACCCTCTGCTCCTTGCAGCTTCCTCCAAGGACACCACTGGGAGCACCCTGGTGGCAGCGAGGAGGATGGAGAGGGAGGGACACACACAGGGTGTGCAATATCACAGGTTTTTCCTCAGAACCAGACCTGGCTTTCAAAACGCTTCTTACCCTTAGCTTCTAAAAAAAAACTTGCCATGCAAAATCCTGCCACGCTGCCTCAATGCCACCAGCCTGGAAGGCCACAGTCCCTGAGGGGAGCAGTGTCTTGCAGGGAGCAGAGTGAGCCACAATCCAAGATGGAGCCCCTGCGTAGGACAGATAAACAGAGCCGTGCCTGCAACAGGAAATTAATTTAAATTTAGAAGAAATAATTTTTTCCCTTGGTCGAATGAGATGGGAGATCCTCCTTCTGTTCTTCATTAAGCAACAAAGGGTGAAACCAACAGCAAATTGTGTGCAAACCACCCAACTGCGGCCCTGAACTCCTGAAACATCTTTATTCACTTAATCTGGGATTCAGGAAATTCTCGTCCAAGCCAGTTTTATTGGGTGGTTTGAATTGAGCTCTCAGCCTCCCAATCAGTAACAGATGAACAATTTTGCATAACATTTTTCTCCTGGATTTTTGGCTCTGCTCCTCCTTTCTAGCGGCTGAGCTGATGGAGCAGGCCTGTTGTTCATCCTTTCGGAGACGCCAGCCTTGCTCTGATTCCGGGAACGGCCACAGGCTGCCCTGGGTCCTGAACAAGGCCAGGTCCTACCTTTCTGGATTCACCTCCGTTGGTGGCTCATCTCCCCACGTCCTCTCTCCCCACCTCCCTCCTCACTTCTGCCTCCCGCTGCTTCCAGGGCTCGCATCAGGTGCTGAGCCCATGGAGAACAGCCCAACCCAGGTCACAGGTGCTGGAGGGCAGCAGTGGGTGCTGAGAACCTACAGCAGCCTGACTGAGATGTGTGGGCTTCTGCTGATGGAACACAACGGGCACGGGTCCGGCTGTGGCTGGAGCTGCGTGGGAAGGAGGGGTGCCCCTCTCCAGGCAGATGGCTGTTGGGCTTGTTTTCATCGTTCCCTCCTGAGCAGAGCTGTTGTGGCTGGGAGCAGAGCACAGATGGATTTCTGTGCTGTTGGGACACCTCCAGCACCAGTGTCTGTGTTGGCCCATCACCCAGTGCTTGTGAGGATGTTCCTGGTTGTGGGACGTGCTGTGCCTGCAGACCTGCCGTGCACAGCGTGAGGGGGGGTGAGCCTGTGTGTGCCTGCTGTGTGTGCCTGCATCCACACCCATCCCTGTGGCCACGGTGGTGCCAATCCACAGGGCTCCTCTGCCTCGCTGGGAACGCACAGCATTCGGACCACTGAGAGAAAGCAAAAGGAAAAGGGTGAGACCCTGGAAAAAAGGGGCCTGGAGAAATCCCAGCCCTCTGGCAGGGGGCTGTTCATGTGTGCACCCCATGGCCGTGCACATGTGTGTTCCTTGTCAGCGTCTCTCTGCCTCCACGCCTGCGCCTTGGCTGCCCGGAGCTGCCAGGGCTCAGCTGAAGGCCAGTCAGGAAATGAAATAGGTGCTATGCCCCCGCCTGGTCCCCCCCTTGTGGGTGGGCTCCCTCACCTGCCCGGCGCCCCCGCGCCCCTGCAGACCCTCTGGCAGCTGAGTTTGCGGGATGATGTTGCCGCCTTGGTGTTTCAGCACTGCCAGTTCCCAGAATAACTGGGTCCCGGGGCTGGGGAAAAACACTTTGCTCAGCCGATGTGTTTGCTCAGACGCTTCAGCACAGGCTTTTATTATTATAATGCCTCTGAGATCTGGGACTTAGAGGGGGATTTGCTGCCATGTGCCTTACAAAGAGGAGTGACCTCAGCGACACTGGAGAGCAGAGAGCATATAAAACCTTTCTGGGCTCTGCGTAGGAGTGCCGCTTCCCTTTCTTGGCTGCTCTCGGCTCCATCTGCTCTCTCCACACACGGGTCTCCCTGACGGTCCCTCTTGGGCGGAGAGAGGACCAGGCAGGAGACAAGTGTTCACACGAATGGGCTTCACATTTTCTGCAGAGCTCCCGGTTTCATGCGCTGAATTTTAAGCACAAGAGTGATTCCTCTCATTCCAGCAGGCCTGCGCCTTCTCCTCTCCATCCTTCTTCCTCTCCATCCTCCAGTCAACCCATCTGCATGAACTTTTCCCATGTGCTGGCTCTCCAAGGGTGAAGGAGCTCCCTGCCCCCTCGCTCAGGTTGCCCACAGGGACCTGACTCTGACTCTGTTTTCTACCCAGGTCTCTCCTACGCAGTGGGGTGATCACCACTATGCGTTGCAAAGTTGGAACTGTGTCAAATCAACATGTCAAAGATCATATTAGACATTCCTTCACTCACCCTGTGAAATATTGGCCATTTTCTGCCACATGGAGAAAAGTAAGTTGCAAACCCAATGGGAAAGGCAGGAAAAACAGTCATTAATAACTGTACTTAATTACAACCTAATTTCTTGAAAAATGTGTTTGAAAGCAGCTGGCAACAAGTTGAACTGTGTGGAAAGTTTGAAGAACACCAGACCAGACATTAATTAGTCAACAGCCTCCAGAAAAGGTCAGGCTCTGGAAATATTTAAAGGCCCCTTAATAAAATTAATTTTAATTCCAACGCTGAATTAAACTTCACTGCAAATCCCCAGAAAATAGACTCAGTCCCCACAGACATGCTGCACGTGTTTGGGGGAGCCTTGCTGTCCACACACCACAAGCTCCCTATGGGCTTTCCTGAACGGTCTCTTCTGGTGACCTCCCTCTGGTTGGAAATGCCACACAAGTACCTTCTTTCCATCAAGGGCTACTGTTAGTACAAGACCTTACATACAAACCTCTCCAAATTACCAACTGGCCTCTGTAGTGCAGGAAAACCTCTCTAGAAGCCTGGTGGGACTGGTGAAATCTCATCAGAAACCCACCCTCGGGCATGCAGAGAGACAATCTCTTGGGAAGACCTGCAGAGATGCTGTGACCATGGGCAGTGTGATCAGGGATGTTTTTTGGAAGTGACCACACACCGCTTGCTTCCAGCAGCCCAACAGCATCACTGTTACACTGTCCCTGCTGGTTTAACTGAACTCTGTCTGAAACACAAGGATACGGACAGGTAGGGCTCGTGGTGAGTCCCTGCAGTTCTGGCGGGAGCAAGGACCTTTCCCTTTGCCACATCAGGGGTCGTGCCCTGAGGGTACGAGCTGTTCACCAAACACAAAAATCCCAAGGAGAAAAAAGACAAATATCTACCTGTAAAGGGTGACACTTGCCCAAGGGGCATTGGACAAAGCCACTCCCAGCAGACACATTCTCTGCCTCTGCGTTTGCACTATTTCATTGTTCCTTGCTTGTTTGTTCTCCAGCCCTGTCCTTATCCTGGCCTTCTTCAAGAGCACCCCTTGGCAGGTACCCTGCAGGAGAACCTGTGTGAGAACACTGGGAATGTCTTGACATTTATAGTCAGAGAGGCACATGTACCAGTCACCTCCCTTGTGGAAAGACACACACCACCGACTCTCATCCCATCCCAGCTACTGCCACCTCCCTGTAAAGGTGCACCTGCTTGGGCTGTGTGGCATTGCCCCGAAAGCGTGAATTCCAGGCGTGCCTGGGAAGAGCATTCCTGGCCCTGCGGTGTGGGAGCCACGTGCTGAGCCTTCACTCCAGCTGCCCACTGCTTGCCCGTCCTGGCTGCTGTTCCTCTGTGCCACAGTCTGCTAAAGGACACGGATCTCCCCTGGAAGTGTGACTGGGACAAGCCGGGGGCTCCCTGGCAGATGGTTTTTGGCAGCACACGGTATCGCTGAACACGCATCGTGCACATCTGACTGAGTCTAAGCTGGCATCTCTGAGCTCTGCCACTTCTGCTGGCTCATCTGCCCACCAAGCTCTGAGGCAACTGCGAGTCCCAGACCTCCCATGCTCCTCGGCCACTTCCAGAGCAGCTGGCAGGAAGCAGCAGCTTCCAGGTTTGCAGGAAGTTGTGAATAGTTTGGTTTAAGAAATAGCAAACTGTTTGGACTGCAGGTGTTTCCAAAACAAAACATCTCAGTAGCTTTCCTTCTTTGAAAGGTTTCATGAAGTTTGTGTCAGTCCAGCTCAGACAAAGGCATCTTCCCTAGATTTTAAACTTGTCGGGGGAGGTGCTTCTGCCATGTGACGGCAAAATACTGCCAGTGCCAAGAAGCACAGAATCACAGACTGGTTTGGGTTGAAAGGTACTTTAAAGCTCATCTCGTTCCATCCCCCTGCTCTAGGCAGGGACAACTTCCACTAGACCAGAATGCTCCAAGCCCCATCCAACCTGGTCTTGAACACTTCCAGGAATGGGGAGTCCACATCTCAAGATGTTGGCAAGGCTTTGGAGCCACATGTCTGACCACCAGAACATTGCTCTGTTCTCCTTTTCTCCTCCTGGCAGATCTCCTGCAGGAGAGGGAGGCAGGTGCAGTCTGACATTCTGTCACTAACAGAGAGGTAGGAAGCGGCAAAACAGAATTCCCAAGCCTTTCCCACAAGTGGCAGTGTTTTTCAATGGAAATTGTGAGGTATCCTTTTCTAATCCCAACCTTGGCCTGGCCTGCTGGAGCTGGGAGAGATGTTTCTGTCCTCTCTTTGCTATTCAAAGGTGCTTTGTCCATCTTTGGAGCATCTGTGCAAGGTTGCCAGAGAGGCCAAGCTGCAAATCCAGACCTGAGGGTTGCAAGGAGCAAACAGGGAGCGTGGATTTGTCTGGAGTTCATTTCAGAAGTTTCCTTGCCTTCTGCCCCACATCTCAGCCCTCCCCTTTCATCCGGGAGATGGCACAGCAGCTCCTGCTTCTGAGGACACACCAGGCCCAGCGAGGTGATCCACGTGCCTGGAACTCTTGCTCTCAGATCAACGATCCCCTTGTGCCAGACTTTGTCTCATCGATCTGTTTTGAGGGACACTTTACAAGAAAAGGGAAAGAGAGAAAAAAGAAGCTGCTGTAAGCCAAGGAAAAGAGATGCTGGAAATGCACAGGAGAAATTCCGCAAGTAGGGAGAATGGGCTCAAGTCTCTGGGGAACCCAGGCAACAAAATAATGACACATTTTGTCCTTGTTGAGGTAATTGGTAGGATCAGACAGGAGCAGCACACTGGCTGTCTTAAAACCAGCCCTAAGATCCAAGGGACTTCACGAAAGTAGATCACAGCACATCCACGGGGAAACCTTTTGTCTGATGATGAAGGTGAAGGTGACTTAGGAAGAAACATGAAGTGTCTTTCCAGGAATTGCTGTAGGCTCAGATCCTTGGGCTCCATCGTGTTTACACCTAGGGTACCCATCACATCCCACAGCCACCTGAAGAAGAGCTGTAGTGCTCCATGCCATAGCTAGAGGCTATATTGACATAAATGCCTGCATTCCTCAAGCTAGAGGAGTCCCTCCTTGGTACAACCTTGTTGTGTCTTCATGGAAGATTATGGCAGTGGAGCTCATTGGAGCAGAAGCAGGAGAGAAGACCCCAGGTCCACTCCCCCCTGCAGGAGGATGTGCCATTTGCCATTGCCATCCCAGGAGCAATATTGTGCACAGGCTTTGCCTGTGGTCTTGCCTGAGTGACTGCAGACCACACCAGAAAAGTCACCAAGGCACCCCTCAGGATGTCCACCCCACAGGGATGTGTTACTTTTCAGGTGCTCCAAGGCTCCAGGGAAGGTGTGGCTGCTCCAACAGCCCACATCAGAGGCTTGATTCCCCTTAATGCTTCGGAGAAACCAGGAGACAGCAGAGAGCAGAAGCTCCTGGGAAATCACCTCTTTGTCTTCCTCTGGCCTCACGAGGGGCCGGAGGCAGGAGCAGGAACGCATGGGCTCACAGACAGAGGGCCAAGGTATCCTGTCCCCACATCTCCAGCTGTTTCTGTGAGTCTGTCCCTGGCCCACAAGCCAAGCAGGGATAGCCAGTGTTCTGCTGCCAGCCACTGTGTTCATGAGTCAGCAGTTCAGTATTCTGTGGCTTGGGCTGAGGGGATCAGTCCCCAGTGGCTGGACTGCCTGGCTGGGGTGTGTGTCACCTCCCTGCCCGGGGGTCCTGCTGGTTGCAGGGTGACAAATGGCAAAGATGCCCTGAGGTGGCAGCTCTGGAGGGCTTTACATGCTAAGCCAGCTTGCTCAAGCCTTACTGCTGAGTCCAAAACTCAGAAGTGCTGGGAAATGCTGCAGGCAGCCTGCAAGGAGCTCTGCAGTGCCACAAACAGCCCAGGCTGCAGAAAGGCATCACTGACTCCAGCTGATACCAGGCAGAAAACTTCCTGGGCCCCACCTTCAGCAGTGGCAAGTGAACCCATTCTCTGGGAAAGGAGGGGATCTCTGGGCTGTGTCAGGGAGCCTGGCCTTGACATCTTGGCATCAGCTGGGACAGTCCCAGCTCAGCACTGTGGGCTGCCACCCAGAAAAGCCAGTGTGCCACGTCCCCACCTCCTCTGCCCAGAGACCAGCGCAGAGCATCCACGGGGCTGCCAAATCTCTCCTTCGCCTTAACCCTGAAGCCCCCGTCCCCCACAGGGCAGCGAGTGCTCTCAGCTGTCGCTGTAGCTGAACTGGGTGAGGAGTAAGTCAAGGGCTTGGAAGATTTTCCTGTGTGCAGTGATTCATGGCTCGTGTTTGTCAGTAGATGGGAGTGTTTGGAGAAGAGCCAAGTCATCATGAAACATTTACAAATCCCAGACGTTTTGTGGATTTCACCACAAATTATCTTCTGTCCAACACAGCCAACCCACACGTTCATCGACATTTCTGAGCCACAGCTTATTAATCCTCTGTTTCCAGCAATGGTGTGAAGGTAGCAGTGGCCAGCAAGAGGGGACATGCTCTAGAGTTGTGCCAGCTGGACAGGAGAGGGTTGGTGGTTGGAAGCCCAATGGCTCCTCTCTTTGCCATGCTTCACCTTGCCCAGCGGTCAAAGAAATATGGATCAAGACTTCCCTGGGGAAGAAGGAAGAAAAGACTGTTCCCAGGAGGGCAAGGGCCATACCAGCTCCTTCAAAATACCTGTCACAGCAAGGCCACTCAGATTGCAGCACATCTGGGAGAAGCTTTTCAAGAGCTTTCAGCTGGGAAAATAAAGAGCAGCCCAAAACAAAGAAGAGTATAAAATAAAATGAGGCAAAAGTGATGCCCATGGACTCACAGGGGACCTGCATGAAAACACAGATCAGCTCCTAAGTGTACCCAAAGCCAATGCATGGGCAGCAGCTGAGAGCCCAGGAGATGTGAGGACTCGCCCGCTGACACCCCTTCTCCTCTCCAGTCCGAATGCTGGACATTTGTCCAGGTGGGTGTGAGACACTGAGTGTCTGAAAGCAGTTCTGTTTGAAACAATATCACCTTTTCCTTCACCTTCCTCTCTCACAGATATGGGAAAATATGTGGGAATATGGGGAAATATGTGAGATCTGTGGAAATATTTGCATGTAGTGGGGGCAATTCTCAGCTTCCTGTTCCGAAAAGAGGGCAGAAACCCATCCTTTTACCCATCCTTTTTGACGGCTTTTTGGGCTGATCCCTCAAGGAAGGTACAGATCCCACTTAACCTGATGTTTTGGGATGTAACTGAGTAGATGTTTTTCTCCCCATCCTTTACAGTGCAGGCTGCCCCTCCATTACAAGGTGGAAAGGAAATGTGGCATGCTGGAGATTTCCTTCATGGCCTCTCCACTCACATTGACTCCCTGGGGCAGGACAGAGCTCAGCTTTCCTGCTTGTTTAGCAGGGGAAACACAGATCCATGGAGGTCATGGAAAGCTTTTCCTACCTCTCTGGCAAAGTGAGGGCCTGGGGACATCTCTCATTATTCACCAGGCAATGAAGGCAAGAAGATGGACCTGTGAGGAGGACTCGTTCTGGAAAGGTTCATCTGAGAGGGACAATCCCTCCCAGGCTGATGCTGGGATGCTCGAGGTGTCCAGGGAACAGCCGTCTCCACTCTCACTATCCCCAGGTCTCTCCAGTTGGTTTGTTATATCTGATTCAGATTTTCCTTCTTGCAACAGCCAATGCCTGTGGCAGCAGCTATGGCTGACACTGCCGAGGCGTTCTGCTGTGCATCCTTGTGGAGTGACTCTTGGCTGCCTCCAGCCTTCAGTTTTGGAGCTGAAAGTGTATCTGTGATATTTTAATGCCTGTCAGCTCCCACACCTCGCCAGTGTGGGTAGATAGTGAAACACAGCAGGGAGAAATTACCTGCCCCCCTCCGTGGGAGCCCATGGTGAAGGCTGAAGCCAGACAGCACCACACAGGGTGACAGGTGCAAAGCCCAGCCTGTCTCTGGACAGGTCGGTGTTGGCTTTGGCCATCGCTCCCCTCCATGCCTTGGCCATGCCCACCCACCCTGGCAGTGCCAGCTTTTACACCTGTGCAGTGCAAGTGCTGCCAGGGCCCAGCGAGTCGAGCCCAGGGTGCCTCTTCACGCCGTGAACGGACAGCAGGTCACGTGGCACCTTTTGGTGCCAAACCCTGAGGAATGTCCGTGCTAACCAGTGACCAAGGTATCCCCAGGGGTTAAACAGACCCTTACCAGGACCAGATCCCAGCGCTCCCATCCCACAGCTGAGAGCCAAGACCTCCAAGCCACAACCGGCCTCTGTCAGGACCCTCATAAGATCGTGTTGATTCCGGCTAATCAGACTGTGCAAATCATGAGAAAAGTAAATTACTTAACCCAACCTCCTGGATATCTCAGGCCTTTGATATTTGCCTTGATTTCTCTATATTAGGGCTGATAATTTGGCTCAAGCTTCTCTTCCAGATAGCAGCGCTACTGGATTGCACCAGCACTGCTTCATTGAAGGAAATCCTCGCCTTGCTGCTCAGTCGGGATTTCATAGTGCTGACAGCAGGGCCATTATTAATGAACCCATTTTTTGATGTATTTTTTAACACAGAATAATTTTCCAGGACTTTCACAACTGTTTTGACAATGGGCTTCCCTCGGAGCAGTGTGGGAAGCTGCAGGCAGAAGCAAGTCCCAAAACTGGCAGGAGGAGGAGATGGGACAGCTTTGTCAAGCCCATCCAGGGCAGGGGACGGCCAGATCACGGGGGACAGAGAAAGGTGGAAGGCAGTCCCACCCCTCAAAATTGGGACAGCATGGTTGTGGGAGAAATTTGAACGACTGTGTTCCCTCAGCTCAGGTCCCAGGATGTCCTTACCAGATGAAGGACAAGGGCTGGACATTTCCCTGGAGCACCACCATTTCTCAAGCAGAGTAATCATAGTAAAATTACATAAGAAGTGTTGGCCAGGGGACCAAATCTCCTGATCCAGGCTTTAAACCGGCTCTTTGGGGTCAGCAGGAAAGCAGCTTGCTTGCGCCATCCATGGGTTTTCCTCAGCCTCCCTCCAACTGGCCACTCCCTTGGACAGCTCTGGGGGTCCAGTGCAGCCCCTCTGCCTCTCACCCCCCACGCCAGCACGAGGGTGAGCCCAGCCCCCACCTTACCAGTGAATGAACTCAAAAAACTTAAAGCTCTGTTATTTCTTTTCTCCCGTTCTCAGAGTCCTTTTGAATATCCCTTCTCTCTGCTCCAGCTCCGCAGGCTCCAGGGATTTGGCTCTGGCAAATAAGCTCAGGCAAGCAGGAGCTGACTGTTACATGACCCTTCTTGTAATTTTCTGGAAATCTCGTCTGTAGGATAAACAGACCAATGTTAACCTTTATATAGTAAATAAAACTCCAGTGAATGTGGCCACTTAACATGTCTAAAAGATGCATTTTTACTTCTAATATTAACACATTTTTAAAGAAATCTTTCTTTGGCAAAAGCCAAAAAAATATTTGTTTCCTGTTTCAGTAAATAGTCACCATGGCAGAGCAACTCCATCTGATACTTAGTCCCTGCTCCATACAGCAGATCCCCCTTTATCTCTGTTTACTGCAGAGATACTATTAAATACCTTCAGCCGCTCCTGCTTGCAGATTTCCAGAGAGCCCATATCCTGTTTATAGCATCTCTGCCAGGGCTGCTGGGGGACCTCCAAACAGGAGAGAGAAAGGGTTGAGGGGGAGATGCTGAAAGAAGGAGGTGGAGAGATGTCTGCTGCCACCCCCAAGCACATCCCACTGAGAGCAACAGCAACAGGGAATCCCAGAATCACAGAAAGGTTTGGGCGGGAAGGAACCTTAAAGCTCATCTTGTCCCACCCCCTGCCATGGGCAGGGACACCTTCCACTATCCCAGGTGGCTCCAAGCCCCGTCCAACCTGGCCTTGGACACTTCCAGGGATGGGGAATCCACAACCTCTCTGGGCAGCCTGAGCCAGGCTTTCATCACCCTCACATGGACCAATTTCTTCAGTCTTCAGCATAGCCAAGTATATCCCCCAGTGGTGCCTAATGCATCCAGGGAATGCCTGGATGAGGTCTCCAGGACAACTGGGCTGCATTGGTGATGGAGGAACCTGCCCTAGGCTGTGGGTGCTGCAGTGCTGTCCACTCCCATGGCCATTCCTGCACTACTCACCAGCTTTCCCTGAGCATCAGAAGTTCCTGCAGCCTCCATGAAGTCCCTGATGCAACCCCTGCTTAGAGGCTGGAGCCTGGGGCCCTCAGTGCATTCAGCAGACAAGCAGGGAAGTCTTTGCAGCCTGATTTATTTTGCTGTTCCCAGCTGCTGTGTCCAGATGCAGCAAGGCTCTCCCGTTCCTTTGGGAAAGGACTGCACCCTCTCAGCAGTCTGCAGGCTGCTCTTGGGGATCCACGTGGCCATGAGTGGTGTGAGCCGGGCCAGGGTACCTGCAGACACACCTGTGCAACATCTGCACACCTCTGGGAAAGGTCTCCCATGGCACCTACTGAGGGCTTCAGCCCTTTGTCCCTTTGTTAGACACTCCCAGTGATTTCTCACTTCCCCTCAACCTAGAATGGACCTGGGTTTTTTTTAAGCCACGTGTTTTCTCTTCAAGAGAGTTTATGAGAGCGATAAAAGGCGGAATGATGATTAAGAGAGACAGGGAAGGGTTTTCACATCTTGCTGAGAGCAATCTTGGTTTTGGTTTTTGGGCCAATCTGCCTGACATGTGATGTTTCACGTCACATCTGGCTTGCATTCAGAAGGAATGCAAATGCATCCAGCATCAGCTTGGTCTCCTGTAATGGGCTGAGCTTCTTTGGGCGTGACCTGGGGCTTGTGGGACACCAGACGTGAGGAGGACGATTTGTCCTTGTGCTTTTGCAGCAGGATGGCCAAGAAGCCTGAACCTCACAGAAAGGGTTGTCAGGCATTGGAAGAGGCTGCCCAGAGCATCTGTAGAGTTGCTATCCCTGGAAGTGCTCAAAAACCATGTGGATGTGGCATTTGGGGACATGGGTTAGCAGTGGACCTGGTGGTGCTGGGTTGATGGTTGGAGTTGGTGATCTTGCAGGGCTATTCCAACCCTAATGATTCCATGATTCTGTGAAGCCAGCTGAAGCCAACATGCACCCTGGGTTTCATGGGATCAGAGCCAAGAAGGGGGTTTGCTGCAACGCTCTGCACTGCACAGTCTGAGTTTAGATGTCTGGATTGGATTTGCAAGGCTGGAATCCCTCTGTGGTGGACAGGAAGCTGGGGAGGAGGCCCAGGCAGCTTCCCAACATCCCACATTGGGAGCATTGGACTGGAGACCATTGAGGAGCAAGGCAGAGGCTCCGAGGCACAGGCAGGGAGTGGGCAGGGAGGCCCTGGCTGCAGCCTGGAGGCTTTGGCTCTCAGCTGAGGCATGGAAGCCCTGAGATGTGTCCTCTTCTCCTGGGTGGATCGTGCACATCGCATTTGACAGTCCCTGGCTGAAAAGCAGGAGTGTTGCAGGCTCTCTGAGCTGAGTAACTTGCATCCTGTGGGGTCTGTGGCACACACTGCAGCTGCATTCAGGCACTGCTGGGTGAGGGACCTTTTGTGGACCACTTCCAACTTTGTCTCTTCTGGGGAAGGGAAAAGATAGTGTGAAGACTAAACAGCCTCTGCAGTGCTTCCTCAGTGGATACCTCCCAAAATGAGTTATCGTCCCATCCCTCACAGACCCTGTGGCAGTGCTGAGATTACCGCTCACCTCCCAGCCAAGCCTGTCTGACCCACAAGTGTGTGAGTCTCGGTGTAACCAGTCCCTCCATCCCAGCTCAGGGCTGGCTGTGGAGGAGCACAGAGACATGGGAACACCGCTCACCCCAGCGGGCCCGGCCGGGGCAGCAGCTCAGAGAGAGGAGCCCAGATACAGAGCTGGTCCTAAAACCTTCACAGCTCAAGCCTCGCCATCCCATTGACCCAAGAGAAGCTTGGAGACTTAGGAGAACCATCCCATCCAGAAGTTTGGCAGACCTGGAGGCACGAGCCCGGCCGGCAGCCACCTGCCCGGGGCTCCGTTCTCCTCCTCCCCCCGAGACAAGTGGGTTTTGTTGGGGGCGTGTGCAGGATGTGGCTGGGTGACCCCTCTGGGCGAGAGGCAGCCGCTGTGCCACCGCTCCCCCAGGCGCGAGGCAGAAAGCCCTCTTTGTGCTGGGGAAGGTGTCAGGTACCCGCCGGGCGGGAGCTGAATCGGGGCTTTTCATGGGGCGAGAGGCTTTTCGGCTGAGGAATGCTGGCTCCCGGCTGGAGCTGGCAGGGAGCTGCCTGGCCGGGCTTGGCGGGCCCGCGCTGCGGCCCACGGCCTGCCCGGGGCTGTCTGTGGGCTGAGGGCAGCGGGAGCGCTGTCCCCTCGGTGGGGACACGGGGATGAAGTTATTTATAAACAAGTGGGTGTGCAGAGCCCTCAAGGGGGAGAAGTTGCCTTGCTGTTCCGGGAGGCACATCCTGGTCGGTGCACCCTGGGCGGGATGCGGCACTCCCAACGTGCCGGCCCAGGCTGGGGATACACCAGAGGTGCCCTGTGCCTGCAAACCCTCAGCACCAGCCCTGCAGCACCCATGCCAGCCCAGGCTGGAGGTGCACCAGAGGTACAGTGTGCCTGCAAACCCTCAACACCAGCCCTGCAGCACCCAGGCCAGCCCAGGGTGAGGATGTGCCAGACGTGCCTTGTGCCTGCAAACCCTCAGCACCAGCCCTGCAGCACCCAGGCCGCTCGGAGGGGACAGCCCGGAGAGGTGGGCTTTAGGGAATAGTTTCTCCCCACAGCACAGACAGGATGCTTTTGCAAGGGATACTTTTAAGACGCACATTTCAGCCCAGGAGAGTATAATTGTGCTTTCAAGTTTCCTCTGTGGAAGCTGCAGTATATGGAGGAATGTCTGCTGCTTCAAGTCTCATTTTCATGTCTATTTTGGAGGCAAGGAATCCATAACCCATCTGGCAAAACAGCTTTGATTTCTTAATTAAGCTTCTGTGCACCTCAAAACTGACTGTAATGTCTGTTACCAACACTGACGTTTCCCCCACAATAACTGCAACTGCTGTACAAAGGGTTTGGGTTCTAGTTCAAGCAGAGGTGACTGATATGAATCAGACAGCAACACACAAGTTATGGCTACTGCCTGAGTTGTTTATTTGGGGTTTTTTAACGGATATTCTGCCATTCCTGCCCCAAAGTTACACGGAGGTTTTACCTCAAGAAGCTGCCAGTGGTGAGCTATTAACTTCCAGTGATCACCACGCAATTAGCCAGAGCCATGGGGGGAAATGCTCCCTCCAAAACTACTGGAGGCTGCTCAGTGTTAGAAAGCGGGAACTTACTTCAAAACAAATAAATGAGGAGAGTTCATTTAAAGGGCCCTAAAGGCAAATTCATTTCAGGCCATAGCTTTGATATGGAAGCTGTGTATGTGCCCATCAAGGAGGCTTTGAAGGCTGCACAACTTAAGAGAAAAAGCAGAAGGGCCCACGTGGGAAAGAAAGTCAACAGCATTTGCTGGAATGACAGGGTTTCACTGCGTGTTTGAGCTGAACGGGGCACTTCAGAAAAAGGAAATCCAGCCTTAGCACAGGCAATAGAGGCAAGTGTAGAGCATGCCAGGGATTACCTAACAAGGGAATTAGGATGGGATTTCATCAGAGCAAATAGCAAAAAATGTTATAAAATAAAAAGGTACAAAAATAAGCAATGAAAAGACATAAGAATACATAAAATCTGGTGTTTGTGAGTAGGTGGAATCCTGGGGGAGAAACAGAGGGTGATGGCAAAAAGTAGGAATGGGAAGCTGAGGGGTTGCTTCGGATTGTTCAGGCCCACAGAGGGTGGGGGGAGAAGGCTACTCTGGATCAACTCATTTCAGGTTTTAAAATGAGCAGTGGGGGTATCAGAATAAGATGGTGGAATAAATTGACACGCTGAAGAGCAATAAGTCACTGAGCCCTGGTGATGCATCCAAGACTTGTGTAGGAACATAAGAATGAAATGACTGAACTACTGACAGAAATATGCACACGAAGATCTGTGCTCAGCAGCAATCAAAAATAACCAGGGAAATGATAGGACGCAGCAGGGATGGGAATGGGTGGAATCTGGAATACATTATAAAGCCATCACAGAGCCAGCAGGGTGCCCTTCTCCCGAGCTGCACCCTCCCCTGCCATCCTGTCCTGCCCCACTCCATGGGATATGGGGGAGCAGAGGGGCAGAAAGGCTGGGGGGTGACAGCACTGGAGTTCACCAGGGACACCAGGAGGGAGGGTGGTTTGGTGGGGCCAGCAGGCAAAGATGTTGGGATGGGGATACCCACACAACTCAGTGTCCTCCACCTCACCCTCTTCTGTTACCCAAGAAATGAGGTGTCGAGGAGTAACTCACACAAGATGCTGTGGGACCCACTGATGTGCTGCAGTGCAGCAGTTCTTGGCTCAGTAGCAATTTGTACAAAATGTACCAGCTCAGGCAGCCTCACACGGACACCCACAGCTTGTCCAGGGTGTCCCAAGTGCAAGGGAAGGTCACAAACATCTGACTCCCTTGGGCTGCTGGCAAGGAGGAAGATGTCCTCCCCACATGCCAACTGCAAGGCCCTGGAACATCTCCTTAAGACAACCCCAGGGGCCAGGAGGTGCAGGAGGAGGGGTGCAGGCAGCAGGGGAGTGGGGCCTATGGGGCAGGATGCTGAGGAAGCACTTCCCTCCCAGGGGCAGAGAAACATGGGAAGGGAGCAGGAGACAGGAGAGGAATTCCCTTTGGGGCTGTCTTTGTTGATGAGTGTTTTTCCTCATGTCTGAGCTGGCTGAAGGCCTTTTACAGCCTTGTCCAGTCCTAGAAGCCTTGTTCATGGTGGTATCCCAGTATCATTGTCCACCCTCTCTCTTGGTCATTTTGTGTCCCCAGAGAGAAGCAGCAGGGGAGAAAACAAGTGGGTGAGCATAGTTCATGCCACCTCCCTTAGAAGATGACCAACTTGTGAGGGCAGGAGGTGTCTCCCCTCACTCTGTGCTCTGGCCTTGCAGGCAGCTCCTGCTCCCGGCCCAGCCAGCGCAGCTTCCCTGGGAGTCGAGGCTCGGTGAAGGAGAGGGTCTCCAGCAGATGATGATTCATGGTTGATCACTTTAGCCAGAGCTGGATTGAATCAACTCCTCTCTCCCATGGCTCTGCCAGGTCTCATGGCCCAGGGAGGGGAGGAGAGAGGAGAAATAATGAGATTTCCCATCCAGAATCGTGGGGGATTTATAGCTGTTGTGATAACCTCGACCGTTAGTGAGGCTCGCACAAGAATCCATGCTGATTTCCAAGTTCCTGATTTACTAAACAACAAAATGAAAAGTCAGCATAAATCACTGCTGCTCACACAAGTGGCAGCTGTGGGGAGCCTGCCACGGGGATACACGAGGGCTGGTGCCCGGTTGTGCCGGCTCTGGGTGGCATTCCGGGCACAGCCACCTCGCCCTGCCGTGACGGGCAGCAGTCACTCATGGGGCAGGAGCACAGAGCCCAGCTGATGGTACAGGGGCACTGGCTCCATCCTGGGGCTGGGTACGTCCAGGCAGGGCATTGGGAAACTGCTCTTCCCTGTGGCCAGGGACAGGTCCCCAGAGAGGCACGGGATGGGGTTTTCCAGGGCTCATCTAGGCAAAGCCATGGCCACACCAAGCCAGTGCTGAAGACAGTTCTGCTGCTGGTGGGAGGCTGGTCTGGAGACCCTGAGCCCCCTGCCACCAGCCCCGTTGGGATCCTGGATTTCCAGCAGAACATTTCTCCCAGGCATTGCTGTACCAGCTCAGGATGTTTCTGCTTTCTCTTGCATGCAGGCCCTTTAAACAGCTATCAGCATCCTTCCCGAGAAAATATCCCTGCCTTCCCAAACCAGATGGCAAGGCTCTCATCCTACTGAAATATCTGTGTTTTCCAGTTCTGCTACTAAATATGAAACAGGAGTTTATAAAAAGAAAAAACTTAAAACCCCAAGAGCTTACATGGCAGCAGGGTTTGTGGCAGCGTGTCCTGTGGCAGTGGGGCGTGGGTGGCGCTGGGTGCACCAAAGCAGTGTCAGGCTCATGAGAACCTGAGCAGCTCTCAGGAAAGGCACTGAGTGAGTCAGGACAGTGCTTGGTGTAACTGTACATTTCAGGATCACCCTCCAAGTGAAGGGGAATAATGGGGCAGATCAGGAAAGATCATCACTACTACAACAGTAGTGAAGCAGGTCAAATATCCTCAGGATTCTGTTAGGGAAACCTGGCCATGTGTGGCTCTGTCTTACCAGAAAAGACAACAGAAGAGCCCAAGTGGTTTGAGCAGCAGCCCTGAAACTACCCATAAGGTTAGAAGCAAATTAAATTGGTGAGAAGGGAAACAGGCAAGTTGGACACACTGATATCTGCAGAGAGAAGTTACTGTCCTGATAAGATAAAGTGAAGAGAACCTGACACGCTGCCAACACCAAATGGTACAGGGGAAGTTTCAAAGAGCTGAGTGTGCTCAGTAGTAAGGACAAGACGAAATAATATTAATTTGCAAAATGAAAACACCCAGCAAGCCTCTACAGAAATACAAGGAGGTTTGCTGGGGCAGAACCAGGCAATCTGCAGCTCAGGAAAACGCAGCATCTAAGGCAGAGTAGTAAATAGAAGGTGCTTGGACTCAGTACAATTCACTGACCTTTTGGAGATCCATCACTGCTGCAGGCAGCAGGAAGGGAGACTGGACATGGCTCCAGGGGGATTTGGTGTCCCAGGTCCGTGACTCTGAACTCCACGGCTGGGTCATGTTCCCAGCATCAGCCTCAACCTGGGAAACAACCAAAGCCTCTGGACAAAAACCCTAAAATAGGACTTGGTCATTTCTTTCTCCATCCATCTACCTGCAGCCATTCCTGGAAGAAGCCCATTCCCTGCATTTGCTGGGATCCTCTCTATATGCCTGTGATGGGAGAGTGATACCTGTAAGATGAAAAACTGCATTGCACTAAGAGATTACCCTGACTTTCATCACTGGTTTCTCCTCCTGAGCAAACTAGCCTGCAGACCCCAATATCATACTGACTCTGCTCCCATAAACTGTCTCACAACCTACAGAGACTTCCAGAAAATTCAAATATTTCATCCTTATTCACAGGTTAGGCTGGAGGATGCGTTGCTCTTTGCTGAGCAGGGGAGTGCACACCACAGTGATGATTGCTTTGAGGCTTGCACAGAAGAAAATGTTGTTTCTGGATAAGTAATCCCATCACGTAACTCACAGCACATGTTCAGCATGCAAGGAGCAGAGCTCATTTTCCTCAGTGCTATGCACAGCGTTGTTCCATCCAAAGCACAATCCCAGCCCTTGAGACCCAGGAGACACCACGGAGCAGACCCTGGATTATTGGACCAGGCTTAGTGGCTATTGATTTCAGAGTTAATCTTACAGAGTCCTCAGCCTTCAAGGTACTGTAGAACTCAGCATGACAAAATATATGGGGCAAAGCACTGCCTTGAGGCTTGGGCACTGAGCAGGGCTCTGTGTTTGATACCAGATGTGCAGGGGCATCCCTTCAGGACTGCCCCCGGACCCTCTGGTGTTCCCTTGTCTGCACTCCAGTGCAGGGTACCCCTTCACCCCTACAGTCTGCCTGCACTAGTACCAGTCCAGCCTTGCTGTCATCACAGGAAGAAAATTCCCCTGAGATAGAAAAATGAACTTTTAGCATTAAATTCTGCCCAGATCATCACTGCCCAGGACACAGAAACACAGAGGTGCTGCGGAGTCCTCCAGACATCCAGGTCATCTGGGGGTCTGGCTGTGCCTCACCTGGCCTAACAGGAGTGGATAGTCTGCCCCAGGATAAGCTCCATCCTCCTGCCTGGTAATTAAAGTCTGGTCAAAACAATCAGGACACTTTTGTGTCTCAGGCAAACCCTCCTGCCTATAGTTTCCTACAGTGGGGACTCCCCAGCTCTCATGACAAAGCCACATGGCAGAAGGGCTTTCCAAACCTATATCCGTATCATTCTTTGCCAAATCCCTGCAATTTCTTCAAGAAATAGCTAAACCATACACGGGTTTTCTGTGGTGTGGATCACAAATACCCTCTGGTTCCATAGACGCTGTTTCCAGCTTGTAACTCTACGGTTCACACCGGCTGCCAGGATTTCACATTCTGCAGGGAATTCCCAGACTGGCTTGGGTTGGAAGGAACCTTAAAGCTCAGTGAGTTCCAACCCCTCCTGCCATGGGCAGGGACACCTTCCATCAGACCAGGTTGCCCCAAGCCCAGTCCAACCTGGCCTGGAACCCTTCCAGGGATGGGGCAGCCACAGCTTCTCTGGGCAACCTGTGCCAGGGCACAGGGAAGAGTTTCTTCATTCACTTCTTCATTCACACCTAAATCTCTCCCCTATGAGTTTAAAACTGCTCACCCTTGTTCTATCACTCTCTGCTTATGTAAAAAGTCTCTCTCTCTATTTTTTATAACACTCTTTCTCAATTTGCATTGTAAAAATTTACACCAAGAGACTTTTTGACTGGACAGGATGCATTCCCCATGCAAGGGTCTGTGCACTGACCCTAGAAACGAATTGCAAGCGGGGAATGGGGAGGCCAACACTGAGAACCAGGTGATGGGATAAAACAGGGCAGGATGGCCAGGGATGGAGGGAGGGTGTGTCACACTAGGGATGTGACCTCCATGTCCCATCCTCACCTGTGGGACCTTCCTACAGCAGATACCAGTGGGAACAAATCTTTGTGGGGTGTTTTTCTCTCCTCCCAGTAATAGAAAAATGGTTTAACAGTTTTTGTACCTCACTACCTCTTTGCTGTTCCTTTCAGTCCACATTTTTGTGCTGAAATACCTCGAGGTACTGAATACAAATGCTCCTCTAGGTTTCCCCTGCTTGACACAAGACTGCTGAGAAATCTCAGATTCTTGTTAAGGCTGCCTGTTTGTGGGGGCAAAACGGGGGAAAGGCGTCACACAAAACACACAAAAGCCCTGGAGATGGAGCAGGGTCCACGCAGGGTCCACAGCCCCACTGAGAAACCCTTGTTTGGTAATAAAAATATTCCAAGCCATTTAATAAAACTTGACAAATGGCATGAAAGTGTTTCACAGCTCTGGTCATTTTCCCATCTGTGACGACCCAGGAACCAAACAGAGCTGAGTTTGTAAAGGACTGTGGGGGAGCAGTGCTTATTAGATTACAAAGAACATGACTTGTTGTGAGAAAACCCAAAAAGTCATGGTTTTTGTCATGAAAGTCTAGGCTGTGACAAATTCAGTGTGTTAATCGTGATGGATTTTTACTGGAAATCCTCAATGCAGAGCAGGGTCATTACAACACTGGCCTCGTGCCCCACTCGAGCCCTCCTGCCTGGGCCGTGAGTGGAGATAAAGCCGCACCCCGGGATTCTCCCTCCGTGTGCCAAGGAGGCAAACTGGGGCAATCATCTCTCTCCACAACAGCCTCCCTTGTTGTGTCAAGGGCTGGCTGGACCATTTCTTTGCCCAAATCTGCGTTTCACATCTCTCCCTGCCTGACCCATCCCTTTTTCCTGTGGATAAATCACCCTCTTGTCCTCCTCAGGAAGCACGGTCTGCGATCACAAATGAACCTTTCTGCACAGGGCACGCTGATGTCGATCCACAGCTTTGTTTTTTCACTTCTTCCATTTTTTTTCCTCCCTTTTGGAGGCTCTTTCAAACAGGTCCTCTTCCTGTTTGGCCCAGAGGTTGCTTCTCTGAGCCTGCCACCCTTCCCATCCTGCACCGTTGCTGTCCCATCCCATAGCACACCTCATCCTGGGCTGCTTCTGCTTGGGGTGGAGTGGGAAATAACTGCAAGGGTTGGCTGGGAGCACGTGTGGGAGACACGACTCTAGCAGTCCCCCCACTGCCCAGACAGTCCTTGAGCTACAGCAACAGCTTTGGAGAGGATGGTCCCATGGGCAGGAGAGTCCAGGGTGATGAGCCAGTGTGCTCCGTGATGGGGATGGAGAATGGGCACTGGAGAAAGGGTGGGAAGAGAAGGTCAGCAGTCGGTGGGGAGGAGAGTGAAGGTCTGTGGTGGGCTGGTGTGCAGGCATCTGAACCTTGCCAGAAGAGTGTGAGGAACAAAAGGGAGGGAATCACACCTAAGATGAGAATAAAGGGATGGCCAGGGTCGGAACGGGAGAGAGAGCAGTGAGGAAGGACTGCATCAGCAGACACAAGTTTGAAGTTTGAAGAAGGCAGCTCAGCTGAGAAAAGCCTGTGCCACAGCCCTGCAGGGAAAGCCTCTTTCCCTGTTGTTCCACACCCCTCAGCCCTTTCCAGCAGCAGCTGTATTCTCCAAGCTGTGGTGATGTTAACACCACTACAAGGCTCTGGGAGGTGCCCCATCTAGCAGAGGACATGGTGGTGTGCAGGTGTCCTTGTGGTCCCGAGGAGAAGCGTGGAGAGCTGCCCTGGGCATCCCCGCAGGCACCCATTCCCACCCATTGCCACGTGCACTGCTGGATGTAGGAGAGCCACTTCCCATTCCCTCCAGCTGGGCTCCAGGGTTTCCCAGCACATCCTCCAGCCTTCATGGCAGCATTTTCCCTGCTGAATCTTCATGGTGGCTGCGTGGAGAAGGGAAGCAAAGAGCAGCCCATGCCAGCAGGATATGACTATTTTAAGCCAGCAAAGGAGAATGCTCAGCCGAGCAAGCCTGCAAACCAGAGCTGCATTTTCCTACCCACAGAGCAGCACCCAGAGCCTCAGGGCTGTTCCACACTCCCTTAGAGCCATGTTGCCCGGCATGGAGGAGCCATCCACAGCCCCTTTCCCAGCAGAAAGCATCCCAGCGTCCTGCTGCCCAACAGAGGGTGCCACATACACCAAAAAAAGGGCAATGGGAACCCTCCCTCCTTCCCCACAGCTCCCTCCTCTTTCTCGCTGACCCTCCCCATCTTGGCTTTTCTGCCCTGCTCCCTTTCATGCTTGCTGGTCCCTTCCTGCTTATTAACTCTCCGACCCGCCCGAGGAAAGTGCCCCCCACTACAGATCTGCACAGAGGATTTATGAGCCCAGCTCTCAGGGGAAGGAGCCCGGGCATAAATCACAGAATATTTAAGAAAGTGATCTGCATTTATTACACTTAATACTATATTTAGCATGTCCAAGAGGACCTTATAAATCAGAGACAGTGCAGATCTCAGTCCGGGGTCCTGAGGGAACCCGTCCGCTTGGTGAACGTGTGCGAAGCCCAAAATCAGCAAGAGCAAATTTATGTTTGAATTCTTTACTAAGTTTATTCCCCTAATTAGGGCTGCATATCACGCTGATGGTTTCCTGAATTGGGCTGGGAATTCGGGGCCCGGGCTCACCGCCTCTCCCTGCACACGCACCGGCCGCGCTGGTCCATCCTCCAGGACCGTGGCGGCAGAGCCCGTGACCATCTGTCACACCGGGGGATGACAGCGCTGGCGGGCGGGCGTCAGTCTTCTCCTAATCCCAGGTTAATGCACTGTGCTCCAGCTCACCCTCAGCCTGCTGCTGCAGGCTCCAAAACAGAGACAGAAAGTCCTCTGGTATTTCATAGAGCCCTAATTTCACCCGGGCCTGTCTCCCCTCCTGTTCGCTCGTGTTTAATGCTCCGTCATCCCAGGCTGGATCTGCGCCTCCCCACCAACTGTGCTGGACCAGCAACTCGCCTTCATCTTCTGTAAAACAGGCAGCTTGCTGGTCTCTCTTCTGGATCTCAGAGCCTTTGCCAGAGGTTTGGACTCAAAGGGTGGTTTGATAGCCTGGTGATGGACTCCAGGGACAAGGGGGAATGAAATGAGGACTTTGGTCCATAGAGCGTCATTGTTGCCCAAAATTGATGGCCACGGAGGTCAGTCAGGAAGTGGGAAGTCTGGTCCTTTCAGTAAGAGGACAGACCTTCTCCAGCCATGCTGAAAGAGTCCTTCCCACCCTGCTTCTGTTCCCATGTGCACGAAATTCCCAAGCCAGTGGATAAAAATGAGAGAGAATAGCACGATGCTTTTTTCCTGCTGAAGTGTCCCTGGACAAGTGAGCACTTGACAGGGCAAAACCCTCAACCACCTCTCTGCAGCCCCAGCTGATGAGGACATGCCAGTCCCAGGGGGTACATCCATGACTGTGCAGCTCCAGGGCAGTGGCAACTCATCGCAGTGACCAGGTCACCTCCCGAATCTGGCCGAGCATCGTTCCCAAAATAACTGAGGCAGAGGCAGGGGTTGCTAACAGGAGCAGCCGTTTGTAACCTTGGCACAGCATTTAAACCCAGGTGGATGGAGAAAATCCCACGTGTTGCTCTCCTGGTGCTGAGACGTTTTTGCAGTGACCCTGTCAAGTATCCCCGCAGCCAGTGGATCGGCCCTGCCTCCCAAAACGGGCACCTCAGTCTTAGGCACATCAGAGATGCCATGACAGTGCCAGCTGATGCAGGGGCTTGTGTAGTGCTGGGGTGAGCAGAGACGTTTCCTCGCCTTGCTGAGGTCCTCGTGCCCCATCCAGGCACCCTCACATGAGCAGCCAGAGCTTCCCTCCTTCCCAGAAAGCCCCACTGCCCGTGGCGCCTGCCCGGGAGCCGTGGGACCCTAGGGCTGGGTGCGTGCGTGTCGCTCCGTCTGTCTCCTCTCACGATTTTCCAGGAAAGTTGCCGTGATTTACGAGCCGTGGACAGTGCTAGCTGAGTGCTCAGGAGGGCTTGATTACAGTTTCCCAGAGGAAGCTGTCTGTTTGGAGATGGCAAGGTGACAGGGTTTATACAGCACAGCACAATGTGTCTAAGCAAAGCTGTCAGCCGGAGACGGATGAAGTGACTGAGAAAGCCCATTACTTCATTCACACCTCAACAGGCAAACAATAAAACACTTACACACAGCGGGCGGCGCAGGGGGAGCGCTCCCCCAGCCCCCGAAAAAATGCACCGAGCTGCTGCCGAGGCGCTCGCCGCACCCCTGGCTCAGCAGGATGGGGCAGAGGCAGGGACAGAGGGGACGAGCAGCGTGGAGGGAAAACGTGTCACCCCTTGCAGACAGGCATTTGTCACCGAGGTGATGTGCCACGTTGTTGTGTTGGGCCATCACAAACCCCTGACTTGTGCTCCCGCAGCAGCAAAGGCCAGGCCGGAACAGAGAACCCATCCTGGATGAGGCACGAGGCCCCCAGCCCGTGCAGGGTCTATGGGGTGGCTGGTGCTCACAGCCCTGGGGCCGAGAGGGGGGACCCACAGGAGCGTGTGCTGGGCAGGCACGGCCTGGGCTGCTGACCCAACTGGCCCGTCCAGCCCAGCTGACCCGGGAGCAGTACCTGGGCTTGCACAGAAGCACGTGAACCCAGAACTCCTGCTCTCAGCCCTCCGTGGTGCCAGCAGCCAGCCCACCTGCACGGGGAGCTGATTGTCAATGAAGAGCAAATGGCACAAAAACACTCGGCAGAACGTGTGTTTTTCTTTCATCAAATCACCTCACACAGAACTGCAGGTCGGCGATCCCAGCACGTGGGGAAAGCTGTGACCCCGCTCCCTCAGGGTGACTACTGCAACAATGAGAGGGGCAGAAACAGCCCCCAGCCCCCCGCCCTGTGCCCCCCAGGCAGCGACCTCGTGCACGGTGGAATAACAGCACAATAAAATCAACAGGGCTCACACTGGGACACGCTCACTGTATGTCCTTGGCTGACACTCAAGTATCTGAAAGTAATGACTCAGGATGCGATTCCTGTTAGGAAGCCTGTTTTGCTTTTACTGCTGCCTCCCAGCTGAGCAGGCCCCTAGGAGAAGGTACATCCATCTCTCCCAGGGTTCAGCGGAAGCTGAGCTCTGCTAATGCTCCTGCCTTGAACTCTTTGCCAGACTAAGCTCTCCTCAAAAGCAGAAAATTAATTACCTGGCTGGTTTATGGGCTTTGCACAGGAAAGAGAAACCCCTGATGTTCTCACTCGCGGTGCTGGGGATGGAAGGCACCAACACTGAGCTTGTTTATCGCTGTGAGGTGCCAACGCCGAGTTCACATGCTAAAATTTTCGAGGAAACTTTGTAATGACCAGTCAAAGATCTTTGAAGTTCAGCCCGCAAACTATGCCATGTGAAGCACAAGTTGCCAGTTTTAGTGCCACAGAGACCCTGGCCATTTTCATGTGGTTTTGAAAGCAATCCCACATCAGTTTAACAATCCCTCCTCCCTGTGTGGGAGAAGCTAACCCAGGACAAAGAGGTTTTCTTACTTTCCTTTCCTGGGAGATATTCCTAATCCAGTTTCTGTACATTAGGCAAGAGTGCAGAACATGCTGTGGTGGGTGCTGATGCTTTGGCTCTGATGGATTTTCCTTTTCTCATGTGTTTTTCCCCTGCTCTATTACGGCATTACTGGCTGTATACAATCATGGAATGGTTTGGGCTGGAAGAAATCTTAAAATTTATCTCATCCCACCTTCCTGCCATGGGCAGGGACCCCTTCCACTATCCCAGGTTGCTCCAAGCCCCATCCAATCTGGCCTTGGACACTTCCAGGGATGGGGCAGCCACAGCTTCGCTAGGCAGCCTGTGCCAGGGCCTCAGGTTAATGAACCAGGGTTACTCATCACGCCAAGCCTGGGTGCACTATAGCTGAAAGCATATTGCTCCTTCCATGCTCTTTCTATTCTCTCTGATGGAGTTTTCTGGGACAGTTTCAGATTAAAGAAAAAAAAGAAAAAAAAAGATACTTTAAAAAATCATAACTTTTTGGAAAAAATCCCAATCAAACTTGGCCACAGAAAAAACAATATTTCATAAAAATGGGATATTTTGAAAGAAGGCCCTTTATTTCCAAGGAAAACAGCACTTGTTCATAATAATTGTGTGGGATTGCTCCTGACCACATTAGACCAGGACAGCCCTGCCTGGGGATAGGGGCCAGCACAGCCACCCAGCACGGCACTGCCTTGCCTGCCCCCCGCAGCGGGGCCTGATGTGCACTCACACAGGTGCTTGATTAATGAAAACTGTATTGGAAAATGAAAAATGATCCCTTCTCCCCCCATCCCTCCCTCCCCGTGCCAGCATCCAGCACTTCGCGCGTGCCTCGACATCCGCAATATCAGGGGCATTGCAGCAGCTGCGGGTTTTGCCCGGTTTCAGCAGGAAATAAGGACTTTCCCAATTTACCATTTGCCCAAACCCTGGTTATGGGCACCTTGGTGCTCTTGGAAAGCCTGGCAGCCCTGGCAGATGCGGTCAGCTCTCGGCCGAGCGGCCGGAGCGTGACTGCCGTGGACAACTCCGCGTTTTGCAACCCCGCGGCCGGGGCTGCCAGCCAGGATTGTGCAACCCCTGTCCCAACCACAGGCACGGGGCAGCCTCCCCCGGCAGCCAGCACGCTCCTTCTGGGCAAGGCTGAGTCACCGGGGACCCGCCGGGACCGGCCACGCTCAGGGTGCCTCTGCCTCACACGGCTTGGCTGAAGTGCTTGGGAGTTCGGAGTGGGGGTGGAGGGGGACAGCTTCCAACCAGTTGTTTGTCTGAGCCAGTGTCGTCTTAAAGAGTAACGTGGCACATGCAGAAACCCACAGAGGAAGAAACCCACTCAAGAAACCCACTTTTTGACACCCCAGAAGCCCTTTACAGACAAAGCCCTTGGCTGCAGACGGTGCTGTTTTGCAGATGTGCAGAAATCATCTCCCTAGAGGGCAGTTGCTGCCCAGCTCTTCTACCTGCAAATCTTGCAGGAAAACCTACATGGGCTTTTCCTGGCCAGCCAGGTGATTTTTTCCATATCCAGCCAGGCCAGTGGTGCTTTGCAGAGCACCCCTGTGTGCCCCCAGTGGAAAGGGGTCCTGCACTAAGCAATGTTGTATTTTGTAGGAGAACCAACCACAGCATGAGGGGAACACATCACATCTCTGCCTGTAGCTCATATGCAGGGGAGAGCTGACCCTTTGCTGGCCACTCCGACTCAATTTGCCCCAAGGTGAGGTGTTTCTAATGTCTCTCACTGCAGCAGCTTTAATTTTGGGGCAAATGGGTGACAATTTTCCTTATTTCATAGTTCATTGCTAGATCCTGGCTCCCTGCTAGAGAAATATTTCTGGAGAGGCAAGGAAGAACTTTCAGGAAGTCGAAGGGCAGAGTTGCAGCCAGGGTCAAATGACGCTGCCTGATCCAAACATACACCCTAGGAAAAAGCAATGAAGCTGGGACACATCCCCTCCTCCAGGACCAGCATCCCACTATCTCTCACCTCTTGGTGACACCGGTGGGGAAGCTTCCATTTATCTTGGATGTGAATATCTGGGGTGCTGCAGGACAGGCCATACCCCTTTGGCCTCAGCTGACACTTTGGCTGAGGCACAAAGCCGGGGTGGGTGTGGGATGTGCAGGCTCCATGCTCTGCCGTAGAAAATAGTGTTACAAAACTCCCAGTACTGTGTTCTGGTGCTGTTCCAGCAGGACATTTGGATAATGGGAAACTGCAGAAATAAATCTGAGCCTTGGCTCTCCACAGCCTGGGATCTGCCCAGCTGGATCCAAGATATGGGCTGGCCTTACGGCACCCATAGCCCAGTGGGACCAGAGGCAGGGGCTGTCTGCTGCTTTTTGCTTCTCTGCCCCATGTGCCTTCCCAAAAATAATCCCAGATTCTTGGAAGATAAAGTCCTTCAAGCTCCTTTGATCTTTAGTTTTAGGGTTGGGTTTTTTCTTCTTCTAAGTTTGCTGTTTCCAGAGATTTCAGCTGTTTCTTTGGATCTGAAAGCGATGAAAGAAAGGAAGCAAACACCAGACAGCACTTCCAGCCACTCTGAAACACCAATCTGGGTGCACACTCTAATCCAGCCCCCTCAGACCTTCCAGCCTCGGCATCGTGCACTCACTCACCTGTAGCTCCCCTGCCTTGGTCATGCAGCTGGAGCTGAGCGTGGGATGAAGCTGTTCTCCTGCAGATGTTACACCTCACTGATCCACCAGGCAGAACCTGACCGGGAGGGCTCAGCTCTAGGAGCAGATTCAGGCCCCTGTACATCCTGTGTGTGACACGTGGGACTGGGCTGTGCTGGGGCACAGTTGGAAACACCAGGGGCAGGACTGGAGCTGTTCCTCAGCTGGTCCCAGCACTGGTGGCCAAACCATGAGGAGGCTGATGAGAGCTGAGGCACAGGGACCGAGCCTTTCTCTTCCCATCAGGAAGGGCTGCATCCCTTTGGAGCACCCCTCCAGCACACAGGTTCTCACTTAGGGGTCAGTCAAGTTGCTTGACCTCCTCAGGCAAGGGTCCTCATTTTTCACAGAATCACAGTCTTAGAATGGTTCAGGTTGGAAGGGGCCTTAAAGTCCATCCAGTCCCACCCCCTGCCATGGGCAGGGACACTTTCCACTAGCCCAGGTTGCTCCAAGCCCTGTCCAACCTAGCCTTGAACACTCCCAGGGATGGGGCAGGGCCCCACCCTGTGCCAGGGCCTCCCCACCCTCATGGAGAAGAATTTCTTTCTAATATCCAATCTAAATCTGCCCTCCATCAGCTTCATCATCCACCCTTCATATTAATTCATCAATCTGTCCTTCATCAGCCTCCATCAGTTTTTGCTTCTCCTCAATAAGGAAGCTTCCCAGGGAGCTGTGTAAGCTGTGCAGGAGGCCCTGCCACTCCGAAGGGTTTCTTCTGGTGCCAGCAGCCTGGAAAGCCCAGCTCTGGGTGATAGGCCAATGGCTCTAACCAGTAGCCTCTCATGCACAAACTGAGCAGTGTCACCAGCGCTCAGGGGTGGGTAAGACAGTTTCTGTGGCCTTTGGCCAAGCTGACCAGACAACCAACACTTGGGCAGAATGTCACTCCACAGGCAGGGAAGATGGTTGGCAGGTAGCTCTGTCTCTGAAAACCAACCGTGTTTAGTTGCTTTTGGCTAACTTAGGCCAAAGAGCTTAAATGAAGCTGCAGCCCAGCAATAAGTGCTGCATTTCCCATCAAGATGAAACAGAGAGATGTTTTTAATCAGAAACTACAAAAGAAAGATGTTTCATGAGTAACATAAGGCTAATGAGCCCATCCATCAAAGCTGGGAACTATTAACATGGCTGGAGTGGGAATGGGATTGAGGCCCAGTGAGTCACCTACCATGAGACCAAATGCTGTCATGCACTGGGCATCCAAACTGGGACACACTCCTGGCCCAGTGCACTGGTGTCAGATACAGGGGGACAGATGTGGGCAGAAAGTGGCAGGAGCTAAGGTCTCAATGGGTCTCTGCAGTGCACCAGGACCAGGAATTCAGCTAAATTTTTCAAATCCAATTCAGGAGCTCAAGGCAATGCACTTTTAAATTTGAATGGAGTTGCATCCCAAATGCTTGATCCGCTTGTGATATACCTGACATTTTACAGAAGGGGCTGGGGAGCAAGGTGCGTTCCCTGCGGGGCTGTTACATGAGCTTTCCGTGGCACACAGTCTCTAGTGGGTGATGGTTGGTCAGAAAGCCACGAAAGTCACACTGCTGGAGATGATCCATGGCTGCAGCTGGATATCAGACTCCAAGGAAACATCCCTGGAAACAAAGAGAACAGAAAAATTTGGGCAAAGTGTGGGGTGTTTACCTAGACAAACCACGGCAGAGGTGGATCATCCCAATGCAGAGCAAGCCTGGAGAACAGAGACGTTTGACACCAGAGGAGAACTCTCCTGACCTGTCCCTGGGCTGTAGCAGACAACGGCGGGATGTCCTGGGGCCAGAACTCGCAGATTTTTAGGGTACCTGTGGGAGCACGGTGCTGGCTTGGGGAGCACCGAGCTGAACAGGGTGCGAAGGGCTGCTGCTGGCAGCAGCAGGGACGGAGACTCCCCGAGGAGTCTGCGAGAGGCCGGAATGTTAATGGTTAATGACTCCGGTCAATCGGCCATTGGCAAGAGCAGCAGGTGCTTTGCTGGCCGTGCCCCAAGTGACTGCCATGGGGCAGAGGGGTGCACACCCAGCCCTGCAGGGCACAAGCTGGGCTCTGAGACAAGGGGAAGAGGCCAGTAAGAAGCAGCTCCTGCGAGGTGGGCCAGTGGTTTTTATCGTGCCAATGCCCTCCCTGACATAACTGGCTCGGGTGTGAAAACCCCTCCGGGGAAGTACCGGGACGTTCACACATAAGCCTGAAGTTATTAATCCCTTTTTGATGGGCCGTAATTGACTCAACTGCGCTGACAAGAGAAGCAGCTGTCGTGTCTTAAGAGGTGTCATAAACCATCAGAGACCACCCGAGGTTCCCGTGATCCACCTGTAGTGTCACACAGTGTAGAACTCCCTGCCCCGAGGATATATTAACCCATTGGACTTCGTGTTTTGCAGGCTTCCCCCACCCTGACAGATCAAGACTGTGAGCATCACTTTGACCAACTCACATCGAAATTCCAACAAAGTGTTATTTTTGTGCTTTTAAATTCCTGTGGATAATAACCAAATCAGCTACATACCCATTTTCCATTGAAACCAAATCTTTCTGAAATAACCCCTACATATATATGTATTTATAAACACTGATCCTTCAGTGTCATTTCACTCTAATCCACCCCAAGGAATCTATGGACAAGAACCTGGGTTATCATCTCCTCTGGGGTGGGTTGTAACAGAGACAACATTCTGCCTGCGGGAATGGGATGAAGGAAGAGGCAAATAAGTCCCTTTTTCTCTGGCCAGGTGGTTTCCTTTTGACAAACTATGGCTGTGGTTCAGGCAGATCTGGTTTTACAGCCCCCCTGTGCCAGCCTGACATGCCCATAATTCTGCTCTGGCAGATCACTGAAACAATTGCTCATTCTGCGAGGAAAGCCAGAGGCGTATTACAATGTGGCTTGTAACACGATTCCTGCAAAGGAAGAGCTCTCCAGGGTTGGCTTTGCACACGCTGCTCAAGGTTGCATCTCAGTGCCCTGCTTCACATGCACATCCCAGGTGGCCTAGGAAGAGCCTGGGGCTCACCCAGCATCCCTGTGCTCACCATCACCTGGGACTCACACATGCTTGGGAGTGAGACAACGGGGGATTTGGAAAATGCTGGTGACAGGGAAAACTGCCCAAGGGATGGGGGCAGGAGGGCTGTGGTGGGAGGTGAGCAAGGAGGAGGTGATCAGACATTCATTTGGTACTGAAGCATCTCAGTGGCACCACAGCTCTCTGGTGCATCACAACAAGGGCCAGAGCAGAGCTTCTCATTCAAAGGTGAGCCCTGGGGTGTTGCAGGTCCCAGTCTGTGAGGGAAATGTTGAATGATGGGCACGCAGAGCTGTCCCAGCCAGGCTGCCCCAGCCCAGCCACCCCCCTACTGCTCGCCAGCTGATCCTTTGGATGCAGCTGGTGCTCTGCCCACCCACAGATCAAGGTGGCCCGTGCAGGGCAGGGGAAGAGATCCTCCAAGTCAGGAATCACAGATTCTTTCTTGGGATCTGGGAGCTCCCTATGGCAGCAACAAGATCTCCTAAGCCCCAGATGAGAGGCACAGAGAGATCCGTGCCGAAAGAGGAAGGAGAGTCCCACGGAATGCCCTGAGCTGTGCTCTACATCCTATCCCAGCTGACCCAGGGGAGTTCCCCAGGAATGGATGCTGACCAGGACATTCAGCACCCACAAGTTGTTTCTGGCCCATCTGTCCAAGAAGGGGCCATGAGGGATTTGTCTTCAGCGCCCTGACCCTAACAGGGGCTCAACCAGGCTCTCCAGCTCTGAAGCAGATGGATGACTGGGGAGAAAGGGCTTCTGTGGGAGCAGGGCGAGCTCCAGCACCCCCTCCCTGCCTTCTGCAGAGGGTGGGGGAGCAGGGCCAGCTCGGAGGCCGCAGCGTTGTCCCCGGCTGGCAGAGTCGGACCCGTGCTCCGCCACCGCTCAGGAATGCGGCCGGAGTTGGAGCGGCAGGTGCTGGTGGGAGGGTTGCAACCAGTCTCACCCTCCAAGAAAAATACCAGCCCCGCTCACCAAGGGGAAGGAGCAGAAGCAGCCCCTGCACAGCCAGATTTATGGGCCCCAGCGGGCTGGAAAAAATCCAGTGAACATTTCAGCAAATCCAGCCTCCGTCAGAAGTTACAGAGTGATAGGTGTAAGTCCCAGCCAGCCCCGCAGCTGCTGCCCCTCCTGAGCCAGCCCCAGGCAGCCAGTGAAGTCACCCTCGCACCTCAGGTTGTGGGGATGGCGGTGGGATCGGGGCAGGTGGCGGTGGGTGCGCCACAGGCACCGCCCTGGACGTGATTCTGCAGCAGGACAAGCAGCTGAGGGGCTGCCTGGGGGCTGCCCTGGGGGCAGCATCACGTTGGATGGATGGGACATCTTTTAGAGGAGCTCTGGTGAGCACAGGGCTCGTTTACCAGAAAAGGTAGAGATGGGTGTGGGTTGATCCCAGCATCCCCTTTCCAGGTCCCGGCTGGGTGGTAGCTCTGGTGGCATCTTCCAAGACTCACTCCCTGTTTGCAAACATCTCCTGTTGCCCATCAAGGGTGCCCATAAGGGCTGTCTCCCCAAACCCACAGACAGCTTGCCCCTTCGTGCAGCAGATTGCTGCCCCTCCCAAAGGTCTCACAAGGGCACATGGTCACCAAGCCTTGAATGGATGAGGAAGAGGAGGAAAAAGACGGAGGTGATTCCCTTAAAAGTCAGTAACATCTCCATTAGTGTTGACTAAGGGCAGGTCTCAGCCCTCACCATCCTCTTGTCTTCACCTGCAGGTTTTTTGGGACAGTCTCCTTGAGTTTGGAAAACACCCACACTGAGGGTGATAAAATCATCAACTTTCTGTGGCTGGGAGGGGTCAATGCTTCCCATCCATCCTTTCCTCAGCCCCATTCATCTCCTTCCTGCTGTATCCCAGAGAAACTCCCCACTCCCTCAAAATTTCCAGGGCTTTTTGCACAGCAAAACCAGTCCTGATCTGGAGATAGTGTCTCTGTCTCGGTATCCAATTGGAAAGAGATGGGAGACAAGCCCCTTGTGCAGAACCAAAACTGCTGTGTGCCCTTCACACCCCTTCTGCTGCAGGGGAGGAGTCCGAATTCCCCAGAGCCTCAGTGGTCTCCACTGATGGGACAAGTGAGGACCCTCCTGCCAGATCTTTGTTATCTGGGTCAGGTAATGGTCCAGCTGCCTCCCCTAACTCCGCAGAAACTCAAGTTCTCTGTCCATAAACATGGCTCAGCATACCAGGTTTTTGCCTGTTCTTCCCACAGCCCGATTCTCCCTCCCAAGGACACAATTTGAGGGTCACTGATGGTCCTTTAGCCCCACAGAGAAGTCAGCTTCTCCCTCCAGCATCTCTGAAGCTGGGCAAGCCAAGATGCTGGGGCTGTGGTGCCTTTGGGATAGAGATATCTTTGGGATAGAGAGCATGGGCAGAAGCACATGGGCACTCTTTCTAGGACCGTGCCCTACAGGCTGAGCTCTGTTACGAGGCTATGAAGAAGAGGCAGGACTCCACAGCAGATTTCCTGCATCCCCATGCCTCTCCCACAGGGCCAAATCCTCCGTGTACTGTCCCAGGTCGGTACCCAGCCCCAGGGCAGGACCAGTGCTCACACCTGCTGCATCCCATCCCTCCATCAGCATACCTGGAGCCATGCAGGACCTGCTGTTTTTCTGGTGTCCTCCCCGGGTTCCGTGCAGAGATGGCTGAGCCTGGAGGGACCATGTCGATGGGGGCACACTGAGGTGAGGATGCCCCGTGCTGGGGCTGCCCTGAGCTCCCAGCCACAGCCTCATCTCCGCAGTGGAGCCACCAGCTCTCTGCCCTGGAGCACGGGGTGGGACTCAGCAAGTCAGTTCAGGGGCTTTTGCAGATTTTATAGTGCCCTTTATCATAGCTCCAGAGCAGACTGCACTCAGCCAAGCCAGCCCCTTTGGAAAGGGCTCCTGCTTCACTTTCCAAGTGCATCCATCCATTTTAGCCAAGTTTCCTAACGCAGCAGAGGTCATGGGATAGCACTCTGTGCCTCTGTGTATCTCTTTCAGCCCTCTGAAAGCTCGTCCAGCTTCATCTCCAAACGTCTAGTGCAGTTCATGGGTTGATGCTCCTGAGAGATTTTTGGGAGGAGGGTGGAGGGTCTGACCTCACACATGCCTGTGGGCTGCATGGGGAAGTTCAGCTCTTATTAACCAGCAGAGGATCCCCACAGAGGCTGTTCCTCCAGGCACAAATCGCCAGGAATTCCATCTCCAGTCTTTCTGCTCTTCCTAAATGAATGGTTCTTCACCCACGTTCCTCAAACTACCCCTGCAGAGAGTCCTGCTTAAGCTTCTTGCTGTGGGAGCAGCAGGGATTCAGGAGCTGCCAGGAATGGAGATGCTTGTGATGCACAGCTCCTGTGAAGGAGGGCACAGGACTGTCCTTCCCTCCCTGTGAGACCTGCTCGTGAGCCTCTTTAGACCCAGGGCTCTGTCCCAGCCACAGGTTTTGGAACCACTTCCACCGTGACTGGGCATCTCTTTCCACCCACCCCTCTGCAGCATCCCCCTGGATTGGGAGGTCTGAGCACACATCTTTGCTCCCTGGTCTGAAGCCCCTCCTCTGCCCTGGAGGTCTCTCATGAAACCACCTCCAAGATTCCCAGCCCTGCTTGTGTCCACGAGGTGTGACAGAGACAGTAGCCACAGGCAGACAGTGGTCACTCTGGGGGATGGACATCCCCTGCTTTCAGGGGCCACCCCAAGAGCCAGGTGACCCAGCCTCGGGAGAGCCACTGCCTGGGTGAGGTGGTGTGTTGGGGGCAGGTAGGACCAGCAGGAACAGAGACAAGAGGGTCACTCTGTCCCAGGAAGGGACAGCTGCTGGGTGAGGTGTGGCAGAGATCACAGCTTGCCTAGGAGGGAAACCCACTGCCTGGAGCCGTGTGTGCCAAGGGCACACCTTACAGTTGTAAGAAAACCTCCGGTTTCCTGTATCCTGAAACTTTCCACAAACACAACCTGAGTATTTGCAGCATTTTTCTCTAGGAAAACACATTTCAGAACAACTAAGCAAAGGGGGAGAGTCACAAAGATGATGGGAGGTTGGGCCTGTCTCACTGCCTCCCTACAGACATTTCCCTGAGGTCAGGGAACCCTGGGTCGTTCCCAGGGAGGAACATGGGTACCCTCGTGCTGTCCATGTCCAAGGGTCAGCGTTCAGTGGGACATGCAGGTGAGGCAGTGACAGGAGCAATGTGGGGACTTGCAGATGATGGGCGACTGTCAGGCCAAGGTTGCACATTTCAAGACCTGAGCATCACTTAAAGTAGTGAAGCAGCCAGATAAAACAGCAAGGCC
>VZRJ01010885.1:508250-592757 GCA_013397565.1 Ptilonorhynchus violaceus
CCTTTTTTTGCCTTTTTTTTGTTTAAAAAAATCTAATTTAAAAGCTCGTTACCTTCTGTAAAAAAAAGAGGTTTGAAGTCTTTGATTTCTCCCCCTGGGCAATCTGTAATCCCTCAGCTAAGTCCCGAGCCCTTTAATTAAGACCTCAGTCATTTAAATTGTTAATGAAGATCCATTGGAGGACCATCATTCTCATTCCTGATTTCATCTTGTGCTCGTTAGGGACTCCTGATTAAAATTCATCATCTCAGAAGATATTTATAACTTTCTAACTATCCCTAGACCTCATTAATTCAAAGCCACCTGTTTGGAAAGAGATGGGGGGACCTAAAAAGCACCAGGCAGGATCTGGAGCTGAGGGAACAGTGTTGACTGACAGAGGACAGTGTTGGCCCCACTGAGCAGACCAGCCCTGCATGGCATGGGAAGGGACACAAGGAGAGTAAGAGGTACTGTGGGGGAAGGGATACCATGGGGGAAGGGATACCATGGGGGTAAGACATGATCCAGACTGTTTTCAGTGGGGCCAGAGGTGCCAAAGAGGAGAGAGACCCCCTCCTACACCAGTGTCCTGGAGGGTACAAGGGTACAAAGACTTGGAAACGTTGAGCCAGAGGAAGAGACCACCCCATGACTCCTTCTGTACCCCAGTGGACAGAGAGGCCCTGCCTGTCTCAGCATCCCACCAGGGACACAGCCACTGGGCCACACAGCTGCCTGCACAGTTTGCCCAACATGGAACTCCTGTCCTGAACCTCAGTGAAGCCCAACCAGCCTCACGGACCTCGCCCCTGGGTGGGCCACGGGATCCTTTTCCCAGCAAAACCCCCTGTGGTAATCGAGAGGGAACCCCAAAGCATCCAGCTCTCCTTTCAACCCATGCCTCAGTTTGCCTTATTCTGGGCTTTGCCTTATTCTGGGCTTTGCCCATTCCTCTCCCACCATGTCCTGCCTTGCACCACTGGCAGCCAAGCAGATCTGCCTCTCCCACTTCTCCTTCTTGTCCTCTGCCATCACCCCAAGCTGCCCTCACCTTTTCCTCTCCCCCATCCATGCTCTCTCCCATGGCTCCCTCTTCTCACCAGCCGTCCAGTCCTGAAGTTTGCCGTGACTCTGCTGATCTTCTGCATCAGTTGTTTCTCCCCATGTTCAGCCTAAATCTGTGCCAGGCTCCCTGGGACTGGGGACCAAGCCCAGGGATCACGACCACCCCATGAAGTTTCCCTGGAGTAGTTTGTCCCCTTGACCCAAAAGGAACCCTTTCCTTTGGGACACTCAATGTTTTTGCTTTGCCTTGTGTTCTCCTGCTTTGGGTCAGGCTTTAAATAAAAACGCCCTGTGAAAATGGGAAAAGAGTTTTGTTTCAAGGCTGTTTAATGAATTACTCCAGCACTTCTGAAATGAGACATTTTACCTCGGAAACACCTATCAGGACCATGCTGCCACTTTCACATACATCCAAATGGCTGAAACCTGAACTTACAGCTCCTTTTGGTCCTGTTGAAATCTCAGTTTTGGTGAATCACTGTGCATAAAATTCCAGCTGCCTGCTGCCAGCCCTGCCTGGGTTTCGCTGCCCCGCAGCCCAGCTGAGTTTTGGGACAGCTCATCCCAGGCCCTTTGCTCCTCACCTGTCACCACCGATGCTGGGACAGCAGCGTGCAGCCCTCAGCCATGTCCTGATGTGTGGGGCAGAGGAGAGCCCTCCTTCCTCACACAGTGGCCGAGCCCAGCTGTGTCTGTACCAGTGACCACATCACAAAGCAGGAAAAAAATCCCTGGGTTTCTGTGGATGACGAAAAGGGTGAATAAGAAGGATGATAAATGCACTTTGAATCTCTTTGCCTCTAGACAGACACATTTAGAGTGACCTGCAAGGGACCTTCCCCTTTTGGTCCCAAATAATAGGAGCTCTGAATGGATTTTAACACTGGGTTTATTCCCCTTACGCTTTTTTTTTGTTCCTGTTAGAAATTCAAGTCCGTGTGCAAGCTCCTGAATGAGGGAGTGCAATGAGGATGCAACAGGAGGGGAAAATGAACACAAGTGAATGAAAAATGGTTTTTAAAGACTTTCCAAAGTGCCCGGCTTTTATCCCGCTGGAGTGGGAGAGGACGCTGTGTGACACAGTTTGCTTTGGGCGTGACAGATGTATTTAACTCCAACAATCGGAGAAAGGAAGCCTTTGTTGGAGTCACAGCTCTCCATGGCAAGCAGTCTCCGTGCCCTTGCTGGAGTGAGGCCACTCTGCATGGAAGAATGAAGTGCTTATTTGGGGTGGGTGACCCCAGACCCCGCTGCCTGCCGGGAGGCACAGTCCGGGATGGGCCATCCGACAGCAGCTTCAGCTCTGTCCGTGGTAGCCAGGAAAGCATCGCAGCCGTGTGAGCCCAGCCCAGAGAGCAGGGGGTCTTCTGAGCAATGGAAAGACTCAGGACCTGGGAGAAAAATCCCTGACCATTCCCTGCCACCGGGCACATGAGAGCAGAGATCAGTGCTTGCCCCTTCACTGCCTCAGGAGGAAGCTGTGAACCCCTTCAACAGACCCTTGAGATGGTCAGTGCTGGCCGGAGCACAGGAGGAGGAACCAGCCTGTCCACTGCCATCAGCAACCCACGGAGCATTTGGGAACAGACAGCAGCAAAGAGCAGAGCAGCATCTCCACGGGACCCACTGGCTGCTCAGGGCTGTGGTTCCCTGTCTGAAAACCCAGGTTGCTCCAAGCCCTGGGAGCTTCCAAGCTTTTGGGAGGCCATCTGAGTTCCCACATGGAACTTTAAGGAAAAAGGGAATGGAGGGCCAAAGAAGCTATTAAAATCCCCTTCATGGGCGTGATGGGTGGCAGGATAATCCCAGCTGCTCCCAGAGACACTGAGATAGCCCCAAGGGATGTTTTAAGAGGCCTGAAGATAAAAAGAAAAAGGCTGAAATGAAATAGTCAAGGGAACTGAGAAAGAATATGCAAACTCAGCTAAGACCTGCAAGGAAATGATAAAGGCCAGGGAAAAACAGAGAAAAATAACACTGCCAAGAGGGCTACTGGGAATAAGAAGGAATTTTGCAAATTGCAGCAAAGGGAAAGCAAATACAGTGTGAGTCAGCCCATTAATAAATGAGAAGGGAATGCAAATTAATGAGAATTCAGAAGCAGCTGAGGTACTGACCTGCTTTCAGATTTTCTATTTCATTCCCAACACAACTGAGTTCTGGGAGGCTTTAACCCTTTCCTCTGTACCCTGCAGGACTGGGCACGACTTTGTCAGTTCAGAAAGTCTGCGAGCCTGTGGCACTGCAGGGGCCTCCTTCAAACTATTCATGCGCTTGTGAAAAGTTCATCTCAGCAGAATCACCACAGTCTGTGATGGACACCTCAGCCCCTGGGCACCCTTCTCCTGCAAGCCCTCAATCCCATGGGGCTGGACTTGTACAAGAGCCTGCAGAAGGTCTCTCCCCTGTCCCACACCTTCATTCTCCCATTCTGTTTATTTTGTTTATTGATCCTAGTTGATTTGAAACAGTTTTTAGAAGCTTTTTCCCAGCCAGCTAGAGCCAAGACCAGCTTCTCTTTTCATTCCTGCTGGGAACTGTGGATCTCAACCAGTATAAACCAGCGCAGCTCCATCATGGCCATCAGAGGGTTCTCTGATACACCAGCGCCCTTTGGCCAAAAGCAGAGAGGGTCAAAGCACTTGTGGTTCGTATCACAGACTGGTCAAGTGTCTGCTCCATCCTCCACTGTCTCTGGGATGTCCCAGAACAACCTCTCTGCTGAGTGGTAGCAGTTTGTTTTATGGATCAGCTCCTGTTTGATGATGTATTCATCGATCTTTGCCACCACCGACATCTGAATTCCTCAATCCCGAACTAAACTGCAACACTCCAGGATCCACCAGTCTGAACCTTCCCCTCCTGCTCCCAGCAGCATTATTTGCAGGGCAAGGTCCTGCAGCCTCTGAGACATGTTGATTTTTTCCCCTTACAGCAGGCCAAAGCCCCTTCACAGCAACCATCCTGCCAGGAGACACTTAAGGACTTTCCTGTCCTGATTTTGCAAGGAGAAGAAAAGTCCAGAAGCAACAGTTAGGGCAGCCTGTAGTTAGAGTTGTTCTGGCCTCTGACAGAGGTTCACTGTCCCAGCTGCACTTTCCCAGGCTGGATGCCTGCATACACAGGGCAGCTGAAGAGCATTTCCAGTTAAACCAGTGCTGCTGCCAGTCAGGGAATGAAAACCTGGCTTGGGAAACCATTGGAGGGCTCTGCAATTGATGCAAGGGTCAGAGATGCCACAGAGAGGTGCATGGACTTTCATGGGGCTCTTTTCTCTTTTTCCTTGTCTGAATTCTTAAATAGATGTGTGTTTGTTTGCTGAAGGACCTGGAATTTGCACTTTCAAATGCCTTTTATAGCTCCCTCTCCAACCCTCTCCAAACTGGAATATGGGCAGGCACAGAGTCGCACACCCAGTCCCACCTTCTCTGAGGGTCCCTCATGCCAGGTCCATCTCTACAAGCTCTTGGCCTGCTGTTGGAATTAGTTGCCACTAAGGGCTGCAGAGTCTGAGATCTGACTAAACACTAAATGTCAAGCACTGTGATCTAAAAAAGGGACAGAGAGGTGTAAGATGGGGACACTGAGCTCAGTCCTCGTCCACTCTTAACTCAGCCTTTCCAGTCCAAAGTAGCCAGCAGGGTGTTACGCCAACTTCTCCCCAAGGTTTGTGTCTCCTGGATGTCCTACCTCAGCTCCTCATCACCTCAGCACCAAAGATCTTCCTGTGCTGTCCACACGGCAGCTCCCAGCACTGCTGTTCTTCCTGCTGAGCCTCTCACCTTCCTCTCTTCCTCACTGGGGCTTCATGCAAAAGTGTCTGTGGTGGTACTGGTGGGGCAATGGATGCAAATACCTCGTCTGGGAGTGTTCAGGGATCTCCTTGGGGCCAAACTGGGCAGTCAGACTCACAGCAGGAGTGGCCCTCGAGGGTACCCAGCATGGGTCTGGGCAAGGTCAAGAGTCTGTGTGCAGCCAAGTGCTCCCGAGTGTCAGATGGAGCCCGTCTGGGCTGTGCCTTTGCATCCTGTATTTTTAACCTGACCTCCTCTTGACCCCGATGTCTGCAGCTACAGCTGGAGCCTTAGAGCCAAAAGCCTCCCAGAAGCGGCGCTGGGGTTCCAGTAAGCCATTCCAAAGTGTTCCCAGACACCTATTACAACCTGCACTGCCGTTCAGAGCCAGCAAGCATCCCTGCCCTGGTGTCAGGCCAAGGAGACACAGAGCGGGAGGGGCAGGACGTGAATGCGGAGCCTCAGAGAAACCAGAGGACCTGCTTCGTGTCATGGAGTCATTAAGGTTGGAAAAGCTCTCAAAGTTCAGTGAGTCCAACCACTGACCCAGCACCATCACCATGTTCACCTTTGAACCATGTCCCTGAGCATCACAACCACCCATTTCTTGAACACTTCCAGGGATGGTGACTCCACCACTCCCCTGGGAGCCTCTTCCAAGGCCTGAGCACCCTTTCAGTGAAGAAATTTTCCCTAATATCCAATCTAAACCTCCCCTGGCACAACTTGAGGCCATTTCCTCTTGTCCTGTCCCTTGTTTCCTGGAAGCAGAGCCCGACCCCCCTGGCTGCCCCCTCCTGTCAGGGAGTTGTGGAGAGCCAGAAGGTCCCCCCTGAGCCTCCTTTTCTCCAGGCTGAGCCCTCCCAGCTCCCTCATCTGCTCCTCATCCCACTTGTGCTCCAGACCTTTCCTCAGGTCTCGGTGAATATTTGGCCCCTTTTTTTCCTTTAGGGTTTGCATTACACCAGGGAACCTCTCCATCCACCCCTTCTACCTTGTGCATTTCACTATGTACCCAAATTAAAATTTCCCTGCCCTTCCCAAGAATGCACTTGGCCCTCATTCCTGTAAAACCCCTCAGAAAGGTGCCCCAGAGGTGTTTTTTTAATGAACAAGATGCAGAAGCAGAGTTAAGCTCCAGAGCAAATGATGGCTTTTCCTTCACTCACATCACCTTCATCCCAGCCATGGCCAAACTAGACACAGAGCACGGTTAGACCTCAAAACACTTGCAATCTTGCTTAAATATTACATTTGTTAATTTGGTTTATAAGTTTTCTGCTTTTGGGGTGCTTAAACTGCTTTCAAACCAGTCTGTAAACCTTTTTCCCCTGCAAGTGGGAGGATTAGAAAAGGATTTTTATTTGAAACGAAAGCTCAGAGTTGTAGGTATTCACCAGACTCCGGCATCCCAGGTTATTGGGGAAACAGCTCCTGGCTGAAATAATGTCCACTGGCAGCACCTCAGCACACCCAACACCCACGTGAGGTTTGTGTGAGGTCCCAGCTGTATTCTGGCACCTACAGGACTGCAAAACAGGGGAAAACAATTCAACCATCTTTAAAACATCAGGCTCCAGCAATCATGAGACCGGCTTAATAATCGTGATTCTTTAATAGATGCTTTTTATTTGTCTGCAGCAGCCAAAGCTTTCAGAAAAATACTAATTTTAGAGACACTTGCAATACTCTCACCCAGGTTGGCAATGTTACACCGAAGAGAGCCAGGAAGGCAGTCACAGCTTCATTCTTTGGTTTTAAAACTTTTCAGACCTCCAGAAAGTTTCATGTTTGAAGGAAAACTTTCCAGTTTTGTCATATCTGCTGTTGTTGATGTTTCTCCTTAATGTTAGTGCAAAATATCTCTGGACAAAGGTAATTTTCTACCATTCTTCTCATTTTCTTCTATTTTCTCCCATACTGCTGATTTTTTCCCATTTTCCCACGCTAAGCAATGGGATTCAGTTGTCCAACCGAATTCCACACTCACCCAGCCACTCCTGGGCGATAGGACCCCTCGGATGTCCCCCGTGGATATCTGAGTGTGGCCCAGGACACATTCTCCAAAATCACATTGTCACTACCAGCGCATTTGGGGAAGGACCATAAAACTGCAGCTGAGCAGCCAGCCTGGCACAGCAATGCCCTGGAGGCAGGATGGAAACGAGACCTGGCTCTGCTCCCCCGGCCCTGCACTGTCACAGGTGGCTCTCACAGCAAGCCCTGGTGTTAAGGCAGTGTTTCCTCTTGTAAAACACTGTTTGCAGTTACTTACATTTCACCAGACTTTAACCACCGGGTGATTTTCCACCTCAGCCAGTCCCCGCCTGCCTTTATAGCCACTGGAGGGAAAGGGGGGCTTCTAGGGAAAAAATCACATCATCCTGAGGCAAGCAGCTCAGGTAGGACCAAGTTTCTTGGCATTGTGACACTGTAGGAGGTGGCCACACAAATGGCTCTCCCACAGACACCTGGTGCCTGCAGATGATCCAATTCATCCCACCCCCAGTTAGGGCTGGATTGTCTGAAGAGAAACCCAGGCCAGAGGGGTTGGGCCAAGGAGAAATAGTGCTTGGTTTTTGCTTAAAGAATTTGTCTGTGTGTGAGTGCTTGTATCTCAGTGTTACCATGACTTTTGCATCATAAAAGCTCGTGTTCACACATAACTAGAGGACACCAATCTTTCCAAGAATCCTTCCTGCTCATCCTTCTTCTACAGTTCATAGAAATGGGATCTTAGCTAGTGAAGGGCATCTTGAAGCATTTTCAGCCACAGGCACCACACAGCCAAGGGTAACAGACTCAATACTCCAGCAGAACTCATCCCGGATTTGTGCAAATGCTCTGCTTCCTCCACATAGTCCAGCAACGGAACAGGAGGTGGGGAAAGAAGCTGATAGAAATGGACCAGAGCAAAAAAAGCAGTGTGAGGTGGGAGTCGAATGTAGATAACACAGCGTGGTGATACAGGGCCATGCTGTCAGCACTGGGGTTTGGGAAGGGCCAGAACTGCAGGTGAGGTAGCCAAGGACAGAAGGCAGAGGGGACTATGGAAAGGAGGGTGTCCTGCGGGTGTTCCTGGCTGGTGACGGCAGCTGGAATCAAGGTTTAGCTGAACACGGTTATCAGGCATCTACAGCTGTGCCAGGACCTGACAGAGGAGTGAAGTCCCAGGCAAATCCTAGTCCAGACAGATCAGGTCTTTAATGTCCCTCCACGCCAGATGAGAGGGTATGTGCACTGCACATTGCTGTCTCCATCCCATCCTCTGGCGAGGGATGAAAAAAATGGTAGAGGGGAAGAAAAGGGAAACAGATGGGGAACAGCACAGCCTAAGCCTGGTTAACTCCAGCTGTGAAATTTCCAAAAGGCAGGACTTGCCCTCCATGTGCACCAAGAACCAACACTCAGCACCAGCAAGACTCACGGCCTCCTCACAGGTGAAACGCCACAGCATGAAAGGGAGCCCTGACCGAAGCCAAGTGGAGGGCACAGGCTCTGCCACCTGAGGTGGGTGTTTGTGAGGATGGCTGTGCTGGAATAGAGGAGCTCAGTCTGTTCCTAGATAGAGTCTAAAGCCACCCCAGGCTCTCCAGCTTCTCCTAGCATCTCTGATCTTTCCCCAGATTTGGATGTCAAGGCTGGCACTGAGATCTACCAAGTGGAGAAGGGAAATAATGGCCAGGACCAGAAGAAATTGCTTGTGAAAATGGCTAAAACTACAACAAGCCCCTCTCTGTGCTTCTCACATCCATTGGGTACAGAAAAGGGAACAGTAGCAGAGAACTGGAGACCCAGCACACCAGCACCAAATGGAAGGGAGATACCAGGAGACAAAGCCACCACCCTTGAGGAGACAGTGACAAAACGGGACCAACCAGTTCAAACCCTGGTTTTCCCCAAAACATCACTGTCTCAGCCAAGTTGGGTTGCTCAGGTACAAACCTCACCATGAGCTAAACCCAAATGTCTGAGACCAGCACTCCCCTGCCCCTAGTGCTGGCGATGTTAGCCAGCCAGTGGCTGCTCTGGAGGTGATGGAGAAGGGGACACAAGGCTCCTGGAGCTGGGGTTTGGGGTCGCAGAGGTACCCGCTGAGCTCTGTACTTCGGACCAGCACGGCTAGATGGCACTGTGTACTCTTCCAGGAGTGGCACATCCCACCACGGCTCCCGTGCCCAGGAATTTCATATCCCGAGTGTTTTTGGTCGCTCTCCTCCGGGAGACAGCTTATCTGAGGGATGGCGTGGGCTGCTGGGAGTTTTGTCATGGCCACGGAACAGGCGACCTTCTCAGGGAGGAAACTGGCAGAATCTTCTGTTTCAGGATTATTTTAACGAAGGCAAGTGTGTGTTTGATGCGAGAAAAAAATGCCATTTCCATACAACTGCAGACAGCAGAGACAGAACGTGAGGAGTCAGGCCTAGAGTAGGCTTAGACCATTGCACCTCTGGAGATCCTCGTGTCCATGTCCTGTTTATCCATGCCCTGGGAGGAAGATGGACACAACGGGGCACTGGGACAGGGTGTCCTCGTGCTGTTATGCCAGTGCTGCTGTAGAAGACAGGGACCTGCATTTGGGGCTGAGAGACCAATCTCAGCTCCCTCTGTCCGGTAGCAAAGCTGGACACACACCAGCTCTGCCTGGTGGAGGGCCAGCAGGGAACCCACTGGGATCTTCCTCAACCCTGGCAGACATTTGGTCACCCAGGCAATGGGCAGAGCTCAGAAAAAAAGGCAGAGGGGATGGGAGGGGGAAGGGCATTAGACATGAACGGAGGAGTGGATGAGCAGGGTCAGGCAGCAGAGAAGAGGACCACGAAGCCCTGCCACTGCCTTTTAGTGTCTTGATATTTTTTTGCGGGTCAGTCTGAGATGAGAACCCAGAAGAAACCTTTACAAAAGGCAGAGAGCAGCGTGGCCCTCGCTCCCCTTTTTCCCCAGGCGGTGGGCTCGGGCTGGGAGGCTGGGAGACACCAGCACGGGGTGTGCCCCAGCTGCGAGCGCGCCGTGCCTCGCTCGGCCGTCTGCACGGGAGTTGGGAGAGTTTCACATCTTGGGAGCCGGGCTCCCATGTTCTCCTCTTGCTACCAGCTGGTCAGGCGGGCTGCCAAGGGTATGCTGGCAGGAAACCGGGCACTTTTCCATCAGGATTTCATCCGCGGTGACGGATCTCCGGGGAATATTTCCGTCCTGATGAATCAGCAGTCTTGGGTGGGAGACGGGCTGCCCACCGGAGGGGTTAACGTCCAGCGCTCGGGAAAGGTGCGAGTCCCCGCACCAGGCAGGTGTCAGCTAATCCAATCCCCCCCAGATCCATCCCCTGCTGGAGGCCTCTCCTTAATCTGTTACAGTCGGCGTTTGCCCCGGGGCCGCGGATCTGATATCTCTTCCGAGCAGGGTGTCAGTATTAACTATTATAATTCTGGATATTCTTGTTAGCCATGCAAATGTCCAACCCCGGGCTGGAATCTCGCTTCGCTCTTCGGCTTCAGCAACATCCTGTGGCAAATTGCTCCGTGCAGAGACACTTCTGTTTATCATCCCCGGCCGCCACCTGTTCTCTTTGCCACGTTCCTGGGTCATCCCACAGGCACCACAGCCCTCCCTCGCCCTGTTCCCTGCTCAACACCGCAAAATTTTGGCCCTGGCCCTTTATTGCAAAAATCTGTCTTTTATAGTGAGCTGGGTGAAGCGTGGTGGGGTGCTGATTCCCTTCCCAAGTCGCTCTGGTGAGACGCTGCACTGTTTGTGTCTGCTTGTGGCAGAACCCACCAGTGTCCATGGAAAGCCTTTCCGTGGAAAAAAACCCCATCCCACGTGAATCAGGACTGCAGCCCAAGGCCCCCACAGTCAAAATCCCCCCTGCAATAGGATGGCAAAGGGTGAATGTGCTGGGACAGGGTAGGTGGCGGTTTTCTGCTACTCCTCTGCGTGAGGCTCCGATTTATCACGTGGGAAGCAGGTGTAGAGCTCAAATGGAGACCAAATGGCAATGGGACAGAAAAATGTTAACAAGTCAAAAATCAGCAAGTGCCGCGCTGAGTTCTGTAGTGTGATTAATAAAACAAACACGAGAAAAAAAAAAACCTCTGTTTCAACACATGGCCAGAAATGCAGCGTGTTGTGCTATCGGGGCTGGTCTGCCCTCTGAATACCTGCCTCTCTGTTTGGGTTCACGCTGAAATACTCTAATGTGCTTTCAATTTTTTTTTTTTTTTTTTTTTAATTTTTTTTTTATTTTTACAAATGCTCAAACTTTCCTGCCACAAATTATTCTTGGCTGGGTTACAAGTAGAACGGCCGTGTATAGCCATTTCTTTAAAGAAACAAAAAAACAACAAAAACGAAAAACGGTTTATGAGATATTTTGGCTGAATGGTTTTTTTTTCCCTACCCGAACATGCGGTGAAAGTTCAGGAGTTCTCACTTTTTTCCACCCAAAAGCCCCTCCTAAGGTGAAGCTCAACCTCCAGCATCCTTGACGTGATCTCACCTTTACAGACCTTCCACACTTGGAAAGAACATTACTGCTAACAAAGCCTGGGACCAGCTCCCTCTGTGGCCTCTTTCACCCCAGAAAAGCTGTCTGGGACTGCTGTAAGGACAGGCTGGCACTGACAGCCTCAGCCATGATAGGTCACAACTCATCCCACTGCAAAATGATGACTTTGGCATGAAAATCATGATTGAACCAGCAATAAACGAGTAAATCTTATTTTCCTGTGGCCTCAGGTGTAGGCTTGAACCACGAAAGAGAGGAACTTCTTGGGGACAGGCTGTGAAAGAAAATTTTCGTGCAGGCACACAATGCCACTAAGCTGATAATTTAAGGAAAATAATGAACATTATCAAGACTCATAAAGAGCCTTGCTGCAAGAATTGGCACCTTCAGCAGCTCCACACAAATATCCCCACATCACGGGAGTTCATGGGCAGTTTTGGGATAATTAACCCCCGAGCACATTAAGTCCAAGGAAAACTAATTACTTTCACAGAACAAAACAGATTGTTTTACAGTCAATGTTGTTCTTTGGTCTGTCTCTTCTGGAAAATGGCACCAGTTAAACAAAATCAATTTTATTAACTGACAGTGCTGTGAAAAGATTTATGGAAAGGGACTGTTTGATGAGCTTTTAATTACAGACCTCATGTCCATTACCAAGGCTGACAAGGTGCACATGCTGGACAAGAGAGATCATCTGAGCTGGAGACTGTTCACAGCCTGGCCATAAAGGGTTTTTTCCGTGCTTCCTCCTCTAGCGAGCCCTAAATCAAACATCTAGCATTAGTCATAGGACTCAGCTAAGGGCACAGGGCTGCTATCTCCCCCACAGAGGTGGTTTCCATCCTGTCCCATGTCATTGTGCTGGGCCACCTTCAGGGAAAGCTCACGGCAGCCCTCAGTCCACAGCGTTTGGGGGGACAGGTTGCCCCTCTGCCCCGGAGATGGGGAGGTCTCGCCTTGCTGGAGATTGTTTGGGTGAGCCGTGATGGATCACGCCCCGACGCCGAGAGCCGAGGTGCGGAGGGAAGCTGAGAAACAGAACGTTGAAAATGTTTTAAAGCAAAGGGAACATCAAAAGATCTCCAGGAAACGGCAAACACCCAGAGTTCAGCAATCTCTGAAACAGATCCCCCTCCTCCCATCTCCATGTCTGGATAAGAGAGACTCCCGAGAAAAAGGGCGATCGAGATCAGAGAAGATGGTAAGCTATAAATCAACCACCTCTCTCTTTTCACCTCCCTCCCTGTGCCCTCCAGTCTCAGGAAACCCCTGGAGCCGCAAGACACAAATTCAAACAGCAGGATGACTCCTCCCAGCTCTTCACTGAGGGACCTGCCCCAGCGCAGCCCCCGAGCCTTCCTCCAAAGGCTGCCCAGCTCATGGAGCTGCTGGGTGGGGAGCACGAACGTTCTGTCCAGCACTGCAGATTTTATCTGACATGCCAGATTTAGACTCTTACAGAAAAGTCAAATCAGCCTTAGAACCCTCAGATCCATTGTCTGCCACTGGAACAACATTTTTCTATGAATCTGAGAGGTCGGAGACAAGGTTAGGAGGCTTCAAGCCCAGCACAGCCAGCCCTGAGAACAGGGACCTGGACTTTAGGGACACACCTTGCCAGAGAATGCACCCCACAGCACCTCAGGAGCTGCTCCCTGGCATGGGGCAGCCCCCTCTCCTCCTGAGGGTCAGGCAGGTGGGGCTCAGCCAGCCCTGGGTTTTAACACCGAGCTGCATTTTTCAGGTGGGTGGATTTGGGGTGGCCATTCCCGATAGTGGATGTGCCTCTCGGTGGTAATATGGCCAAGCTGAGCCCCTTCCCCTCCGTATTCAGAGCCTCCTCCACCTCTGAGCATCCCACTGCAGCGTGAAGTGCGGTGTGGAGATGGGTGAGGAGAAGACACGTCTGGAATAAGACAGAAGCGTGGCTTTGCCCTTGAGCAAGCCCACGGTGCAGCAGCGGGGCAGGAGCGCAGCCCGTCCCGGTGTAAGGGGATACGGCCCCCGGTGGGTGCTGGCTCCGGTTCAGGGGGATGTTTTCTGCACACACATGCATTAGTGCAGTTGCCAGGTTACTGGGCAGACAAACTATGTTCAGCCTCTCTGGGTGAGGTCTCCTGCCCGTGAAGTTGGGTCAGGAGCAGAAGTGGCAGCAGCCCCAGTCTGTGTCAGCGTCCGAGGGGCTTTAGCGTGGCCTCAAGCCACAGAGCAGGAGCCCAAAGACAGAGAGGAGGAAAAGGAAAGGGATGCTGGGGGCAAAGTAACACCCCACCACTGAGTAACACCCCCTGTTAGTTCCACATCTGGGGTACCCCTGACCTGAGCAGGTTGACTGTCCCCAGCTTCATCATCTCTCCAGCATCTCCTGTGGCAAAGCCAAGTTGCCATGGGGAGGGAAGGGACGCATCTCATTTTTGGCATTGGCTTGCTGCACAAATCAGCTCTCACACTCACCTGCTTCTCCTCCTGCTTGTCCTCATCCAGGGGAAAGCAGAAGCTTTGCCATGCTCCATCTCCCCACTTCCAGGCAGCACAGGTGGCTCCTGACTTTAGACCTTCCTGGTTTTATGACCTGGAGAGCCCCAGCTCATTGGGACGATCTGCACTTTGTGACCATCCTTGCTTAAATTAAATATTCTGGACCAGGCTCCCAGGCCCCATTGGGGATATCTAGCTCCTAAATCTCGTTAACTTCCTCCTTTTTTCATCACCTGCAGTTAATTGCAGGAGAAGCAATAGCCAGACTGTTGGGGTGTGTGAGTGTAAACATTTTTAGGGAATTGGTGCAGACGATACCTGGCAAACAGTCCCTGGAGCTTGCCTGGAACATACACTTATGAGGGAATTTCTGAAGTAACATGAACTCCCACACTCCCAACAGGTCACATTTGGTGGTGGATAAACCAGGGAGCACAGAGGGAGAGGGAGGAGAGGGAGTCGTTGGGAGAAAAATGTGGGATGAGTTGGTTTCAACATGGCCATGGTGGGAGCAATGGTCTACTGAGCTGGAGTAGGAACAAACAGGGTCAGGATTTGGGGCAGGGAGAGCAGCAGGCGGGATTAGGTCCTGCAAGGAGCATGGACTGGGGGCAAAAGACTCATGCTGGGGTGGGCTAGCAGGGAAAGGTTTGGGACAGGGAGGGAAAAGCTGTGAGCAGAGCTCATTACTTGTGACAGAGAGATTTGGGGGGAAACACATAGGGCGTGAAGGTGTCCAGGGTCAAAGTGAGACATAAGGGCCCTAAAGCACAGGGGGAAACAGAGGAATTTTGGAAGCAGGTGTTCCCCGTGGGAGAGGGGATGCCAGGGGCTGTGCAACAGAAGGCACAGGGGCAGCCGAGCAGGGGACACAGGCTCCCAGCCAGGCAGGTGTGGGGCTGCGGGACCCCCTGCGTGCCCAGCTCCTGGGTGGAGGGGGGGCTGACTCAGAGGTGTTTCCCGGGCACCAAGCCACCAGGGCGTCCCCCGGGGGCTGTAACTCCAGCTCAGCCTCCATCCTGCTGTCAGGCCCTGCGCCTGGAGCTTGTTATTGCAGGTGCAGGGCAGCCCCTCCCGGCACTGGCCTGTCCCTGTCCCCTGCGCTGTACCCTCTCCCCTCCACTCCTCACACCAGCCGCTCCTGCAAGAAGCAGTTTGGGGTGCCTCGGGGCTGCCCCATCCTGCCAGGGCCCCTGCTTCTTTTCCCCTACATCCTTCTTCCCTCCCCAGCTGGTTTCTGTCTTCTCATCCAGGATTTGGGCTCACTAACCGAGCCCATCGTGCAAAACTGCCAGCACACACAGATCATCCCACAGGGTCCGTGGTCAAAAGCTTGGGTGGCTTTGGCCACCAAGGATCACCTCCAGCATTCTGATGTCCTCCCACGGTGATCCACGGGACAGGAGGGATTACCCTTACCCCTCCCACGGTCCTGTCCCATCTGCCTTCCCTCTGCTCTCCACCATCTCCCCAGGGTCTGCAGACCAGCCTTCTCCAGCGGCCACCCAGTGCCCCCCCATCTCCCTCAGCCTCCCCAGACCCCTCTGCTGCATTTGAGTGCTGCCCAGCACTCCCCACCCGGGTTCCAGACCCCCTGAGCTGCAGCCAAAGCTGCTCCAAACCCGGCTCCAGCCACCTTCCACCTTGCAGGATCACCTGGGGTCCATGGGAACCCCGGGGAGCTGCAAAAATTCAGGGGCTGTTCTGTCCCTCCCAAACGCCTCTGTCAGCACTGTCGGACCCCCAGCCCCCAGTGCTGGGCACTGCAGCTGCACTCGGCTCATGCAGGGAGCTTGTGATTTTATTCCCATTGGAGCGGAGCCAGGCATCCAGCCGAACACCCCCCTCCCGCTGAAAACAGCTCTTTGACATCTTTGATGACCTCAGCCCAGGGAGGCAGCGGATTCTGAGAGCAGAGTGCCACTGGCAGGAGCTCAGCATCTCAGCCAGGAGGAACCTGGTCGTCCCCAGGCTCTGCAAACCCCTCTCCCGGCTCTTCTCTGCTGGGTTTGCCTGTGAGGATAACCAGGGACTGCTTCTGTGCATCGGTGCCACATCTTATCACCCACCAAGTGTTTGCAAAGCCCTCTACACCGTGTCCTGCTTTTCCCAGGGCTCAGCTCCGTTCCTCCCCTTCACCTTTCTCCTTGGCCGTCTGCACAGCTCCCACCTCTCCGCTTTGCGGGGGACAGGGGAGTGCAGGCACCGAGGCAATTAAAGGCAAAGCCTGGTAAAGAGCAGCATTCCCATGCCCTGGCCTTGGCCTTGCTTAAACACCTTGAAGCATTCCAGCACCGAGCTTGAAAGGACAAATAGTCCCGTGGTGAGTTAAGGGTTTGCAAACCTGAACCTCTTCTGTGCTGCGCTGGCCGCTCCTGAGAGTCCCCGCAGGTATTTTAAGCACAGGTCTACAAATGTTTTAAAATGCGGGAACAGCTGTGAGCAGTTTCAAAATAAAAAGTGAAAATTAGAAAGAACCCCTCCTGAAAAAGCCAAGAGCAGTAGTGGTGTGCATCTGCTGGTGAGGAGCAGGACCCCTGCCCAGGCATGGGGAGTCCCAGCACAGCTCTGAAATAAGGTGACCCTCTGGCCACGTGGGGCAGGAACAGAGTCACTCAGAGAGGTTTATGAAGTAGGAAGTTCATAAAGCCCCTCAGAGGGCTTGCTGTCCAGATTTCCTTTGGCTGGGTGGTGAGGAATGGGGTGGAGGCTGATGAATGCACACGGGGAGCAGGAAGGTGCTGAACGGGCTACAGAAATCTGGGCACAAATGTCTGAGTTTGAATTAATGCCCTGAGGTACCAGTGCTGGAGGCTGGGCATGCAGGAAGCCAAGAAAGGAGTCGTGGTGACCATGGCTGTCTCCTTCAGCAGACATCTGGACAGTGGACAGATGTCTGGATCCCCCTGGACATCTGCCCAGTGCCCCCCGTGCTGGGGGTGCCCAGGGGCTGCATGGGCACAGCTCCCCTCCATTGCCCTCCAGCACCCTACAGGCTCACAGAAACACTGGGGTGCTGTTGGCTGCTGGGGTCGCTTTTCTGCTCCTTGCAGGATCCTGTACCAGATCCTGTACCAGATCCTGTCCTCAGATACTCTGAGGTACCTGAGATGCCCTCCCATACTCCAGAGAGCCCCACTGCCCCCCAGGCTGCTGCAGGCTCTGGCACCCGCTTCAGCTGCTGCAGGCAGCGTGTCCCACTGCACTGGGATCTCTTTGGATCACTGTGTCCACAGCAAAGGCAGCAGGTCTTGAGAGCTGCCTCCTCCTGCCCCAGCTTTAATCATCTCCAGAGCTCCTACAAGTAGGTGCTCATCTGTGCTGGAGGGGATCTGTTGGGCTTCTTTGCCCTCGTGTTGCTTGAAAAAGGGAAAGACAAGAGCAGATCTGCCCTACCCAGGGAGAACATGGGACACTGATCCTAAGGGACTAAGGCAGAGTTGAAGGGTGGAGAAAAACATGACTGGGACCAAAACATCCTCAGGAAAGGAGACTATGACTGAGCAAGGGCTGTGAATGTGCTGAGAGAAGCAGGGAACAGCCTGGCCTCAGAGGTGACAACAGAGTAAGACTTCTTAGGGGCACAGAGAGAGATTGTCACAAGTTCACTGAGTACTAAAGGAACGGCAGAGATGGCAAGGAGAGATGGGCCTACAGACACAATTTTTGGGTTTTATCTTCTTTAACTTAATATTCTGCGTTTTCTCTCTTTAACTTTTCCAAATTATGTCCTAACAACACCTTGTGATAGGACCTGGAGAAGGCCTGGCTCGATAGGAGAGGTCTAGTCAGCACACAGTCCCATCTTTGCACAGTGCTGCCAGCCTTGTTCTTTCTGGAGCTACTGAAATAACAGCCCCAGAACCCCACCAGGCTTATTTCTCCAACCTTTTACCACTTGATTCATGTCTGGGCAGAGATGTAGGAGAAAGAGCATCTGAGTGTCATCTGAACCTTTTGGTCAAGGCCCAAAATGGAGCACTGACCTTTGGTACATGAACTCTGTGAAAAAGCCCTGTGAGCTTTCCACGGTGCTCCTGAGGTGCTTCCCACATCCTGGCCCAGTGGAACTGCTGCACAGCACAGCCCAGCAGCTCATGGCCCGAGGCAGAAGGTGCCTCAATTTGCTGTTCAGAAGCAGGGCAGTAACTGCTTGGCATTGTCACAGGGCAGTGTCCCAGCGCTCAGTGAGTCCTGTCCCTGCAGCCAGCTGGTCTGGGGACAGAGCCATTCAACCTCACAGCTGCCTTTTCACCTCCAGGTGCCCATCTGCAGGTGGCTCAGGACACAGCTTCAGTTACTCTTGATGGTTCAGGAATTTCTCTTTATCTCTCCAGGCACACGTCACCCTGAGCTCCTCGGATTTTCTGCAGTTGTGGTCTCATCTCCCCAACTCTCCTGTATGAACTCAGACCCCCTTCCCCACGAGGAGTTGGCCTCTTTTGCCTGCCTCAAACCTGATGCTCCTGCTTTCTGACTCCACAGGACCTTGCTCCCAGCCCGCTTGGCATGACCTGCTTGACACAACTGGAGATGTCCTATGTGTCTGAAGCCCTGATCCATTTTAAGGTTCATTGGGCTGCTTGGAGGGTCACAGAATCATGAAACATGCTCAGCTGGAAGGGACCCACAAGGTTCATTGAGTCTGCACAGACACCCCGACAATCCCACCCTGTGCCTGAGAGCGTTGTCCACACACTCCTTGAGCTCTGTCAGCCTTGCAGCTGTGACTGCTTTGAGCCTCTCACTGAGCTGGATTTGGGAAATGCCTGTCAGGGGAAAGAAAGAAAGAGAAAGAGAGGAAGAGAGAAAAAGAGAGGAAGAGAGGAAGAGAGAAAAAGAGAAAGAGAGAAAGAGAGAGAGAGAGAGAAAGAAAGAAAGAAAGAAAGAAAGAAAAGAAAGAAAGAAAGAGTGAGTTAGTTATCCTGCAGAAATACCTTATATCCCTTCTCAGACCTCTCTCAACATCATTCCAGTTCCCATCCCAGTCACCTCCCTGTGTTTCTTTGGCTGTGGCCTTTCTGCTGTGGCCTTCTTGCTGCAACCCTGGCACCACCTGGTTGTTCTTGCTTGGTTTTTCAACCTGGGCCGTGCTATCATTGCCTTTATTCACAGGCAGGCATCAATCTTCCCCTGAGGTTATGGTGGAGGTGATTCAGCAGCAGGATTATTTTTTGACACATGTGGCTGCACCTGAAGGCCATCCAGACCAACACTTCAGCTGTATGAACACAAACACCTCCACGGGAGAGACTGACATTCGTGCAGGTGAGTCACCCCTGGAGGCAACAGCCTGTGGCTACCAAACAGCTGGAGGTCTCTAGAGAAGGGGTGCAGCTTGTGGACACTCCCTCAACAGACTGGCTGATACTAAAGCACTGTTTGTGAGGGAAAGAGAGGCTGATATGTTGGGGGTTGTTTCATTTTCTGCCCCTTTTTTGCTGCCAAACGTTGGGAAAGGAACAGTCCAGAGAGTTACCACCCTTGTCCTCTTACACTCTGCTCCCCAGCCCCTACAAAGCAGCAAGATTTCAGCTGTGTCCTTCTGCCTTTGTGTTTCAGAGTCTGAGAAAGACAAAGAAGATCGTGGAAAAAAAGGACGAAGTATAGAATTTTAAACGAGTGACAAATGCAGGGCTCAGCTTGCCCTGCCAGGAGATTTCATGTACAGGATGCCATAAAATCTCTTCTTTATGGTGTTTGTAGGAAGGCTTTGCCTGAGGTCACCAGCAGACCTCAGTCTCCCCTCTGCCCACCTTGCCACAATGGGATTTGCTCTGTGGGTTTCTGCCTCTCACCCTCCTGCCCAGTTTCCCAGTCATCCCATTTTTTCCAGTCCCTTGTCTGTATGACCTGTTCCATAACAAGCTCCAGTCTCACACTGACAATGTTCAGCTCGAGGTTTTTAGGGCCACCAGACCCAGCAAACCTCCCCTTCACCTTCCATACCTCATTCTGCCCTCCCAGGCGTTGGCTGTCCCCTGTCCTGGTGTGCATTGGGGTTTACAGCCCAGCTGTTCCCTCCAGCTGAGAGCAGCTGTGCAGTGAGAGGGGACGTGTCACTGGCCCCTTGTGTGCTGTGTTTGGCATGAACAGAAAAGTTTTGCCCCCCAATCTGCAAACACAGTGGAATAATTACAAATAAGACATAAGCAACTCAGCCAGTGGGAACAGTGCTGAGTGCAGATGGTGGCAGATTTAGGAAGGCAAATATCTCCTAGCTGGTCCTGCAAGCATGTCTTCAGCAAAGTCCTGCAGGAACCTTGGTGTTCAACAAGCAGAGCCCCCAGCCTCTGCCTCTCTTAGCAAACTCAGATCTTGGGTTTGCAAACCAAGCCCAGGAGCTTCTGGAGGGTTCAGACCTGCTCTGTCAGAAAAAAGTCCCCCAAGTTTACAAAGAAACATCATCCAAGGAGAGGAACTTATCCAGAGTGCTTCCAGCGTGGAGTGGACTCCAGCAGGGTGTGATCTGGGGGCTCTATGGAAGCACAGAATCTCATGGATCAAGTAAGGCAATAACGTTGGAGAGCAAGGCAGGCTGCAAGGCCTGGCAGAGAAGGGAATTGCCAGGAGCAGGGCTGAATCCACCCCAGCCATGCCGTATGAACATTGTCCAGCCCAGGAGAAACGGGCACTTCAGCTCCTACCCTGTGGGAGCCGCCTCAGCTGCCTGCTGACAGCGGTGTGGGAGCGAGGAGAGCTCTGCCAGGCAGCAGATCCCCTCCCTGGGGCACTGGAATGCGCCAGTATTGGTTTCACCGCGATTTGGACCCAGACCTAGAAATCTCCAAGTTCCCCGCGGTGGAGCCAGGCCCTGGCACGCAGCCCTCGGCAAGGTGGGCGGCTGGGAAGAGTTCAGGCACATCTCCTTTGGCCCTCTGGCTGCTTCCCATCAGAGGCGCAGAAAACTGAACTCTCTCCTCAAAACCTTTTCAATTTTGATGAGTCAGCGAAGGTGTTGGCAGGTTTTGTGAGCCGCCTGCAAGTGAATGCTTGTTGGTTCTCACCCTCCTCCGGGAGGTCCAAGCTGACCTCGGGCTCTGCCTTCCCCACAAACAGGTCGTGTCAGGCAGGCACTGGCCCAGCATCGTGCCTGGAGGAGGGCTGGAGCCCCACAGCAGAAAGTCTAGGGTTAAAACAGGCTTCATGCTAATATTGTCTATAAACTCATGTGGGAGATGAAAGCAAGTGCTCCAGTGGCAGGAAGTTGCCTTTATCACCCCGTGCTGATAGTGTGTCAGGAGGCAGCCACTGCTCCTCTGCCAGCCTGGGAAAAGAGGGAGTTTCACAGCCTGCTGCCTGTGGGAGCTGTGCTCGGGGGCTGTGCCCTGCTCTGCTGGTCCGAGAGTGCAGCGACCCAGTGCACAGAGGGTGGCAGGGACAGGCTGGAGCCACCCAGGGCTGCACAGCTTGGACAGCAGCCTCTGTGTGGGCAGTACGGCCACCACCCTCTTGCTGCAGCCACATCTGGAGAGCAGAGGAGGGTGCTTGGGTCAGTGATGGGCAGAGCTGTGTCCTTCAGCTTGTCCTGGCTTTTCCAGCCCCACATGGAAAGCACCATGTGCTTCCCCTGGGAGGACACAGCCTCAGCCTGGTGTGAAGGTCAGCTGGGCAGAGCAGAGGCCAGGCATGGAGTTCAACCCCTGTGCTGGTGGCAGCCTGTGTCCATGCTGCTGACACCATGCCCTGGACATCAGCATCTCCTGTCAGAGGAGCACCCCTGGGGCTGCTGCTGTCGGGCAGGGCAGAGCTCTCCATGGGGCAGAACAGGGGAAGGGGCAGAGCAGCCCATGTCCTCGTGTCCATATGCTCCCCTCATGGCCCAAGCACTCCAGCACAAGGTCCTCGAGCCGGTGAGTGGCCAGGCCGGTGCCTTGCTTGACCAGTCACCCACAAAATGTTTGGGACCCTTCCAGGCCACCTTGGAGTGCTGCGGTATGGGCTTGGTGTCCTTCCCCAAACCCAGCTGGTTCCAAAGGAGCTTCCTTCTGCTCCAGACTTCCCCGTGGCCACCATGCCCAGCAAGGCCAGCATCCGCTCTCCTCCGCGGCTCTCCCCGCGTGCGTTCCCACGGCGCATCCAGCCTCCGTCCGTCTCCCCGCTTCCCGCACCATCGCCTGCCACCACGGCCATCCCACCCAGCTCCCCAGCACATCCTGGATGATTAAACCCAGCTGGTGTTGTTGTCTTCCTCCCACACCCATCCCGGGCACACGCCTGCTGGGGCCGGAGCGGGCAGCGCGGCTCCCAGGGCTCTTGGAAAGGGCCTGTCATGGAAGATAAGCGGCTGTGTGCCACTGTGGTGGCAGGGAGGAGCCCTGCCAGACTGCACTTTATCCCAAACCAAACAGCCCGGCCGGCTTCGGGAGTTATAAACAGATGCTGAGGCAAGGCTCTGGCTCTGGGAGGGTCTGGGAAGAGAAGAGGATTTGGTATCTGGCTTCCTGGAGAGCCACAGCCCCGGAGAATCTGCTGAGCCTCCCACGGCAACACCCCAAATAGTCCTGGGAGGAAGCAGCTGCCCTGGGGCGGCTGCAGGGATGTGCACAGGGAGGACGAGGAGCCAGCTGGATGGTGGGCTCGATGCTTACACTGATACAGGGTTCTGCTGGCCAGGGCAGCACATGGTTTGGGCCATGGTGGCCATGCTGGAGCTGTCCAGGGGGCTGAGGACAAGAAGTGAGACCCCAAACACCCATCCCTGCCTTCAGGGTGCTGCTGCAACCCATTTTCCAGCCATTTCCAATGGGTTTGCAAACCTGGGGTGGGACAGCAGAGCAAGCAGCACCGCAGAGCTCCACACCAGAGACCACAGGCAGAGTGAGATATGTTCCTGACTCCTCACTACCCACCAGCTATGCAGCAAAGCTGTCCTTTCACCTTTATTTTGTCCCCTTGCCTTTATTGCCCAACAACACAAGAATTTAGAAAACTCAGGAAATTAAAGAGAGGTCTACAGCACAAAAAATACGCGTTCCCCTTGAGCCCTGCCTGAGGATCTCCTCTGCTGCTCCAGACAGCAGCCTCTGCCACCAAGTTGCTGAAGCAGAGGATAATTTAACAACATTTAATTAAAAGTGGGACGGGCAGGGGACTCACAAGGGATTTATGTCATGGGCTTATGCTTCCCCCTCCTTCTTTCTGATACTTGGAAAAAGAGTGGCAGGAACTTGCAATCCATGAAGAGAGCACTTTGCTCAATTTTCTCACTAGAAATGTTGGGAAGGTAGAAATGGGGCCACCTGGGTGAGTCGAGCTGCCTTGGAGATTTAAAGAGCAATAAGGGGGTGCTGCATGTTGTGTCTTCACAGCTCTGCGACAAGGAGGGAGAATCTGTCCTTCAAGGCTCCCTTTAGCCAAAATATTCATTAGGCCACTGCAGTTAACAGAAACCTCAGATAAAGGACTCTGGTGAAGTCCAGTTCCTTATGAGTGCCTTAGCTTTCATCCCCTTCTGGTCAGCAGTGTCATGGTTTTACTCCCCTTGTCATGATCCGGCCTCCCAGCCTAAACAAGGGCTGAGATGAAATGCAAACATCCAGTTGTGGGGGGAACAACAGCCCAAGAGAGTGGAGCAGAGCAGCAGCTCTCAGACCAACTCTGCTCCTGCGATAGCAGACCAGGGTGGGATGGCAGCCAAGGCTGCTTTGTTCCCTCTGCAGGTTGTCTCCAGCTGGCCCTTCACCTCCCTCTCCAGGCTGGGTTCTCCTCAGTCCTTCCTTTCCAGTCTCACCCTGGCAATGCAGCGCCCAGAAGCCACCACACTGGTCCCTCCTGAGATGTTTCAGCACAGTGGGCCGTGAGTTTTCCATCTGCATCCATGCACATGCCATGGTCTCTCATCCTGTTGCCAGATCACATTGGAGATTTATTCTCTGTCTTCAATCTTTTGTGTTCCAGCTCTTTCTGCTTCCGGGTTTCTTCCTCCACATCCCACCAGTGGTCCCATGCCACCCTACCAGAACCCGACTGCGTTGTCAGTCTGTATGAGCTTCTCTGCGCTTCTAAATTATGAACTTGCTTGCATTTTCTAGAGAACAAAACCCCTCCTTTGGAGAGCTGGTGTTGAGGAATTGACCAGACAAACTTGGGCAGGAAATACACAGCCAAGACACGCATCCTTGAGGGTGGCCACTGCGGGCTTGACTGCGGATAAAGGCAGGTTACAGAGGCACAGAGGGAGATCCTCCAATATTGCTGCAAAAACAGAATCACAAAATAAGCTGAGTTGGAAGGGATCTACAGAGATCCTTGGGTCCAGCCACTGGTGGTTTCCCAAGTTCTTCTGGGCCAAAGGTAGATTTGGGATCCTGGTTCAGTCGCCACGTGGGATGGGGGTACCCCTTTCTGTATCCCTCTGACATTCTCTCCCAGGGGAGGCTCGGACACCGGGGTCGGCACCATCCCGGGGGCTCTGTGGTGGGACGGAGCTCCACACCTCTCCCGCAGGCAGGCTGCACACTCAGCTGCTGCAGCCAGCGACAAGTCGAGCCTTAAAGTTTTAAGGAGAGCCCTGGGCTCCGTGAGCTGAGCTTTACGCTCGGTGCCGGTCAGGCAGCGCTCACGGCTCTCCCTGTGCGCACGCCTGGATCATCGGGCCCCGCTCGCTGCCGCTAACAAAAGCCATAAATTACCAGCCGGGCTGCACCCACCCAGCCAGCCCCGCGCCGCAGCCTCCAGGCACTAACCCTGCCCGACTGCCCCCACGCACGGACCACCCCACGGAGCTGCTGGAGGGAACAGGGCAGGATCTGCCAGCCCCGCTCCGAACAAGCAGCTTTTATCGGCGTGTGTGAGGACAGAGAGCTCCCTGCAGCAGCGTTTATAGGGGGGCTTCCCAGCTGCAAGGCAGAGTGACCCCAGCACGAGCACCACAGAGCTGTCCTGGACCAGGGACCCTGCTCTCAGCCCAGCCTGTGCTAACCTTGGCACCAGCATTGCTGCCCACTACTCTCAGTTGATCCTGCTCATGCTAGAAAACACCCTGCAGTACCCCAGCATTCCTGAGCCCCCCAACACCTCTCCTCTCACGAAAGCATCCATGCCTGGGGTTCATTTTGGAAGGATCCCCAGATCCCGGGGTGGGACCGTGGGGCAGCCCTTGGTGTGGGTGGGAGCGCTGGCAGAGGTCCCTTTGCTCCCACAGGGCCCCGGGGATCCGGAGGAGCCCCAGCCCGATGAGCGGGTGTCAGTTTGTGTCCTTGGGGCTCTGGGGAAGGGATCAGCTGCAGTAATTGAGGCAGCAGGAATGAGAGGTATGTTCCCAACCGGCGGTGGGCGGGGGGTGCCGGGGGCTGCGCCGGGATCAGCCCGACCCAGGGCCCGCAGCGACTTCCCAAACGCACCCTCCTTCCGAGCCCACCCCGAGCCTCGCAGACCCTAGGAAGAGCCTCCCAAGAACAACCGGCCCTTTGAGAAACTTAAACCACTTTCTCCAACACCTCTGAACTCTGTCAGGAACATCCTTCGTCAGAAAGCTACAAGTGCCAAGCTGTTTTCCCTCGAGGGCAAATTTCCCTCGTGCTGTCAGGAGCAAAGCCGCCCCGGTTCACATTGCTGCTTAAGGTGAATGCATGGTGTGTTTTACCAACTAATTGTGAAATTGCAGGCTGCTCCAGAGGCAAAGGAGAAGCATTTTATTGTGAGCAGGAGAATTAATCATACCTGGGGCAGTACAGATGTCAGCAAAAAACAATGCAGAAAGGATTTCTCAGGAAGACTTCTTGACATGAATAGGAAGGTCTTTTTCAGGTCTTTTTAGATATGAATGAAAGATTCTTGGTGACTGTTGTGACCCCTGTTTTTACCCTTGCTGTCTAGATCCAAGAGAAGGATGTGTGTGATAAAACTACAAAACTATAAGGGCAAGGACTTTTTTTCAAGAAATGGAAACTCCCCAAGCCAAGGCGTCTGCTGCAGCACTAATTCATGACATCCCGTATAGTTTATGGCAGAGATTAAACAATACAAAGGATAAAACATTTCAAAAATGACATTTAACTGGGAAAACAAGAACAGACTAGACTCCAGCCCGTCCCTTGTGCAATGCTGAGTTGTTGAGCTCTCAGCCCCAGCATTCAGGTCCCACTCAAGGAAATACCACTGGTTGCTGCTTGCATGTGTGCAACCCAGTGTTTCGCCACACCTTTTTGTTTGTTGTGGAGTGAATCCCCTTGGTAACATGGCCACCCCCTTTTCCTCCCTTTGTGCATTTTTCTGTGCCTGGGACTTGTTACCCTGGTCCCAAGGAATGGCTGTTTCCCATGGCTGTTTCCCATTTGGAGGCTGCATATGTGCGCACTGAGGGGTGGAAGAGAGAGACTCGGTCTTCTGATTCACTCCAGCCTTTCCCTATATTTTTAAAAGATATTGGTTATGGTCAGCCAAGCTCTGCTGGGTACAGGTTTATGTCCTGACTCTGAGCTTGCCTCCACCAGCTTGGCCCAGTCTGTAAGGCAGAGGAGGCAGTGGCAGGGCTGGGATGCAGCACTAGGGATGCAGCATCCTCCTGGCAGCGCTGGAAGTGTTGCTGCAGCCAGGTAGGGAAAGAAGAAATATTTATATAAGCAAGGATAGGAGTTGAAAAAACAAACAAGAAACTCTGAAATGTCTTATGTGAAACCAAGCTACATATGGGGAAGGTGAGGAGAAAAACAGAGATGACACAGGCAAGACTGAGTGGGGCACTATAAAGAACTGGGATAACGGTGTTTCCTAATCCTATTCAGTGATAGGTTCCCAAAGTTTGCCACGAAACCTCTCCTCACAGTTCTGTTTAGGCTCAGGTGGCCACCAACCTGTTGCTGAGAAAAAGAGGAGTCCCCCATCATCCTCTTGACTTCCTCACCCATGCCCCCAAACATGCCCGACATCGGGGTTACCCTGCACATAGACTTGACCTTAAACTCATGAAACTTGTCCAAGTGAAAAGCAATAACAAAGTGAAGAGGATGGGAAACAGAGCCAGTAGTAATGGCAGAACATGTGAGGGATACAAGACTCCCCCAGAGATGTACCCTGACCAGCAGGTGAAGATGCATGTTGACAACATAGCATTTCCAAGTTTTCTTACCAGGCATCACTTTTGCTTTTATGGGGGGCTCTGCCCATGCTCTGTGGCACGGGATAGGGATGCCAAAGTCAGTCCAAACTACAGAGGAGACATGATAATGAGAAATCTGACCTTTCCCTCTTTACTATCCTTATTTGCCACATCCAGGTGACTCTGGACATGACACAAGTTCACAGGGATGTCGTTTACCTGCACGTGCTTCCATACCAACACCAATGACATCAGTCTTGGGATTTGCTCAGGAGACCCACTACCAGGAAATGACTTCTCTTTAAACATGAGGAAAGCTCGGTGCAGCCTTTGTACCTTCTAGTCCAGCAAGCCTGTAATATTCACAGGAATGAGACTCAAATTTCTAATTATTGGCTGAGTTATTTGTAGCTTCATATATTTTAGGGCCAGAAGGGACCATCATCTAGTCTGGCCTCCTTAAATGGAAAGCTCCATAAGCAACAAGCAATTCCCCGAGCTTCATTACGGTTATGAGCTCAGGAGTCCTGCCGTCTCGGCTCCGGCTCCAGCGGCTGGACCCCGCCATGCCAAACACAGCTGCTCAGATCTGCCTCCAGCTCCAGAGGGAAGTCTGAGAGTTCCTCCTGAATAGGCAGTAAATCAAATACCAGCATCCACGGCGATGGGGAAGGGTGACTGCCTGCACATGCTGGCTCAGCCTGCCCGCTGGGGACCTCAGGCCGTGGGTGCCTTGTCTAGGGGCAAGCACCAGCCAGGACGTGCATCCAGCCAGCAGGGTGGGATGGAAGGATTCACTTTCGCATGATGTTGTTTCCCCTTTGGGTAGGTTCTTTTGGGGAAGGGAGAGGTAACCACTGATACCTGCCTGGTTTCACACCCTGGCCAGTGCATTTCACCCCGCTGGGGTTGTTTCAAGGCACACAGTGCTGGTAACCAGAGACCCAGTGGAGCTGTGTAGCAGCTCTGGCAGGTTTTGTCCCTGCCTGGGCTCTTTAGATCAAATGGCATTGGGAACAATATGGCAACTGCTCTCCTCTGCGCCGTGTGTCAGAGGCACATGCTGGAAAACCACCCCGCACCTCCCAGTGCAGGTTGCACCAACCACCCCCCTCCATGGCTCAAGGGAAGGTGGCCTCCAACTGCTGCCACAGAACCCTGGGAGGGACAACCCAGCTCTCTGTGGATTCGTAGGAAACCACCTGTCTCCAGTACAGGAAGAGGTCTCGGAACAAGGACATGACCAGGACAAGGGTTGGGACCTTTCAGGGATGAGCCACTCACCTTGTCCTGCTGCACCTCGCCCAGCTCCAGGCTGGGACCCCCCTGGTGAGCAGGTGCTCACCTTCAGGCACCAGGTTGAACATTTGAACGAGAGAAGCCCTGGAATGGAGAAGAGTTGGTGCAGGAACTCAGGGGCTTGGGGCACTGGATTTGGAGGTCACCCACCTGAACAACACGTGGTGGAAAGGCAACCCCACACCCACACCCTCAGGGTGCTCCAGGAGCCACCAGCCAAGGGCAGAAGCTCATGTTTGCACTGGGGATGGAATGCTTGGCACACAGGACACTGCTGGTCATGCTGGGCTGGTGTTCACACCTTCCTCCAGGTGTCCTCTCCTGCCACTACCGCAATTTGCCTTGTCAGAGGCATTAGTGGCTCAGGAGAGCACCTCGGGGTCTTCTCTGCTTCCCATTCAGGCCTCCCCCTTACAGCGTGAAATAAGTGTCACTGTCACAGCTAACAGCCACCAGTAGCAACCACAGCTATGGGCAGATGGATGATGGGATGGGATGGGATGGGATGGGATGGGAAGGGATGGGGCACACACAGCTTCATGAAAACCAAAGGCCACCCACCTCATGACCAGTTCATGGAGGAAGAAGCAGGAACGAGGTGCTCCAAGCCCTTGGTCAGGACACAAACCACAGACTGTGTCTGCAACATGAAAGCTGGGAAGAGGCAGGGAAACAAGCCAGAAAAACCAGAGCTTTGGACATGTACCCTGGAGGCAGCCATAAATATAATCAGCAGAAGAGCACTCATCCCATCAATCAGCACGGCTTCTCCAAGCACCATGGGCAATTCCCACACACCGGCTTGGACCACGCTGGCTGCGACGCCCCTGTGAGTCACTGCCCCAGAGCCTACCTGGTGGGATGAGCTGGCTGCTGGGCACACTGCACAGCACAAGCTGCTTACTGGCATTGTCAGGGCTACCACCCATCCTTCCCTGCTGCCATGGTGTTTGTGGTGGTAACAGAGGCAGCTCCAGGCTTCTCCTTCCTGCAGGCAGGAGGTAATTTAGCGGCTGCGGAGAAGCAGGCTCTGGCGAGGAGGAGCAGGGAATTTTGGAGAGCTCTGCTTATCCATGCCCTGAGTTGGACCGGCCAACACCCTGTGTGCCCATCACCTCGTCGGGTGCGAGGCTCAGGGACGGGCCACGCCACATGACACACGCCAGACGACTGGCACGAAGCACAGTGAGACATCTGCTGCTCATCCCGTTCCTGCTCGGATGACTCAGCTCCTGCATCAGGAGCCTGAACAGGCAGACTCATGTGCTGTGCAGAGCCCTGCAAAACCCAGCCCAGTCCCTTCAGGGCCCATGAGAAGCATCCCCATGGACAGGGTTTCTGTGTGGACATGGGAGACACAGACAGGCAGGGCTTTCCCCCAGCCTGGTCCCCCTCGGAGGCTGGCAGAGCACATGACAAGGGCTGGAGGGTCTGTAGCAGCCTGGGCACCTTTTACCTTCTCATCCCAGCAGCAACAGGCAGGAGTCTGGCACCTGTGCAAGGTGTAGAGTTCTGCTGTTCTCAGCAGCACCGTGTAAAAGTCTGGGCAGGTGGGTGGGGAGGGGTGGAAAGCAGAACAGCAAGTCTAAACCTCCCTCCCCATGCTCTCCATGACCTGAGCAAACCATCCTACCTTCATCATCCATACCTTGGACAAGGTGTCCCAAGGGAATGTACAGTACAGGACAAGGTCTGCAATAGGGATGCACAGACAGAGGAATGCAAAAAGCCTGGTTCCTGGAGCCCTGCTGAATGGACAGGGCAGCCTTGGCCAGCACAGTTACCCTACACTGGTCCTGTCAGGACCTGTCTCATCAGACTATGCTCAGTTGGTGCTTTTCTGTAGCAGGGAACATCAACAAAATGTGGAAACTGAGTCTCAGTGGCACACAAGACTGGACTTTGAGGGCATCTCATCACAGCCTCACTTTGCACCAGCATCCTCGCTGAGCCTAGCTGTCCTCACGTGAGTCACAGCTTCGCCACGAGGCTCAGCCAGATGACCTCTCTCTGTGTGAGGGGAAGACAGATACTTGTCCAAGACCCTTGTCTCGAGTCCAAGAGCACAAAACAAGTTTGGTAAAATGGTGGTGAGAGGAGCAGAGGGAGCTTTGCACCCTGCCTGACACGGAGCACGGCTGGACCTTCTGCAAGGCGTGATGAACCACACCCCAGAGTGTCTGCTTCCCCCCAGGACTGTGCAGAAGCCTTGCTGCCAACCAGGGTTTGCTGTCCAGCAGGGCAGTGACGAGCAGTGCAAGTGCCCAGCAGAACAAGCTGTGAGGACAGCCAGGCTCGCCTGGCCTGGGAGCCCGGGACGGCGGGGAAGGAGCAGCCTCCTCCACCCCGAGCTCACACAAAGGGTAGATGGCTGCCTAATTGCCTACCCATGGGAAAGGGGAGACTTGGTCTCTGGAAACAGAGGGGCTAGGCAGTCTCAGGCAGCCGATTGACTTATTACAGACTCCTGGGGTGATAAATCGTGCCTAATTGTGGGCAGGTGACAAAGGCAGACTAAGGGAAAAGGAGCGGGGACATTCACTCCCCGGCAGCTGCTGCCCAGCCCTGCCCCCTTCTTTTACTGCTCCTTTCAGGCCACTTGAATTGTGCAAACGCAGTGCTTTCCAAAACCTGACGAACCTCCCTCGCAGGGCTCCTGCCCCCTCCCTTCCCACTCCCTCCCGTGCTGCCTGCTCTCATTCCTGTCTCTGGGATAGGAAGTCTGGGGTCGGGGGGGAGCAGCCCTGCCAGCCACGGGCTCATGCTATCAGACAGCCCTTATGATGCCACAGCACAGGACTCTGGAGGATGTTTTTCCACCCCCATGAGACCCACGTGTCTTCTCCAGGTCCTGCTCCCAGCCCTGATGCACGTGGCTCACCTGGACAGAAGAAACAGTACCATGCTCTGGATGTGGATATCTTCAACATCCCACCAAAGGAAACACCCTGTTAACCAGCCCTGGTGTGGCTCTGATTTGGACCCCAATGAAGGGAGAAAGCCACTTGGATCACAGGTCACAGCAGGGCTAAGTCGAAAGCAGAGCCTGTGAGGGGAGGATCCAAGGGATCAGCGCGAGGAAATGGGCTGAAAGGTGAAAGCACATGCCGAAAGGCCAGGACATAGCCAGCGCCCACCAGTCCCTGCTGGACCCCACAGGGATGGCTCAGACTGCCTGCCCTTATCCCACACTTCTGTTTGCTCTTTCCTCCTTGCTCCACCACGTGCCCTGCTGAGGCAGAAAAACAGGCACTGATGGGGACACACCAGTGGCAGAGTTTTCACCAAGCCCCGGCTTCCCAGAAACTCCTCTGGGAAGAGCCGGATCAGGGCTTATCACAACCTGGATGAAAGCATCCCACAGGTGGGACAGGGGAGGTGATGACCCTTGGAAGAAGCTGGATGACACGCAGGACAGCATCAAGCAAGGTCCCTAGCTCAGCTGAGCCTGCTCTAAGAGCCCAGTGCTCCTGTGGGGTCTGTAGTCCCGGACACGTTTGGGACTGGATCTTTGAACAGGTTGGGCAGGTCAATGAGGGCAGACACTTCCCACCCAACCCACTCCAGGCTGCTTTTGTGAGGGCTGTCCTCAATTTTTCTGTGCTGTGTTTGAAGACAATATTTGGCGATTCTCCACTTCTCACTTCCCCTCGCTCACACTTGCCTGCTTCTTCACAGCTTGTCAGAAAATGATACCCGCTCTGGAAAAGCAGTTTAAAATCAAGTCAGAGCAGGCAGCTGAAAATTAGCAGGGATATGCTATGCAAAAGAGCTAGAATTAACTCTTTCCTTCACTCCAGAGGGTCTGCTCCACTCCACGCACCCACCACCCACCCTAAGCCCCTGACCATTTGGACTCACACCAACAGTCTGACAGCAATTGGTTGGAGAGGAGCAGCTGGCAGCCATCAGCTACTTGTAACCATGCATTAACTGGATTTATCACAGGCTTGGAAATTATGAGTATTTGCCTGTAAATATACCATTTCCATTTCACTCAGCCACAAATACCCAAAAGTTAAAAGCCCATATCTAAGTACATCCCTCAGCTCCCTTTATACACAGTGGTGACCTCTTTTTAAGTATCTGTCTTGGGATGAGCTGGATCACCCTGTGGAGGGCTATATTCCTTAGTGCTGACTTACAGAAGACTGTGGTGAATGCCTGGGGTCACCAAATTGTCTCATGGAAAGCAAGCGCTCCCTGCACGATGGAGCTTTTCCTCAAGTCTTTCCCAACAAGATTTCAACTCTTAGCAGCTGCTTGCTGGGAGCTGGGTACAGACATGTTCCTGGGACATAGGACATGCATCCAGCTTTAACCCAACACATTGAGCCCTAGGGCACACCACTAGTTACTGACCTCCAACTAGACTTGATTCCACTGGTCACCACTCCTGGACCTGGCCATTCAGCCAGTTTTCAATCCACCTCACTGCCTGCTCAGTCAGCCTGTACATCCACAGTTTGTTCATATGGATCTCGTGGGGAAAAGAGCCAAAGGTCTTGCTGAAGTCCAGGCAGACAAAGTCCACTGCTCTCCCCATGTCTCCTAGGCCAGTCTTTCATCGTTAACGTTAATCACGTTGATCAAGTGTGACTTCCTCTTAGTGACAACTCCTGATGCTTTCCTTGTCCATCGTGTGCCTGATCTGTGTCCTTTGTAACCTCAGGCTTTTCCATGTCCTTTGCAAGCAGGTTCCCCAATGTTGAACAATGCTGACCCCATTACATGCTCTTTCTTCTGTTGCCTTCATACTTACACAAGCCCATTCTGTTGATTTTGACATCCCTGACCAGATTCAATTTCACTTGGGCTTTGGCTTTTCTGACTTCAATGCTGGATGCTTCGACAATTGCTGTCCCAATTATCCAACCTTACTTCCACCCTCTGTATGCTTCTCTTTTGTGTTTTAGTTTGCCTAGTATCTCTTTATTCATCTTTGCAGACTTCTTGGCATTTTTGCCTGAGTTAGTATTTATTGGGATGGAAGTCTCTTGAGCTTGCAAAAGGAGCTCAAAGAATCTTGTCCATCAGAAATATTTCTTAGCTAGGCCTGGTGTCTCAGGACAATTTTCTTCCAAGGCTGGATGTAATTGGATTAAGCAAAAACAAGATTTAAGCCTGCCCAAAGCGACATGGCTGCAGGTAAGGCTACCTCCCCGTGGTACAACACGTGGCAACAGGAGCTGATCCATCTTCTTCTGCAGCCCAATCTCTTCCAGCAGAAAGCCTCTCACATAGAGGTGCCTCTGTGCATCCCTCAGATGCTTCATGGGCAGCTGCAGTAGAAGATGAGAAGGCATTTGTGTGATCAAAAGTGATTGCTGCCAGGCTCTGTCGCAACCAGGCTCTTTCAAGGGTGGAAGAACTAAACTCAAGATAAGACAGATGAGCTTGTAGGTGAGGTCTTCCCAAGTTTGTGCAGTTGACTTGGGGTATTTTCAATAATCTTGGCACAATTAAGCTCATGGCAGATGTATGACCTCGACAGCACACCTGCAAGGTTCTCAAGAGACAACAGGACATCGTGTCTCAAAATAATTTCCTAAGTCAACCAGGGAGCCCTCTGATTTGGGCATCTGTAGCTCATGCAGCACTGTCACCTGTGGACATGCTGGTCTGCCCAGGTGTCTGAGGGCTTATCAGGAACCATAGGAGAGCTGTTCCAAGGCAGAACCTCTATGTATGCTTGGACAGTTTGAAGCTGCTGAAGCCTCGTTAACAGTTAATAGAACTTCAGCTTTTAGCAGGTATCAACCTTCTTGGAAGCATCTGATCTGCTCCCTCTTGCTAAAACTCATTTAATGAGGGACTTGCTCACCACCTTCCATATCCAAGGCAAGGTTGTTCCAGAATTTGACTGTGATGAAACAGGAGAGTAACATTATGATGTGCATATCATAATGGAGACTGATGGACCAGCATCCCCTCAGAGGCAGTCAGAGTTACAACCAACACAGAAACCTGTGTTAAATTAAATGTGGCCTGGAGATGGCTTTGCCCACATTGCTTCCAGCCCTCTCTGCCCAGAGAAATGGGTTCATTGAGGCAAAGGCCCATCTGAAGCTGTTTGACAGCCCAGGCATTAACTCATGTCCTTACATCACTGGTGTTCAGCTTCAGCCCGAGCAGGTGCCTCCACACTCTCCTTCCAGTAAAGCCCCAGCAGCTTTGCCACCCATCCCACACAGCTCCAGTCCTTGCTTGGGCCAGCACAGTCCCTCTCTGAAAGGCCTCAGTGTCCCTGTGACACTGCCCCGTCGCCAGGGTGGCGTGGGATGCTCTCCAATTCCAGCATCTACTTGCTGGCCTACTTGCTGGGGAAGCGAGGGAAATGGGTACATTTGAACATCCCTGTCCTCCCTGAGCACGCTGCAGCCACTGCCTGGGCCAGGGGAGACTTGCAATGCAATATGTCACGGATTTAATTAATCCTCCACAATTTCCAGGGCAGCAGGACAGCTCTTCCCAAGGGCACATCTGCCTCCCCTGCTCCACAGATCTGCTCACTGAGGCAGACCCACGGCTGCCACACCCAGCCACCATCCTGTTATTCAAGGGGTTCCCCATGGTCTCGTCCCTGCAGAAAATACAGACAGAGCCCTGCTCCTTGCCTGTCCTCTCTCATCCCCCGTGGTCCCTCCTGCATCCATGCCAGCCTGCTGCAAACCCCACCAGGGCTCTTTGCAGGGATCTTTCTGCCTGGGCTGCACATGCAGGATGAGTATGGCTCTACCTACATGGTGCTGGAATGGCCACCCTGGCACAGAGCATCCCTTCACCTCCAGGGATGGCAAGTGCCATGCACTAGGAAAAGAGACGTATCAGATCCCACTTCCAAATCTTTCCTTGCTCTCTCTGGTCTCCCGTGACTGCCTGCACAACTGTAGATGGCCAGACATCATCCCTCCTATTGCCACGGTGCTCCAGCCCCCAAACCTGGAAGAGGGCTGTGATCTGCCCTCTCTCCTTCAATAGCTCGTTTCCTTATTTAACCACCTTCATTGCTGCCCAAGATTGTGGGGATACAGCAAAAGTCCTTCTGGGGAGCTCAAGCACCACGGGAATCACCCCCTTGGCTGGCTGTGCTCCCCTCAGCCTCACGCTGGGGTCACAGCAGCTGCTGCAACCAGCCCAGCCAGCCCCAGGCCTGCCAGAGCATCCGGTTCCTGCCAGCACCCAGCATCACTGGGTGGGTATTTGTCTGCCTTTCTCCTTTGAAAGGAGTTTCCATAGGAACAGGCAGGCCAGCAGCCCTCTGCAGCGTGGTTCTGGTGCATTACCCAGCGTGAAAGCACACAGCTGCCCAGCATTGTCCAGCAGCTGTTCCCACATCCCCCAGCACTCGCTCGGCAGCAATGTTGGAGCATTACGAGGCCACTCAGCCATGGAGATTGTGGGGCTCTGTCAGCTTGACACCGGGACTGGGACAGAGCTGGGGATGTGCTTCCTCACCGGGCCTGGCCCCACTCTTCCACCTGCAGCACCTGAGAGCTTCCCAGCAGAGCAACAGGGGACACGGGAGAAACCCGCCCCGTGTGCTGCCCCCACCCCGCTGCCCTGTCCGGGTCCTGGGCCGGACAGCCGCGAGCCCCTCAGCCCAGCTGGCTCCGCACCACGGCCTCAGAAGCATTCCAGACCCCCCGGGCGAGGATGCAAGAACCGTGGCCGTGCTCAGCGTCCCCTCCCACTCGCAGGCACGGGGAGGTGGTCAGTGGGACCCCCGTCCGTGTGTGTGGCATCGGCGCCGCGGCCGCTCGGTGTGGGGTTGGCAGCACAGTAGCACAAGTGGCCGCGCGGGGGGCCTGGATCAGGCTGGAGCTGGCTGGAGGAGGAGGCACAGTGCATTTCCCAGACCAGCGCTGCCAGCAGAACTGCTCTTGAGGTCCAGCCAAAACCTGAAGCCTTCTTCCCCAGCTGGGAGCTGCGCAGCTCCCCTGCCTCCCTGCGCCCCGTCCCTGACACCCTAGACAGCGCTACAGCTGCTGCTCCGACACCGCAGGGCGCTCTCCCAAGCCCTGGCTGGGGCGGTGCCGCTGGAAGGGGATGAGCAAAGGGCTCAGAACCCCCAGCCAGCCCTCACAGCGTCTGTGTGTGCCTGCACACACCTCAGCTGACCCGGGCTCGGAATGCCTGGGCAGGGGGAGTCTCCACAGGCCATCTTTGGGATTGGGTCTCGTCCTTCCAGGAGGTTTTTCAGCTGAAAGGAAATGCCCTTGGTGGTCAATTCCTTCCAAATCTCCCTTTTCCCTGGAAGCCAGATGTTCCCCTGCAGCTCCTGAAGAGACAGGAGCTGCAGATCTCTCATTTCTTCTCCACCAGTTCAACCTGTTTCTCCATTCCTTCCTTGTGATGATGATGGGGGGTGGGAGCAGGGAGACTGTGAGAGTGAGGGACAAGGTTTGATGAGAGGAGGTCCCAGGTCTGTGGTTCTTGCAGGCTGAGAGCTTCTCCCCATCCAATCCCACCCTTCTGGACTAAACCTATTCACAGCACTCTGGTGTCTCATCCAGGACAAGATCCTTTCCTGGTTCAGAGAGAGCGACATCCTGGATACCCCCAGCAGTCATCCCCAACTGCTGTACACTGCAGTGGTCTAAAAGGAGAGAAGATCAGTTTAAAGATCTCTCCATTCAGAGCTGGAGGGTCAGAACAGGACATACTCTTGCCCCTGACACCCAGAAGTGAATGTAAAAGGACACTGGGTAACACTGGGACCGCTGCTGTGACTTGAACTGAATTTTGAGCTTCATCTCAGCCCCAGAGATGTTGGAGCAAAATCCTTCTGGACATTTCTGGAGAAGAAAGGTGACCCTTTTTTTTTTTCATTTTGGAAACATGGCTGTCCTGGCTCATTCTCTGCACAACTGGTTTGGGGCCAAAGCAGAGAATCCCACCAATGCTGGTCAAAACAACCCTGCAGGCTGCAGTCTTTGGTAAACATCTCTCCATGAAACCTTACCCTTTGTTCTTGTGGTCTTCAAACCAAAAGTATTTGCTCCAAGGAGCACCTGGGAACAGCGGAGTGGGCAGGCCTGTGTGGGGACCTTGTGTGGCATCCCCTTGGCATGGGTACCAGGGCAGCCTCTCTCCTGCTCTCACACCCACTGGGGCAGAGCCTGACAGAGGGGCTAATGCTGGTGCCCCAAAGCAGGGAATTAGCTGAAGGACTGAACAAGAGGCAAGTTTTGTACCTTGTTCCTTGAATAGATTATCTAGAAAAGACAGTCAGAAATCATGCACCAAAGGGCGGTTTTCAAGATGCAATCGTATTTTCACCTGAATGAATCCATTTCATTAAACCATCTGCTTTTAGAGAAAATTTTCAGTGTTCCATCTGAAAGAAAGAAAAAGCAATGAATTCAAAAACTTGAAATCTCCCAGCAAAGGGAAAGCTGGGTTAACCCTGCCATGCAGATGAACAGTGCAAACCCAAAACACCTGAAGAGCCCAGGTCTCTGTGTAGCTGAAAGAAGTCTGCCCTCCCCAAGAGTCAGATTGTTGATTTTTGCCAAATAGCTCAAACATCCCATAGAAACAAATGTCCTGATCGTACTCACGTGCCACTGGACATTGAATTGTTGTGGGCCTGGCAGCAGTGACAGAGATTTGCAAGCAGGGGAGTTCTGTTAGTTGGAGAGTCCTGTTAGTTGTCCCTATACATGAGACCACTCTGCAAAAACTTTTTAAGACATAGAAGCATGAAAATAAGCAAGGCCAGGGGCATCCAGGGAGAACAGCTCACTCAGCATCCCAGCCCAACCACGGCACAAGGCATCTTGCCTTTCCCCCTCCACCCCAGCGCTGGGCTCCTACATCCTCTGCCCCTGAGCTCAGCCAAAGCTGAGTAAGTGGCAGGTAACTCCTGAGTGTGGCACAGCCCCAAAGCCTGGCAGGGAGAGAGGGCATAAAAGCAAAACTCTGTGACACGGAGCAGGAGGACAGTCCTGGCGGGCTGCACCTGGGGCTTGGCGGGGACCCAGAGCTGCTGCTCCAGCCGACATCCCCAGCAGCCGCCCCAGCAAGGCCAGGTTGGGCGCCAGGAGATGTGGTTTGCATGGAGTTATTGTTCCATGGGAAACTGGCTGTCTTCCTGCTCTTCATCTGTCAGCAGGATTTTCGGAGAATATGCTCCCAAATATGAAGTGAATGTGGCAGGCTGGGCTGGAGCCCTTCGCTGGAAAACCTGGACGTCAGAGTGTGTCCGGTTTAATCCCAGAGTCTGTGAGAATCAGTGTAAAGTAGCATATCAAGTGAACTTTTCACTCTGTGGCAGGAGGGATTACCACATCCCCTTTGTTTGTTGTGCACTGCGTAACTGAAAACACTTTAACCCTTTCTTGCAGCCCCGCGGCACTAAGTACCCATGAAAATTCCTAGGAAAACTGCAGCTGTTCCGATCTCCGCTGCCTGGGGGGAGATGGGTACACTCGTTTTCCATGAGCCATCGCTCCTAGGCTCCCTCTTGGCCAGGGAAATGCTTTAAAATGCCTCCCCACAGAGCTCCTTGGAAAAGTTCTGCGTCAGGCGGTGCAGGCAGTACCAGGTGCTCCGGACTTCTCACGGCCCTGGCCTGGCAAAACCTTGGAGGAGGCTCTGCTGGTTCCGTGTCCAAGTGAGATTTGCAGCTACAGAGCAGCAGTTTCAGCCCTTTCAGCACCCACACAGCTCACCAGTCTGTCATCTTTTACTGCCCCGCATTAGCACAGTTCCAAGGAGGGGAAAAAAAAAAAATTGCACAGGAAAATCCTGCCAAAATATTAAAGTGAGATCATTTCTATTAGAAAATGTTCCCTGTGGAGAAGCAAATTTTGATGTGAAGCAAATCAGAAAAGTTATTTTGGTTCAAAATGAATGAAAATTAAAATGCTGGCCTCTGAGAAGTTTGTTTCTGATAAATCACCAGTTTCATTCCTCCCTCCTTCTTTCTTGGTTCTTTTCCACTTGAAATGTCTCAAAATTTCAGCAGTGCTGGACGAGTCACCAGGTGACAAAGGTGTCATGGTTTTAGTGCTCCTTTTCCTACTTGATTACTTTCCTGCAGTTGGAGAAAACGAAGGGGAAATAAAGTGGGGAAAAGGCAGAGAAGCCAAACTCCAGGACATGAGTCATCTCACCACCCTCAGCAGCAAACTGAGATGAAAGAGGGAAAACTTCCTGTTTCCAGTTTCCAAAGAAAGGCTTGGAAACACAACCTGAAAATCTGAGTTTGAAACTGGACTTTCCACCTCATCCTGTAATTTCCACTGGCTATTGGAGACAAGAAAAATAACTTTTTTTTCCTGAAAAGAAAAAGCATTAAAATAAAACTTTCTTGGTGGGGGGCTTTCTCCTTTAGGAAGCTGGTGGTGTCACCTCTGCAGCAGCTTCTCCTCAGTCTCCAGCTCACTGGATAGGCCCCACAATGCATCCATTTGCTCCTCAGGATGCAGTTTGTACTCTCTCCATCCTGCACTGTGACCATCACCTGCAGTCACCCCCCGCCCTGTGCTCAGTAATGACAGACCTTCTTGGGCACAGTAAAGCCTTCCCTCCAACTCCCTCCTCTGGAGATGCCCATGGGAAAGCAGCTGAGCAACCCTCCCTTTATCCACTGGAAAAAATTCTCAGAAGCTTCCTGGGGGCTCTTTCAGTTATTTCATGTGTTTGCAGCACAAGGGCCACAACAGGATGTTGATGTCCAGCACTACAAGTGGGCAGTGCAGTGCTTTCAGCCCAGGAATCCGCTCCAGCCCAGCACCCAGGCTCTCCAGACAGACAGAGTGTGTTCAGTAGGGGATGAGGAGCAGGTCTGGATCCTGGACCCTCTTCATGATATTCTTTCTCACTCTTCATTTGGGCTGAATTAATGGCCCCTCCAACCCTGGCACCAAAGGAAACTCCCAGGTTTCCCAAGCCTCTTTGCCAGTGCTAGAAATCACCTTCTTTTCCTTCCTTCAGGGTCCCTTCGTGGCCCTGGGCTCAGTGCCATCAAGCTCTTCACCTTCCTGCTACCCAGGGGCTGCAAAGCATCCACATTTAAGCCAAATCCTCAACACAGCTGGGACAAATGCTGGTCCTGCATCCCAGAGTGCCTTTGGATGAGAATGAATGAACTCTCCTTGGGAATGCTGGGCAGGTACTGAATTGACCACAAGTATTCAATTACACTTTGAAATGTGTTTGCACCAACCTGCTCTCCTGAGAATGTGCTTTCCTAGGCAAACACTCAGAAAACCCATATTGTAAGCAACTTGATCACTTTTAGGAAGGTCCCAATTCTCTCTCACTGGTTTCTGTCCTGGAGAAGAGGACATTGTGTTTGTACATCAGATGCTGTTGGTTAATAGCAGCAGGCACAGGAGTGAGATCTTCTATGGATCTGTTCTGAGTTAGCAGCAGGTCATTTCTCCCTGCCCAGTCAGGGGACACTTCTCACACTCCTGTGATTCATATTTTAACAAAATCCCGTTACTTTTGGCTACTCCACACTTTTCTGCTTCCCTTATCCTAAGGGTGACTGTGCTCAGGATCCTCTGGGTCCTCACATCTTCCTGTTTGGATGACAGGGCACTGGATGCAAGGCATGAATGGTGCTCAGGAGACACTGAATCCATCCGTCCTCAACTCCCTATTCTCTGGGACCTCAAACAATGGCCAGGGTGACTCAGTCGAGTGACCCCAACTGTTCCCAGGGATGCCCAAGCCCACTGGTTCACAGGGATGCCCCCTGCTCCCAGCCACCCCAGGGTTTCTGAAGGGTGTGACAAGCAGCAATGGCACTCACAGATCTGTTAGAGGACGCAGATGGTGCCAGCTCAGCCATTTCCATCCAAGGCTTCTTTGCACTGAGATGATCCCAATCCCAAATGGGTCCTTGCATTTGGTACCTGCTCAAGCTGTGACAAAACCCCTTTTAATAAAGGGTGTGAACATCATATATTGAGCACCACTCATGGTGTAGTTCTCCCTGGGGACCAGCATGCCCAACACTGTCCACAAGAAGTCAGGGAAGAATGGCCTAAGAGAGATGGCGTGAGCCCACAGGCTGCAGCACGAGCAGGCTGGCCACGCAGAGCTGAGACAGAACTTGGTGCAGAGCGTGTGAGGAGGGTGATGAGACTGTGATGGGCAAACTTAGCCCGTGTGAGTTTACATGAGTGAGATGTGCATGTGTGGGGACGGATGCAAACAGGCTCAAGCCTGGAGGGGAATTCATGTGCGTGTGAGAGTGCACCAGTGGGCTGTACATGAAGGGTGTTGGGCTACAGGGACAGATATGCAAGTGCATGGCCCCGCAGTAATTTGGATGGGCTCTGTGTGGGGCATTGCCATAGGATAATGGGGGGTGGGATGTGCACAGAGGGGCATGTGTCAAGGAGGAACAGGGATGGTGCAAGTTCACCAGGCAGGACACGAGCACACGCTGGAGAGCTGAGCCTGGGAGCACACATGTGAGGGCAAGGGGGAGAGGAAGAGGATGCCGCACACAGATAATGCTCAGAGACATTGTGGATTACTGCTGCTAATACCTCTGGTAAGAACAGAAGTCTGCTGGCTGGGAGCGGGAGCTGAAAGCTGAGCTCCTTGTTATATTTCCCTGTTCCCGCCTGCACTAATCCCTTTGAGCCCCAGGAAAAAACTGCCCAGAAATCAAACAGGCTGTTCATGCCGCCCCAGCGTCCCCGGGATTAATTAATTTGGGATTTGTGGGGAGTCACAAGGTCACGCTCCCCCCACTGGCAGAGCTGGCTCTGCAAGGCAAAGGCAGGGCTGGGCTCTGAGTCCTCCTGTCCAGGGAAGTGCCCCATCAACCACGATCTGGAGCAGGACCCTCAGGCAGCCACCCTGGGAAGGTTTTGAGCACTGGGTGACCCAGGCTGACCCAGGGTGCCAGGGCATGGAAAGGCACCAGGCTGGGGGGACTGACAAGCAAGAAGTGTGTGCACGTCTCAGAGATCAGCCTCCAGCTCGAGGCAGCCACTCGGATGGATCCCGCCTGCATCTGGCCCTGTGCTCCTCGTCTCATTGTCGGTACACATGGCCTCCTGCCTGGGCCAGCACAGAAGCAGAAACACATCAAGGAAGGACAGAGATTCCAGAGAAATGGTTTCAGCCCAGGTGTGACCCTCACCATCCTATGGGACAAGGGGATGGGGCAGCAGGGGTTGAAGACCAGGTGGGATGAGCTGTTTGACCTGCTTATCCTTTCCAAGAAGGGAACTCTGCCTTTTGAAGATTCTGTCTTGAGTACCAGATCGCCAGTTCCCACCATTAGTGGTTACTTAAATGACTCAGAAATTTGTTTTCAGGGAGCAATTGGGCTTGCAATATGGGTTTTCTGAGTGTTTGCCTAGGAAAGCACATTCTCAAGAGAGCAGGTTGGTGCAAAAGTATTTCAAAGTGTAATTGAATATTTGTGGTCAATTGTCTGGGCAGTACCTGCCCAGCATTCCCAAGGAGAGTTCATTCATTCTCATCCAAAGGCACTCTGGGATGCAGGACCAGCATTTGTCCCAGCTGTGTTGAGGATTTGGCTTAAATGTGGATGCTTTGCAGCCCCTGGGTAGCAGGAAGGTGAAGAGCTTGATGGCACTGAGCCCAGGGCCACGAAGGGACCCTGAAGGAAGGAAAAGAAGGTGATTTCTAGCACTGGCAAAGAGGCTTGGGAAACCTGGGAGTTTCCTTTGGTGCCAGGGTTGGAGGGGCCATTAATTCAGCCCAAATGAAGAGCAAAGAAGAGTACCATGAAGAGGGTCCAGGATCCAGACCTGCTCCTCATCCCCTAGTGAATTGCTCCTTTCCACAGTAAAACTTAATTCTTTAAGTACAGACACCGAAACTGTCCAAATCAAAGTGCAAGGTCCCAGTTGCCCACCTTCCAGCCTGCTCCAGGAAATTCCACCTGAAGCTTTCAAGATCTTAAAGGAAATGGGCTGCCCCAGTCACTGGCTGGTGCTGCCAGAATGAAGAACTCTGCACAAAGCTGGACCTTATCTCTCCAAACCAAGCCTTGCAATCACCCATTCCCTTGGCTCCCAGGTCTGTGCTTCTCTCTGTTCCATCTCTGCTCCAAGCCTCCATTAAGCAGCTGAAAACTCATTACCAGCCCAGCATGGGCAGCCTGAGGCTGGCTCTGTGGACAGGATGGCAGCTCCTGCCCAGCTTCAAGGAGTTTGGAGTCAGACACGGCTCTGGTAGAAGGGGAAAACCCTCATCAAACAATGACACAGTGCCCAATTGATGAGGCCCTCCTCCCTCACCTTCAGTCCCTTGGCAGCATCCCAGGGTTATCCCAAAGTGAAATGGTGCAGCACAGTGGGATTGGAAAAGTTAGCCAAGGCTTGGTGCCAATGACCACTGTCCATAGAGTGCATCCAGAGTGATAACCCTGGGGACAGAGTCAGATCAACTTCCCCCTAGGTGACCCTGCCTGCTTTGATGCAATGTGTCCTCTTAAAACCAAAGATCCTGCTTTCCAGTGGTCACAGAGATTTGTCTTTCCTGTAGTCTGGCTGAGGTGGTGTCCAAACTGAGAACACTGAGGCCACCAAACGAGTGTGCCCCACCCTTGGGTTGAGCTGGTGATATGTAAGGCCTTTGCCTTCTCCTTGGCATGGGCAGCTCTCCTGGGAACAGCCTGCCTGGAGGCAGAGACTTCCCCAAGCGCAGATGGAGGAGCAGCAGCTCCCAACCTGCCAAAACCCAGAGCCCACTGAGCCACTGATTCGATCCTTAGCTCAGCCTCAGCGGGTGTTCATGGCACTCTCCTCGTCTGTGGCCAGATAACAATTAATCATTGGTGCAAATTGCTCATGTGACATGGGCACGGGCTCAGACCCAGTGTGCTTGTAACTCCATCCTAGTGACTGCTTTGGGGTGGTGGAGAAACACAGAGGTCTGAAGTAACAAAACACTCAAGTTCTTCAAGGTGCCAGGCTGCCGATGCTGGCCAGCTCTTGGACCAGCACAGCCTCATGCTGCTAGTCCATACTTCTGATCACACTCAGTACCTTTCTCCCAGGCTTTTCTAGTTCTCCTCCATCCTTTCTGACACTGAACAATCCGCACCACACACAGCAGCAGTTGATTTTCCGCAGGGTTGGAATATTTATTGCACTGATTGTTGCATATTGCTATCAACCTGGTCATTCAAACCCAAACCCACCCCTCCTGAGCTCGCCAGGCCAGATGGTAAGGCCGTGTTATACAAAGGGTCCTGTGCAGTATCAAAAGGTGAGGGAGTTACACACGGTGTCAGCAGCAGGTACGTTCCCCACTGCTCCAAAGTCCATGGAATGCTGGGCTCACAAGGGCTGTGCATTGAACGTGGCCAAAGAACCCGAGGAAGGAACGACTCCGGGGTCACGCGTACAAGGCTGGGTCTTTTCTCTTGGAAAGCAGCAGCACTGAAAGGACCTCAGGCAATTGTGGAAACAACTTGAGCTGAACATAAGCTCCCAGGACAAAAGAGAGCTTAGCTGGCAAACGGTCTTAGGGGCTTTAGCAGAGGGACAGTAAACAGAGGGGAAGCAGCCCATCCCTGAGCACGGCGGGAGCAAGTCCATCGCTGCCACATGGGCACAGCTCCATTGCCAGCACTTCAGAGGATTTGTTGAACACATGGAAGGAATGTTGGAGGGGGCAGAGGCACAAGCCAAGGTCTAGGAAAGCTGCCTCCAAGCGAGAGGAAGCAGCAGCAGCAGCTTTGGGTTATCAGGGGGATGCTCAAGGTGTGGCTCAGCCTGCACACCTGCAAGGAGGTGTTGGAGAGTAGGTGGGGTTTGGTTCTGCAGAGAACAGAGGGTGAAATGCAGTAGACACACATGCTCTGCAGCAGGAAAAGCAGTAAAATATGGGAACAAGTGACTTGGGGACATGGTGGAGCACTGCTTCTCTGGGCTCAAGGCTGACTATCCCGCTTTCAAAGCCCTGTCCTGGGTTTGGCCGTAGATCTGAGCTTGGGGCAGGGGATGCACCACCACAATCCTGCAGCAAGTTCCTGGCATGAGCAGAGACCAATGCATCAGAGCTGCCTCTCTGTGCCACACTCTCCACCTTGCACAGAGCAGGAAACAAATAGCTCAGAAGGGTGTACAAGGCACACACTCTATTTTTTTTTTTTTCAGACAGAGCCTTAGATAAAGAACAGGGTCAGGATTAACGCAGCTGCTGCCCCCAGGCCAACTGCACTACAGGCTTGTCTGCTGGAGCGAAGCACTCAAGCCTGCCCACCTTTGTCTGGCAACTGATCTAAAGGCTTGTCCCTCCCCAGATACGTGGCCCCCCTGGCCTGGCCTGAACGCGCATCTTCGCCAGCACCTGCCTTTCAGCTGAGCGTGTCTCTGACGACTGGTTTTGAGTGTCTGGAAGCCCTTCTGGTATGGCAGGGTCTGGGGCTGGTATTCTGACCCTACAGCCATCTCCCTGATACTGTTATCCACCCGGTGTGGCCTCAGGTTTCGCAGAGGCCAGTGCTGTCCATCAGGGTTTACCAGGGAAGAAACTGCTAGGGCAGCAGAGCTGCCAGTGCTCAAGGGGCATCCATCTTCCTGAGAATCCTTCCCCACCCCCGTGGGACCCCCTGAGCCACTGGACTGTCATGCCTGAACTCTTCCAGAGACTGTCTGAGTGTCACAACCTCCAGCTCCCTTCACGTCCTCGTGTGCATTCCCTGCCCTGCCCCACAGTCTGCCCCAGCCCCAGCAGCGTTCAGGAGCGCTCCAGCAGCACAGGGATGCCTCTGCATCCAGCCTTGGGATCAGCCAGAGGTAAAATGGGTCTTTGAGAAACAAATACCAAGAAAAGGCCAAGTAACATCAGAATACAACTGGTGGACTTATGGGGCACAAAGAAAAATTGAGGTCACTCATCCCACGTTCTCTTCCCAACCAGCAGGACATGACACAAGTCAGCACAAATCACAGAAACTGAAATGCTGTGGTTTGGATACCTCCCAGCTGACAGACACTGGATGTTGGATGAGTTTGTCCCCCATGGCTTTATCTGCTTGCCCTCCAGAGCCTTTAATGCACCTGGCTTTCACCAACCCTGCATGGCAGTGAGTGCCACTGTTCAGTTACACACCATAGAAAGACCCTTCCTTCAGCTGGGTTTAAACCTGCTGGCATCTCCCCCCGGCAAATCAGCTTCTTCACCTGTTCTGACTCCCAAAATTATATTCTTGCTGTGACAAAATAAGACCTTTTAGTGATGGAGCTTGTCAGGGGTTTTTGGAAAACCAAGGACACTTTTCCAAGCGACTCCCCCTGATTTACACACGTTTCTTCCTCCAGCTTGCTGCCCTGGAGATGCACCTCTGCAGCAAGTGGTCATCTCAATCTTCTTCCAGGTAAACCTGCACATCTCTGTTCATTTAAGTTTCTATTATAATATTGATAATTTACTCAGTGACCTTTAGTTTCCTAGGTCATTATTTCAAAAAACTGGTATCACATTTACCTGCCTTCTGGGACAGAAATTTAGACAGCAGGGCCTACTGAACACCTAACTTGGCTCCAGCCACGGTGAATTCCATATGCCCTGGTGACTTTCTGTACAGTTTATCACCTTCTTTTACAACTTTCCCACTCGATTCCTTGGCACCAGGTAATTTCACGTCTCTTTTTTCCTGGGAAACGATGTTGCAATCTCTAGAGGCAGGCAGGGGTTTCCCACGCATCTGTGCTCACCACCTCCAGCAGTGGGCATAGGGCATCTCCCTGCCCAGCCCTCATCACTGCTGGGATGCCTAAAACTCCTCCCTTGAGAAAGGAGCCCCATCGTCTCCTTGGATCCACTGTGGGACCAGGTGCCATCCCCCAGGGCAGGAACAGGTTCCTACCTAATCTGGGGGAGCAGGATAAACCTCAGCAAAGAAAAGGACAACTTCCAGCTGCAGATTTCAGCATTTGCCCTGCTCCACAAGCCAGTCTGTTGACATACCCTGCTCACTGCATCCCACCACACAACCCCCGGCTGTTCCCATCTCTGCTGCCTGCAACATTTCAGGGTGGGAAGGCAAGAGCACACCTGTCCACGTGGCTGACCTTGCAGACAAGTCTGGGTGTGCAAGGGGTGTACGACCCATCACCTACAGATTTCGTACCCCTCAGTGATCCGGGCAGGGAATTATCCAGGTGCAGGCCCTGCTCACACCTCTCCATGGCTATTACCAGAGCAGAAGTGAGTTTCTCCCATGCCAGGACCAACGTTAGCCAGCAGAAAACCCTTCCTCTCCTTCCCCATGGACAGGGGTTTAGCACTGGCCCACCAGCTCCCTAGGAGTAGGGCAGGTGAAGCCAAATACTTTTGCTAATCCCAGCTCCGAAGAGCTGCTCTCAGGTTACAGACGATGTGAATAGGATCTATGTTCCAGGGTGATCAGACTTCCTGGAATTTCTGCAGGACCAGTTATCTGTTCCTGTAACCATCTGCAGCTGAATGTGCTGGTATGGCCCAAGTCCAAAATGCCCCCATCTCCTCAGAGCCCAGTCTGAGGTCTCTGAGCGAAGCTCGGCTGGCAGCAGGAAAACTGCCCTGCAGCTTCACACGTGGGACTCCCGACGGAACAGCCCAGAGCACCTCAGAAACCTGATCTCTGCAGCCTTCCCCAGACGAGAAAAGACAAAGAGCCCTCGGCCACCAGACTGGCCGAGCGAGACTCCCTGACTCACATCCAGCCACAGCCTGACACTGACCGCCTGGATTCAGTTGGGGTCGGCTCAGCTCCACAGCATCACCCAGAGCTTGCAGCACTCCTGAAATGTCCCTGAGCTGTCCCAGTCCCTGGAGGAGTGTCTCAGATGAGGAGGAATCCTCACGTTGCAGCCTGTCCTTTCCTAGTAGGTCTGATGACTGCTTTGGGATGTCATGAGGTCCTCCGGGCTGGGCTGACGGTGGGAGCTTGTCCCTTGATGAAGGCAAAGGGAAGTGCAGTGAGCAAACAGCTCAAGCCATGTAAATCCCAACAGTGAGTCTCTCCCCACAGCCCTTGCAGAAGATGCTGCAGTCTCTACTGCAGTGCAGAGCACAGGGTTTTCTCCCCATCACTACCAATGTCGGCTTCCTGAAAAAGAGTCTTAAGGCTTGCGGGCATCACTGCAGGACCTGGGGGACACTCAGGCTGGCATGTGCACCCTGCCCACAGGCTCCCCTGCTGCCCAAAGGCAGCTTTCAAGCCTCTGAGTACCTGCCTCTTTCACGGCCACCCAGCTTACGGCGGCAGGGATGAGCAGAGGCGCTGTCACCCGGCTGTGCCCCTCAGGAACCGGCAGATGCCGTTCTGCTGCTGACTGACACCATTGCACACACGTGAAAAATGCTTCACACAGCACCTGTGTCCAGGCTGGGGCCTGAGGGAACAGCAGCTCACAGGCAGGGGGATGGGGATGGGGATNCACGGGGTGAGCCCATCCCTGCTCCCCATCGCAGTCACTAACAGCAGCAGCACAGCACTGCTGATACCAGCCTGGGGACACGCTGTGCGTCCTCTCTGCCATCAGTCACCTCCACGAGGGCTGCAGTGCTACTCCATTCCCTACCCAGCTTATACCTGGGCCTTCATAGTCTTGTAGTTGCCTCCCTACTAAAGACTCTGCTTGCCCCTGAATTTCCCTCTCTGCTTTCCAGCCTGAGACACTCCAAGCAGGAAGAGCTGCCAGGGAACCATGGAGAAAACATCCTCTTTATCGCATTTTCCACCGTCCTGCAGCCCTGGCACTATACTTCTTCAGCCTTTCCAGCCATCATGTACATGGTGACATACATCCCTAGGTTTTCTTCTGGGTATCCATGGATCAGCCTAAGCAGTTCCCTGACAGCACATCCAGATAGCCAGCCTGTCCTCTCATGGCAAATGCTGGTCAGGGCTTCATACATCAATAAACAGCAATTAACCACGTGAAAAATGACAGAAAGACATTAAGACAGTCACTTTGATCTGTGTTTCCTGCTCCTCAGCAAAGCACATTCTTTGCCAGGCTTTGCAGGGGAGAAAACACTTCTGTGTGGGAGAAGCTGTGTCTGACAATAGCAGCCTCAGCAGCATGAGACATAAATCTGATGGCAGAGCATCCTTAGCCAGATGACACCACACTGCAAGAGCTCTGTCTGCTGCTCCCGGGACAAAATCCTACAGAAGGAGCTGGAAACAGTTCATCAGGGCTTTCTGAGAAGAAAACAGGGGATCCAGCTCCGCTACTATCAAGCCCAAATCCTGGTGCCACCCTAGACCCTGGTCACCTCAGCGTCCGAGCGGGGTTTCTAGGAGAGCTCCATCCTCGCCGCTGCAATCCAGCTCCCAGGGAGGGGTCTGTGTCCTGAGGAATGCGGCTCTTGAACTGAACTCCAAAGGCTTTTGCAAGCCTTTCAATCCCAAACACAGGGGCTGAGAAGGGGGTGAGTGCCCCCTGAGGAGGGGAGAGTGGTGGGGTGGGATTAGAGCTGGCACTAACGCCCCGCTCTCCGCAGTGGCGTCTGAGCAGCACAGGGAGAGGTCAGGATTAGGGGAAATCCTTTGAGACCAAAGGGGACTTAAGCAGCTCCCTCCTTGCACACACAGAGGGGGCACCCCCAAACCTCTACCCTGGAAAAGGCCGTGCTGGGGGCAGAAGGCAAGGGGCAGCCTTTGTCCCTTTGATTCAAAGCAGAGGGCAATTAGGTGATGGACTTAGAGCCCAGGGAGCGCCGCTCCCCGCCTCCACAGGGATCTCTCCCTCTTTCTTTGCTTTCTTTCATTCTCCACCCCAGCTCCTAAATCCATCTGCGCTAGGCCTTTAATTGAATTAGCCCAGCACCTTTCACTGGGAACAACTTAAGACGATTTCAATACAGTGATTGCTTTTTACAGCCCCAGGACAGGTTTGACAGGAACCACAGGGAGTGGTTTAACACAGAGAAATTTATCCTGGGTACCTGTTACACCTAAAGTACAGTAGGTGTTCTTAAAAACCCAGCCTCTGGAGCCCTGTAACAGCCTGGAATCACAGGTTTCATAAAAAACACACCCCATATTTCAGGACTTTGAGAGAAGACAGAGCTTGAAGACAGGAATCTCAAAGGGACAACTCAGAGCCTCCAGTCTCTGCAACTCTGAGGACCTGGTGGCTTGTGTTTGCAACACTGAACATCACTGCAGGCCACCTGGACACAACTTTGGACATCCTGGCACCTCCTCAAGCTCCAGAGGATCGGGTCAGCCAGGCCAGCACAGTGCCTAATGCAGCCCTTGGGGGCTGGGAAGGTGCTGCTGTCTCCATAGCCTGCTCCACCCTTTCCCACTCTAGTGGTAATTCCCCAGCTCTGTAGAGATGCAGGCACTAACTGCTGCCAGGTCTTTTCTGCTTAGCAAGCTGCTCCTCCTTCCACTTTGACACATTCACATGGGATGGTCTGGAAGTGCCCCTGCTAATATCCCATATTTTTAAGTGAATCAGTTTCCAGCAAGATACACCTCACTGGGCAGATGCTTGCAGTCTCCAGGCACTGTGGGGAGGAATTTCTCTTGCACAGCACAAGGGGGGAGACCAAGGGCTGCCCTGTCTCCTGGTGTGTCTTTGTGCTGTCTGCCATGGGGGATGAGTAACTCCTGTCTCTTGCTCCCCAGAGGGCCTGTCCTCAGCAAACAGAGATGAATTTCACACCAGCCAGACCCACACACTTCAACCCCACACTGCTGGCTCATGGTGTCAGGGTACGTTACAGAGGCGTGGAGATAGGTGTGTTAGTGATCCCTGCCGAGGCAGCTGCTGAGCAGGTGGGCTGTGAGCAAGGCTGCCTGGATGGCTTTGCATGCAGGTCTGGGCTGCCCTGAGCCCACTCAGTCGAAGGCAAGCCTGAGGAGACACCCTCTAAATCACAAATACCTCTGCTCTGACCGACTGCTGCCCACAGGGGATTTATGCAGCAGCTTTATCGAAGGGAAGATGGTATCAAACCAGCCTCACACTGCCTCCTCCTCCTCCCTGCTTCCCGTGTTCCTTGCCTGGCAGCATTTCATGACGAATGCACCACAACCTGGAATGGACACAGGGTGCTCAGCCCGTGCGAGTGAGCAGCCTGGCTCTGCTCAGATACCAATCTCTGCTCAAATTTGGTCAAGGATGGGAGTTCTCCCACTGGCTGGGAATGGCCACAGGGCCACTCTGTGTCCATCTCCATTCTCAGGTCAGCTCTGAGAGGCCAGGAGCGCTGCAGGGACAAAGTTGCTCCAAATGGCTCATGAGAAGCAGTCTCATCTTTGCCTACAGATTTCACCCCCAGGGTTGCTGCACTCATCCCATGAGCTGGTGACATGGAAGCACCACGGAAATTTTTAACAAGAGGAGAACAAGGAGCAGGTAGACAGAACTGTGCAGTTAATCATCCCTTTCACAGGCTGAAAACATCACTTTCTTTATCCCAGCCCAGAGCTGTTTGTTCTAAACCTCTTCCATCTCTGCTCAGGCTCCACTGTGTGGTCCCGCACCCTGGATCCTTGTACCCGTGTCCCAGGAGGGGACAGTGCCAAAAGGTGAGTGCCTCTAACACGATTTGGAAGCATTTGCAAACGTTATCATACAGATGATTTAATGGGGAGTGACACATGGGTCATTTGCACTTGAGGATGGAGAAGACTCCCCAACCCAGTCCTTCCTTTTGTCTTGCATAGGTATGTGAGAGCCAAGAGCAGGCAGACTTTGGAGGAAATGAAGAAGACATGGCAGATTTCAAGAGATTTCACTCTCATCCTTCCAAAACATTGTCTCCACATTTCCTCCAAGGCTGAGATACACAGTCCAACACCCATCCTGCCTCCCAGGTGACAGCAGTGGCAGCTCACCCTGCTCCTCCCAGCACCTTGGCCAGGGTTGGTGGTGGGTTTGGCTGAAGACTGAAGGCAAAGAATGGTCATGTGGAGTGCAGGATAGTCGGACAGACAGATTTTCCCACATGACAAAGCATCATTTACAGGGGTGGAAGTATGGCTGATGCACCTGAAAAGCCAAACATGACTTGAGAAGTGTGTCATGGAATAAACTCAAAGGCAGTGAAACAGGCCAGCTTGATTATTGCTGTGTTTGTCACAGGAAGGTTATGGAATCTATAAGAGCTCCATCTTATCTAAAGGCACAGCACAGTTCTGCTCCCAGTCCCCCTGTTCACAGCCGCTTAAAAATCTCACCCATGTGAGCAGACAACCGCATAGGCACAACCTTCTTTCAGCATTGGACAGACCTGTGGAAGAGTTGTGTCTCCTGATTCTCCCACAGTACATTTTCCAATCCCCACTGTGTGAAAAAAAAAAATAAATCCAGATCTAGTTTTGTTAAGTGCTGGAAATGCAGTTAGAGTCAGTGTAAAGTAAAAAGTGTTATTACCTAGAAACTTCTCCAGAATCCCCCAGGGAGCAAATGACAAACTCAGGAGCTGAATTAAGCTATAGGACACACTCCTATCTAATACCTTAGCTCCAGCCCACCTTCCCTCTCCTGCTGCCTCTCAGTTAATGCACACGTGAGTAATTACAGATGTTCTGGGCAAGCTGCAGGTTGTGTCTGTAGCTGCAGTTTGTGATTTGCAAGGCAGCACGTACCCAAGTGAAGATACCCAGGAATAAGCAATTTGCAAATTAATTTACATGATGGATTATAGAAATGAATATAAAAATGTAGGTTAGATGGGCCCTCTGGAGGTCTCTCATCCAAGCCCCTTCTCAACACAGGGCTAAGCTTGAATTTAGATGATTGCTCAGGACTAGGCTTTGTCTAGTTAAGTGCTGAAACTCTCCAAGGATGGAGAGGTTTTTTAGTCACAGCCTCTGAGGGTCTCTGTCCAGTGCTTGACACTTCCAGGATGAAGAATTTTTCCCTAATGTCCCATCAGAATTCCTCTCGGTGCAACATATTCACATGTTTCTCTGTGCACCTGAGAGGGCTTTTCTTCTGTACAGCTGTCTTTAGCAGTGGCACAGGCAGTTAGAGCCCCTCCACATGCAGCAAACCTGTGTCCTTCCACTGCTGCTCACACATCACATGCTAACCTCCCAGCCACCTCTGTGGCCCTCAGCTGGACACACCTTAGTTTGCAGACCTCTTTCTTCTGTAGAAGAGCCAAAATGGGGGACAGGATCCTGTTTGTTCTTCCCAGCTTCCTGTTGCGTGAGGATAATCCATCCCAGGATCTGCATTTGCCCCAAACCTCATGAATTTTCTGCCAGCCTCCTGAGCATGTCAATGTTCCCCTAAACAGCAGCTCTGACCTCCAACGTGTTTACCACTTCCCTCAATTTGGTGTCACCCTCAAACTTTCTGTGGTTGCATTCCCTCTGCTCATTTAGGTCACAGCAACACAGGGTATCTTCATTTTATCCTCCTAAAAAGAAAAACTAGGCTTTTCCAAACAAAAAGAGGCCTGTGATTTTGAGCAAGCACAGTGCTGGTCAGTGCATTGCCCAGCCATGCCTTTGGTGAGCAGGGATGGGATGGTTTCGGTGAGCAGTGGGATCAGCCTGCCCTCCACAAGCACAAAGCAGAGGATGAAATTTCTCATCAACTGGGAAGTCCACAAGCCCCTAAAAGACTGCTGCAAAGAAAAGAAATACCCACCAGAGGTACAGCATGGGGCAGAGGTTGGAGGGTGGGATGCTGAGGGGAGACATTTATCAGGAGAGCAGAAGGGCAGGAGCTTGCTGGCTGATCTTTCAGATCATGGTGAGCTTCTCAGCAAGAGACTTGGATCATGCACTTCTTCCCCCAGAGGGTGGTGGGCACTGAACAGGCTCCCCAGGGAATGGGCACGGCCCCAAGGCTGCCAGAGCTCCAGGAGTGTTTGGTCAACACTCTCAGGCACAGGGGGGGATTGTTGAGATATCCAGTGCAGGGACAGGAGCTGGACTCGATGATCCTTCTGGGTGCCTTCCAGCACAGGATATTCCATGATTTTATTATTCTTGACAGGTTACAGCTTGGCTTCACCTCTGAGGAACTGAAGTTGTGCAGGGAGTCCAAGAAACGGCTGGACTACAGCTCCTTTGGTGTCTGTAGGAAAAAAACAGCCCAAGATGGGCAGCACAGCCTTCTCTAAAGGCTCCTCTCTAAACCACATGGGGTTTAAAAAGGGGGTCTTCAAGGGCAACAGGACCTGGGAACCAGAGAAAGTCACAGCCAGAAGACCTACAAGGTGCAAAAAAGCCCCTGTCCTCAGAATGCGTGCAGGCAGTGGGGTGAGTGGGGTGCAGGCAGCAGGACAAGCAGGGTGCAGGCAGCAGGGTGCAGGCAGCAGGGTGAGCAGGGTGCAGGCAGCGGGGTAAGTGTGGTGCAGGCAGCGGGGTGAGTGGGATGTAAACAGTGGGGTGAGCGGGATGTAGGCAGTGGGGTGAGTGGGATGTAAGCAATGGGGTGAGCGGGATCTAGGCAGTGGGGTGAGCGGGATGTAGGCAGTGGGGTGAGCGAGGTGCAAGCAGCGGGGCGAGCAGGATGCAGGCAGCAGGGTGAGCAGGGTGCAGGTAGAAGGGTGCAGGCAGCAGGGTGCAGGCAGCGGGGCGAGCAGGGCGCAGCAGCAGCACGCCCGTGGCAGGGACCCAGAGCCGGGAAGCTCACAGCTGAGAGCTGTCAGGCAGCTGCCGGCCAGGGTGGGCTGGCCAGCCCCTCTGGCAGGGACATCAAGGGTGGAGGGTGGGAGGAGGACAATAGTCCTTTTTGGACTGAGCAGGAAGGATCTTTCGGAGGAGAGCGGCTGAGCGGAGAACGACAGAGCCTGCTGGAGGAAGAGGGGGGTTTGCAGGGAGGAAGAGCCGCGTGGTGAGGTGGAGGATGTATCACAACGCGGGGGAGATCTGGGCTCTTCCCCACCAGTCTGGCAACCACAGGACACTTCTGCCCTCCCACACGTGTTCAGGACAGGGCAACACGAGGCACTGAAACTCTTTCGTGCCATGCCAGGGTGTTGTGCGAGGTGGGGGAACCCCAAAGAGCCCCGGGCTGGCCAGGGCTAAGGTTCCGCAAATAACCTCAGAAACCAAGGAGGCAGCCAAAACGTGTAGTGTAATCGCAGATAAACACATAATCTACTCAGGTTACACTGGGGGGAAACCACAAACCACAAGCAGACAGGAGAAGAGAGGAACAACAAGCAAAAGGGAGAAAGGAAAATCCAACAGGAGAGACGAAAGCAAGTCAGTAAATCACTGGGGCTGCTGCTCCTCTCCTGACCCTCTCCTTGTCTTCCCTGCCTGGGAAACTTCATCCTTGCAAATTTTGCAAGGAGGAGCTCAGAAATTATTAGTATGAAGCTCAGTGAGGATCTCCACCGAGAATCTGCCTCTCTGACAGACATCTCTGCTGAGGTGTGGGGAGAAGTGCGTGGAAATTTACTGCTGGGCACCCAGGGCAACAGGCATGGTGGCCAAGCTCTGCACTCCAGTAATAGGCTCTGCAGCTCCCTCCAGCTCCAAAAAACCAGGGGTCTTGGAAATACTTTGGAAATAGCCATACTGGTGGAGAGGATCAGTTCCCACTGCAAATCCCAGTTCACACAGTAAGGAGCCAAGAAGGATGCCATGAGCTGGACTGAGTGGCGACCACCACTCTCATCCAGGGAAAACTTTTCAGAGAGCATTGGGCTGAAAATGTGCAGATGGTCTGGAGTAAAAAAACTGCAGGCATTTCCTCCTTTCCTGCCAGTGCCTCCTGCCCAGCCCTGCGCTGGTCTGCAGGAGCCGATTCGCAGATGAGTGCAGGCATAGGAATGCAGTGGGAGTAGAGACTTCTTTGAAGCTTCCAGCCACGGCACGGCCGGTGGGAACGCGTAGCTGGAGAGGCTGAGCTGGGAGATAGCCACTGCTATGAGATCTGCCATGAAATCAGTTCCTGGGAACGTTCTGCCAACCGGCCACGGCTTTCCCGGCAGGGGTAAACATCCACCAAAACAAAAGATTCTGCTTTTCTTTTGGAGATGTGGAAGTAAATGCAAGTAATATCTTCAATATCTTCACACATTGCGCTTCTGCCCCAGCCCTCCATGGCCTGGGAGAGCTCCAGCAGGTCCCTGTAGGGTGGATGTTGCGGGTTGCTTCCTGGAGGAGAGCCTTTCCCAAAAAAAAAGGAGCCTGTGGCACTAAACACCCCACCTGTCTTTGAGTTCCCTTAGCTCTTCCCATGGTGCAGAGGTCTTCAGGCTGCCAGCACATTGCATGATCCTGACAGCAACACCTCAGTGACACCTGCCACAGTTCTGCCTTCTCCAGTACCTGGCAGTGTTACCAAAACAGAGACGCGCTGGAGAGTTGGGCTTAGCTTTTTAGGGACAAAGATGAGAGAAAAAGGTGACAAGTGACTCTTCTGGCACTTGAGGACCAAGTATCTGCCCACCTGTAACCCATGCAGCTGCAGCCCAGAGAACAGAGGAGGAGGCCCAATATTGACAACAAAACATCCTCTCACCCTGGAAAGCCCAGGCAGAGTCTGGTCCCACCATGGGGTGCATAATCCTGTCCCTCTACCTGCCACTAAGGGATCATTGAATCATAGAATGATAGAATATCCTGAGCTGGAAGGGACACATAAGGATCATTGAGTCCAATGATCCTGGTCCTGCACAGAACAACCCCAAAAATCCGACCATGTGCCTGAGAGCGATGTCCAAACACTCCTTGAGCTCTGGAAGGCTGGAATCTGGACTGCCCTTCCATCCAAATGCTCTGTCCCAGGTGCTCCAGAGGAAGCCAGAACATTCTCCATCTCAGGAAAATGGGTGGCCTGCATGAGAGCCGGTCATGCTGCTCTGGGACCCAGCTCCAGGGCTGCAGCAAGGCTGCTCAGACCCAGCTCCTCTGCTGTGCTAACAGGTATACAAAAAACCCAGCAGAACACACAAAATATTCCCGAGCCATCAGCCAAACATCCTTCCTGCTAAACGCATGACCTCTCTGCATTACCAGCTTTCTGTAGAGACCACACATAATGCCTGTGGATAAATCTCCCCTCTCCGGTTTCCGTTTCCATGAGGCCAAACTGCTGGCTCACACCTTCCTCTGCTCTTCACAGGGCATCATGCCCTGAGCGAAAAAAACCACCTGCTGCTTTGCTTGCCTCCCAAGACACCCACAGGGACCACAGCCCCAGCCCCCTCGTGTGCCCCTGCAGCCTGGGCAGTGCTTAGGAAGCTCCAGCATCCACACTGGAGGATACTGTGAGCAGCAGGGTGGGGAGGACGCTTGTGAAAGCAGAAGCAGTTGCTTTTTGCCTGTCTATGGAAAGACAAAAAGTGAGGTTTTCCCCAATATTTCCATAAGTACAGACTCCTTGCCCTTTTCCTGAAGACTTCCTTGACCTCCAGCCCAGGTGTAGCTATCCATGGGACAGGAGATCGGACCATGCAGCCAGAATCACCCCAGGTGGGTCCAAACCCTGCAGGAAATTCATGAGGAAAGAGGATGTGGAAGGATGTCACATACTGGGGGCATGGATGAGTGCACCTGATCATAAAACTGGGGAGAGGGGGAGAGTTGTATGGGAGCACTGGGACCTGAGAGCTGGAAGGAGGAGACAGAGGGAGCACAGGAGGCCCCAGCTGGCAAAGGGACGGAGGCTGCTGGTGGCCAACACGATGGGACCTGTTGGCAGAGGGAGGTGGGAGGGGGTCCTGCCAGGCTCTGTGGCTGGAAGCAGGACTGCCATGTCCCCAGTTCACAGGAGGGCAGGCAGCCCCCATCACAGAGACAGCAGTGCAGGATTGCAGGGGAATATCTCCTGAAAGAGGGCTGCAAGGCCAGGGAGAGCCCAGCTTCCTGTGTTCGTCACCTGCCTTAGCCGGGCTGACCAGAAATAGATGCGATGCACCTGCAAAGAACCAGGCTGGGCATCTCCACAGCCGAAATCCTGACCAGAGGGGCTGCAGAGACCACGAGTCAGCTCTGTATTAATAGCAGGGCAGAGGTCAGGCAGGTGTCAGGGGCTAACAAGGGCACGACAGACACCATGCTCCCCCGGCCTGAGAAGTTATTATTCCTCCAAGGAGTGAATATTTCCCATGCTCCAGCCATTCTCTACCTGCTTCCCTCCTGAGGGGCTGGATGGGCCTTGCTCTCCCCAGAAAATCCTATCTGCTGCACCAGATGGATGTGACTTCCCACAGGGAGGGACCCAAGGCCACTGGCAGCATCCCAGGCAGTGGAACAGTTTGGGGAATGTTGTGGAGCTTGCCCCCAAAACAAACTGTGGCACAGGGGGGCTCACTAAATGCACACCCCCCAGCCTGCCCCATCCATCTAGTGCATCCCACAGAGGCTCTCGGCACGCTGTCCTGGAGCGCTGGGAAAGCCTTGGCTCACACATGCTGCCCAGAGTAGACTCCCAGCTCACTTCCACCTGTTTCTGATAAGCTCACTAATCCGTCTCCATAATGATTCTTTATTAATGGATGCTGCTGTCTTCATTACATGCCTTAATTAGTGTTTTGTGAGCAAATTCAAGGGGATAAGAAGCGTGTCACATTTTCCAACGGGGAATTTGTGCACAGCTACCAAAATAACTTCGTCTGTGAGGCTGGAGTTCCTGTTTCACCCTGCCCAGGAGCCGTCATCGTGAGAGCTGTTTCTGCCTAATCCGGCGAGCAGGCCGGGCGAGCTGAGCGGCTGCTCGCTGCCCAGCCTCCCCGCCCTTCCTCCCTGGCTGGGCTCGCTGAGCTCCCACAAGCCAAGATGAATTTCAGTCATGCACAGACTTGAAAAGAGATTTGTCATTGGGAATCAAAAAATCCTGGAAAAGTCCGGACCGCTGCCAGACTGCTCTCCCCACACCGCGCTGTCTGCCTGGCCGTGGGGCTGGGGCCAGTTGGGGTTGCTGTGGTCCCCGCTGGCCAGTGCTGATCCAGCTGGTCACTCAGGCTTAAAGTTTGAGGAAGTTCCCTGAGATATCCCCGGCATCCCTGTGGAAATTGCAAAATCCCACTGGAGTCTCTGCTTTCTCCTGGCCTGTCGGCAGGAGTGAACTGGGATGGCTCCAGGACAAGAGGACCCATGAAGCCTCATTGCCAGCGGAGCAGCACTGGCCATCACCAGCGTTTCTGGGCAGAGGGGGACTGGCAGGAGCCAGTTCCATGCAGGCAGTACCACCAGGATGGGGCCTGAAGCAGCCAGCCTTCAGCTCTACCCAAGAGGGAAAAAAGCCAGAGCACTCGGCTAATGTGACCAGCACCGCTCCAGGTGTCCTACCCTGGTATAGGCTGTTCTGTACCCAGCATCCTCCTGAAGCCAGCACAGTCCCTGGCCCCCATGGGCACTTTAGGACCAGTCCCTGCTCCTCACATATCTGAGACCACGAGCAGGGACACGGCAGAGATGCCTCCATCATCCTGACCTGTGTCCTGGGGCTGGACACCATCCCACCAGCATAGCACAGCAAGTCTGGAGACCCACGACTTCACATAGCACTTACCCAGGTCTGCAAACCCTCTTTGTCTGGATTCAATGGGTGCTTGGATGCCAGGCCTTGGTGTCAGAAATTTCCTGAATCTAATTTCATCTTTAAAAAAACCCTGAATTTTTGCTTGCCATTTGCGCCTGAGCTGTTTGCAGTAACAACCTGAGGCTCTCCCTGGCTTGAGCCTGATCCAAGGGTCCTTATGCCAGAAATACAGAGGATCCTGGCCCTGGCGAAGCTCTCTCACACGGAGCAAGCAGGGATGCCGGGTCTGGTGCATGCCAGCCCTGGCTGCATTACAGCTGGGATCATCTCCCCAGGTGCTGCAGTGCTTCCTCCTGCATTAACCCCTTGACATCCCTGCCAACACATTTCGGTTCCCATTAGGGCTTTTGCCACTTTCCCCAAGAGTGAAATGAACCAAAACTTGCCCCTTCGTCATGGCTCTGAGGAGAATTTAATTCCAAGGTTCAAAGCTCCTCCATCCCTTCCCAGATAAAAGGGTGATCAGCGAAAGGGGATGAGCTGGTTAATAAAAGCCGAAGAAGAAAGCGGGACCGAAGGGCTGTGCCTATAGAGCACAACCCAGCAGGAGAGAAGCAGCTTTTCTCCAGGCAAGCCTTTCCCCAGTTAATAATTACAAGCCAGGCCTGCCAGTTCCAACCCGCTGCTCCACAAGAAAAGGCAATTAATTTAAGACTAATAGGATTTTAAATTCAAAACAATCCCAAGCGGGTTTGTGTGGTGGGCTGTGAATGCGCCAGAGCCAGCCAGCAGCAGGCGGGGTGGGGGCTGGATGTGGCAGAGCGGACGGAGGAATTAAGGGCCAGGAGATGAAATCTCATCTCCTGCAGCCACTGGGCTGGAGGTGGCAGGCCCCCTTTCAGCAGGCAGCCTGGCAGGGTCTCTCCTCAGTCGGAGGATGGCGAGGAGTTGTCTCATTGAGCTCATGCTGGTGGCAGAGACTGGACACAAAGTGGACCAACCAGCCTATGCTGAGCCCAGACCACCTCTGGCACTGGGACCAAGGACTCCAAAGCCCATCCCTGTCAGAGACAGCTGTGCCTTGGCCCAGGGACCATGACCATCTCTTGTCTCCTCAGAGCAGGTCCTCCATGAGGTGTAAGCATGTCCCAGCCATCCTTCCTCTGAGCTGGCATGGAGAGAGTGTCCCAGGGAAGTCTAGATAGGCCTTGGGCTCTTCAGAGACTTGCAGCTCAGCCTGACATGCTGTCAGCCCCTGAAGGCACCTCATGGCTGGGTTTCCATCTGCCACCCCAGATGGGCTGGTACAAAACCTCCTCCCAGTCCCTGGGGGACTCTCCAGCAGCACCCAGCCAGACTGAGCTCAGAAAAAGGGAGCGGTGCCAGCCTTAGGAGAGGGCTGGTAGAGCAGGAGCAGGGGACTCATCTGTTGTGGGAGTTGCATGGTAATGGTGGGGAAGGGATGGGCACAGGGGCCCTGCCCTGATTCTCTCCTTGGCAGCCAGAGCCCTGCCGAGTCATCAGCATGTGTTGGGAGATGCTGGAGCTGAAAACCAAGTGGAGCCTCACAGCACCAGAAGCAGAGGTGCTTGGGCACAGCCAAGTGCAATACTATGGGCTGTGCTGACAGCGATCTGCAGCCTCACTGGCCAGAGCCATGAATGGAGCTTGAGCCCACAGTTCCTCTCTCTTCACACTATAACCCCACAAGGTCTGGGATTTACCATTTTTGTAAGGAAAGATTCCTCTAAGGCTGATTGAAACAGCCTCTCCTGAAGTACTTCAGCATGAACACCTCTCCACTCCAGAGCAGCTGGAGGTGTGGGCTTAGCCTCATAAGGGAAGGCTTCCATATTGCAGCATGTCCAAATACCCTTGTGAATCTGGGTTTTGGCATCTGCTGTCACTACAGCAATTCCCTGCTGTGTCTGTAGGGACTCTGGGGACACAGGGATCATCCCGTGCATCGTTGGTGCCCTCAGCCCCCATAGGAGCATCTGCCACTCGCAGCGCACTTTCAAGGCAGGAAAAGGGAGGCTGCATTTAGGAATACACACCTCTTCCACAGGTGCTTGAAGAACATTTTAAGAAGGTCCCTATGCAGAAGGATTGGTATAAAGTCCTCTTGAGATCCCAGGAAGCTCAGCCTGGTAAATAAGGACCGCTGGTGTCCGTGCAGTGTCCTCAATCAACCCCCATGGCCCCGGGCAATGAGGAACCACAGCCCTGAACTGCAGTGCCCCTGTCCCCTGGCAGGTCCCCGAGGGAGCAGTGTCCAGACTGGGGGCTGACATCACGTCTCACACACTGCATTCATCTCCAAGGCAAGACAGATACCAGGCACGGAAAATGTTCAAGAGGATGATGCAGAAGAACTTCCCAACACCAGAATGTTCCTCCTCCAAATTTTCCACAGTCACAGGCACCAAGCCTGTTCCTAACCTGGGTCACACAGTACATTCCTCCTGGACTTATTTTGAGATTATTTTTACCCAATATCCCACTTTCTCTAGGAAAACAAACCCCAAACACCAGCCTGGGGACAACTCCAGCCTCAGCTATGAGAGTTGGCAGGGTTGCAAAGCATTCAGCGGCAAGTCTTTCATTGTGGGAAGCACTGAGTGACCTTTGTGTGCTGGGTGGAGCTTCTCCAGGCAAACAGGAGGGATTTATGGACCTGGCCACAGGCTGGGGGAAAGCTCCCATGAAATGTCTTTGTCACTAGCCACAGGAAGGACACGACCTATGACACTGCCCTCACAGGCCAAGGGTCTGCAGGAAGAAGGGAACTGGTCCTGCATGATGATCCCACATGAATGAGATGAAAAGGCAGGGATGTTCACCCAGTTGCTACCATTAAATGAGTTCTAGCTAGACACATTTAGCAGGAAGATCGAGGAATGCAGAAGATTGAGACCCCAAACACACAAGATTGTGACTATGGAGGAAGATGAAGGCAGGCTGGTTTGACCACACTACAAAAAGTTGCTTGTCCGTGCAAAGTTGATGAAGAAAGCTGCCTGGATAGTAGGTGGAAGTAGGAGAGCAGACAAGGAGGAAGATTCTGAGGGCCTGAGGAATTGCCAAGGCTCCCCAAAATCTTGCTGCATCCTCTCATGTAAAAGCACCAGTGGGAGGAGGAAAATGCAGTGGCTTGTAAGATGGCCAGAAAGTCACAGAGAAAAGGCCACAGGATTCTAGCAGAGGAAGGAAAATAAAGTCTTTCTTTGTGGCAGGTCTTGATGAGGAGGGAGTGAAGCATCGTTCTACCAATCCAGCACCAACAGCCAGACAAGGGACCTCTGGTCTGGTTGGACATTGATGGGACAACAATCAGCTGCTCCTCCTCCTCTAGGGGAGTGAAGCTTTGTCCCATCTGGACATCATGGTAAGAGAGACAGCACCCAAAGCCAAACAGGCACTGTGGGCAGAGGGTGGGGATCCTGTCCAAGTCTGGGACTGGGTGTGAAGAAAGCTTGGGGAAAACACAGATGCAATGTTTAGCGGAGCAGGAGGAGGACCTCACAACCCAGGTGCAGAGACAGGCCAGAGTGTTATTAGAAAGCTCACCCAGCAGAGAATAGCAGGAGCTCTTTTGAGCTGTGGCTTATGCCACCGTGGGGAAAAATAAAAGCTGGCAGGAAAGGCAGAAGGAAAACACAGGGCGGTTCCAAGAGCCGAAGCAGCAAGAGCCTCGTGGAGAAGGAGAAGCCTGCCGGGATGTGACGCGAGGCTGAGCTGCTGTCTCGGGGTCAGCACAGCCAAGAAGCCCATTCTCCTGGGTCAGTAATGGCCCAGGGTTGGGTTTGGGATGCTCAGAGGACCAGTGACAAATGCTGGCCACCAGCCATTCAAATAAACAGTAGGCAGCCAGTTGGCCAGTGGCCACTCAAATAACCAGCCCCAAGCTAAAAAAATACAGTAAGCTAGTAAATTTAGTAACCTAAAGAGAAACATTCCACTACCAACCAGCATGCAAATAAGCCAGAAGGGGATACAGAGCTGACACAGTCCCCTGTTCAGCTTTTGATATTCAATGGCCCTTATCCAACTGGCTGCCAGTTGGTTATTTGCATTGGAACAGGAAACAAATTTTTCTCCTATTTATACTGCTTACCTCAGGAATAAACTAATTACTTGTATAAAATCCCATTCCCACAGTGTCCAGCACACATCTGTAACCTCTGGAAGGGACAAATGCGCGCAACTTGCCAGCTGGACTGTTCCATCACAATGGCCAAATCCCAACTTGCTTTCTCGCTGGCTCTCCTGACTGGATGATGAAGCAAAGCCTTCCCTGCAAATACCCCTGCTGCATCAGCTGTTTACCTTGCTCATAAACAGACCACTGCTACAAAATGCTCTTCCCAAGCCCTCCAGCGCACAGCAAGACAGCCTGGGGACAGGGAAGAGGAGCAGGGAGCAATCTGCTGGTGTTCCAGTTCTTGTGGCCAAGGACAGGGCCAGCTGGTTGCTCCAAGTGTCCAGGCTGTGGAGCAGCTGGAATGGAGGTGGTGCAGCCAAGCTGAGATCCACATATGCCACTAGATGGAGTTTGACAGCGACACAGCCCCACGTCCCTGTCCGGCTGCTGGGATGGTCTCCACTGGAGAAGGTCTCTGGCTGTGCTGGCAGAAGGGCATTCCTGAGGTCCGGCACTGGCAAAGGACTTCAAGCCCCACCACAGTGGAAGCCATCCCATCCTCACGCAGGTATGCAAGTGTCACACAAGGCCACCTTGGCAGAGAGGCCCCACAGTGTCCGACACATTTCCGAGCGTGGAAATCCCACCCAGTACCTTCCCACCAGCTCACACACAAAAGGAAGCACCTACATCAACCACTGCCCTGCGTGCATGAAGGGAGTCCACAGCCACAGCCACACCCAGAACCCCCAGCTGGGATGGACCAAGCAATGCCCAGCAGTGCAGCAAGAAATCAGGCATCCAAGGACACTGCAGCCTGGCCAACCCTCAGTGCTCATTTTGGAAGAGTTGCTGTCTCCTTCAAGACCCAGCTCCTGGAATCAGGGGATTACCAAAGGAACACTGAATCCTTCCTCTGCGTCTTTCACGGAGTGCCGCTGGCAGATGGCACCTCAGGAGCATGCAGAGCGTTGCTTTGCTTTCATCTCGTTCTTACAGACAGAACTGCCAGGTTCTGACCCATGAACACATTGCAACTGCGTGTTACAGCCACTTGACTCGCTGCAAACTCCCTGCTGGCTTTGGCTCCCTCCCCACATGGACTTTGGCAGAGAAGATGTGCTGTGGTTCTCCCTTGCCAGAGCACCGCTCATCCGAGCCAGCAGACCCCCAGATCTCTGTGCAGTACCACGCCATGGCACTCCCTCTCCAGGGCTTTGCAGAGCTCCATGTGGCTTCCTGCATTTGGAGGCAGGGAAGAGCTGATGGGTGATACTCTGTCCCTCGGCTGAGCTGCCTACAGGTTCTGGCACGTGTGACCATCAGGCACAGCTCGAAGAGCTCCTCCACGGGGCTGGGAAGAGGTGTAATGAAGTGCAAGTGGCAGGGAGGCAGGTTCACGAGGGATCCTGAACTCTGTCTTAGGTGGGATGTACCTCATCTGGCATTCCTCATGCAAGCTTGTGAAGCCAGCAGACAGGACCAGACTAGAAGAGATGAGGTGAGAACACGAAGAGGAAGGAGAATGGGGGCACAAGGGGCCAGCTGGATACCGCATCCACAGGCTTGTCTGCTGGGATGTGAGCGGAGCAGCAAGGATAGTCCTGCTCCGGGCTCACGGTGATTTCCTCCCCTTGGGCATTTAAGTGCTTTGGCACCCTTTGCACACCACGTGTGGCCAGGCAGAAGTGCACATGCATCTTCAAATAGGACAACACAGATGGGGACAAGCATGATTCCATCCAAAGTGTGCATGGCTGCAAAGGGCACAATGGGACTTTTTTTGTGTGTGTGTGTGAGGGCGGAGTAGTCCCTCCACACATTTAGAAAACAGGTTTCTATTCGTATATTCTGGAGATGCCAGGAGGAGCCACATCAGGAGAGATCATGCTGTCGTGCAGAGCAGCCTTTTGACATCAGAGAAAACGCTTTCTGAAAACATTCAACTTCTCTTTCCACTCCCAGATGTGGGCTGTCTTCCATGCCCACTCTCCTCTGGCATGTTTGTCTGCCTGTCTGCTGTCTACATCTATCCTCCTGCTCCTATGGCCCACAGCATCAGCAGGAGGAGAGTCAGAAAGACTCATCCAGTTTGGATCAAATACCAGTTGTGACCCACACCAGTGAGCCTGATGTGGATAAACCCCCCAGCACTCCGTGCCTGTGTCGTAACAATCCACAGTGAGCCCAGGAAGGCGCCCTGGCAGTGGTTCTCACTGTGGGCATCAGACCCAGGAGAAGACTTGGGCAATGTGTTGCTGAACAAATTTCTGTGGAGCCTCCACCTTAGGGGGTTCAGGACCCACGGAGGGTCTTGGAGAGCAGCTCTAAGTGTGAAGGGCCTGGGTGAGAAACGAAGATGCTACGTGGCTACAGCTCATCACCCAGTCCCTGCTGGGGGTCCCAGGAAGGCTTCCATCTGGCATCCAGACAGATGAAATGAGCTATAAAGAGACACAGGCAGACAAATCCAGCCCAAACAGCTTGCTGAGCTGACCAGCAGGCCCTGGCAGAAAGCAAGGCTGACAGGAGCTGAAGGGTCTGTCCCGGTCTGCCTTGGAGCTGTTGGAATTGTAAGAAGCTGGGATAGGAGACCAGAGCTCACGGCTGCAGGTTAGAGTGCAAGGAGGGCAGTGGCAGCAGGAGTGGTGGGGTAAGAGCAAGAGCAACCTGTGCTAGGCAAGGGAGGCAGGAGAACACGGACGTGTGGAATGGAGCCAGCTGAAGACAGACTGTGGGAAAAAATGGAGATTTGTCATTGCAGGTGTAGGCAGGGAGGGTGGGGTAAGTGCACACCCGGCCCTGCAGGAGGCAAGCAGTAGGTGAAAATGGAGTCAGGATGGGTGATGGATCAGTGACCTTCCTGGGTCCATTTCCCAGTGATGTGCTTCCCTATTATCCCTCCTATCTCACGTCCACCATTATGTAGTTTCCTGTCATGAGCAGGGCTGGATGAGAAAGGCAGCTCCCACGACCCAGGGGGCTGGAGGATCTCTGTCGTGCAGGGCAGCCATGCACCAGCACAGGAGGTTCCCTGAGCTGGCAGCAGCTTGGAAGCTCAGCTCTGTGTTGCAAGATTTGAGCTATTTCTTAGATGGCAAGCTCAACCCAGCAGAAGCCAAACCCCTCTCACCACATGCAAATCCCAAATCCAGATGACTTTTCTGGGGCCTGAGCAGAGACAGCATCCCCCCGAGGGGCTGAAGTCCATCCCACATGGAGAAAGAGCCTCAGAGGCCGGGTGAAAGTGGTGCCTCCCAGGGACGTTTCCACTGGGCTCCCCACACCCAGCAGCACAGCCAGCTTCTTCATGCAACATCCCTTCACAGGGATGCTCCCCTCAGAGAGCCCTGAGCATCCCCCAGGGTTATTATGAGAAACAGATGGACTCAGAGCTCAAGGCCCTCTCAGATAAACCTAAAAAAAGAGATAGAAAGCTGGAAAACTGGGAGGGGAGTTTGCGTGTAGAAGATATCCCTTGTCAGTATGCCCACGGACAAGGTGCACAGCGGCATGCAGAGGTGCACGAAAGCCTCTTCCCTCAGCACACTGAAGAGAAAGCAAAGCCTACAGATGTGCCAGAAGCCAGTTTTGGAAGGGTCCTCCTGCAGTGTTTTGGTGGAGGAAGAAGACCCAAATGGCTCGCAACAAGAGGGAAATGAAAAGAGGAACTGGTGTGACCAGAACAGAAGGTGTTCAGAGGAACAGCTCAGTCTTGGGGACGTCTGACAGCTCTGGAGCCAGCCCTGAACAAAGCAGAATGGAAACAGGCACATTTCTCCTCTGCACTGGCCATGGAAACATACCTGGTGAACAGGGCTGGGGAGTCCACATGAGACCATCCCAACTTTTGTGTTCTACAGCCACCACCGTGGCCATGGAGATGGTGGGGGGTGTGACCTGGTCTCTTCCCACTCATTATCTCAGCCTTGTGTCACAGCACCCCATCCACACGCTGGTGCAGGGATGCTGTCTCACAAGTGTGTGACCTTCCCTCCACTTGGTTGGCCAAGTGTCCAGCATCTCCTCACATGTGCCTGGAGGCAACTCACCACCATGTGGAGCAGGCAGGGCCCAGGACAGAGAGGCACTCAGAGCGGATTAGATTTGAGATTGGGTTAATTGCGCCTTTCCATCATTTATTTAGCTTGGGATAGGTCCAAAACATATGAATGAAATCCCCCCATGCACGCTACGCTGCTGACAAGCGGATATTGCATCTGGTTTGAATATGGCAAGTGGCTGCAGAGGCAGAGACAGTGTGGAGCTGCTTGAAATACAACACACACCTCCTCACACTCCCAGCCCCCCTGGACTATGTGCCCTGCGGTTACGTCATGCTGAAAGACCCCACCCTGCATGCCCAAACTTTCCCCACCACCTTCACATGCCATCATCTCAGGCCACTGCCAACCTGACCCACGTCCCTGATGCTGCTGAGCGGTTCATACCCCTGGCCAAAAGCCAGGAGCAGGAGATGGAGGAGGAGAACCCCTCAGAGCAGCATGGGGTGACATCCATGGGTTGGGCTGTTATGGCCAGGATGGCTGTGGATGACACAGATGAAATGGTGACCTTCCCTGGAACTGGGAAAGTGTGGGAGGGAAGATACAAAGGGAAAAGAAAGGGTGGATGCCAAATTTTTATTTCTCTAACCCTCCCCAGAGCCCTCTGTCAGTCCATGAGCAGTGGTGTGTGATCACTGCGGGGGCTGCACGAAAGCGCTGAGGCCAATCTGTCCCCAGGGTGCTGAGGCTGGCTCAGGAGGAGGTGGAGCCAATGCCAGGAGAATTTCAGCAGAGGAAAGTCACCTTTGGAGTGACGTCAATCAGTGCAAGGTGCTGAGGGAAGGCTCTGGGGCAGCACCAAAGAACAGAGGACGCCCTTATTCCCCCTGTATTCTCACCCTGATCTGCAGTCATCACAGGTCAGGGACCTTGTAGGGGCTCCAGTGAAGCAAGAGACGCTCCAGGGTTCTGCCAGGCTGCAGGAAGACATGGGAATTTGCAAGAGTTGCCTACATAGAGCCCCTTGGCCCATGGTGCCAGGCAGCTGCTGGAGGTGCAGGGAAGGATGCTTGGAGAAGGGGAGGAAGGATGCTTGGGGAAGGGGCACCCTGGCAGTGGGAAGCACACATGCAACGCTTCTGTTTCTTGGCTTTTCAGGAGAAAGATGGGAAAACACTGACCTATGTTCAGGTGTCCCCACACATTCTCATTTTAGTCCATCTCTCAGCAAAACACGTCCCAAGGTGCAGTGGGTCACTTGGCTGGTCCCTGCAGCACCGTGCCCAGAGGACCAGGGTGGAAGCAGGGTCCAGCCATGGAGATGATGGGTGTGCTCTGGTTTCCCTCCTGGGCACTCTTTCTGGCATGAAGCAGGGTCCAGCCATGGAGATGATGGGTGTGCTCTGGTTTCCCTCCTGGGCACTCTTTCTGGCACATGCCACCTGGTCTGCCCCTGCCCCAAAGCCTGGCTGCCTCCCCTCAACTCCTCTTACCATGAAGAAGGAGATGGGGCAGCCAGAAGCTTTCCACCCCGATGGTGCGTGGTCCCCGACCACTGCTTGGGGGACAAAGTCATTCCAGCATCTGCCACGAGCATCCAGTGATAGATCTTCTCCCACTGCCACCATGGCACAGAGGAATGCCAACATCCAGGCTGGGAGAGCCACACAGGACCCTTCCTCCTCCTTGCAGAACTGCAGAGCCCTGATTTGCACAGGTGTTGAGCACCCTCCATCCCCAGCAGCCTTCAGGGCTGTCACAATCACTCAGCGCCTCCCAGGATCTGGCCTTTTTTCCCCTGTTCTTTTATGAAGACGTTATTTTACAGCTTGTTAATTTGTACTTTTTCGAGTTTTTAACAGGGAGCAGGGGCCAAGTCCCCAGGCAGTCCACTGGCCGTAAGAAATCCCATTTGGTATCATATAAATTATTGCAGATATTACTAATATTGCGTCTATTGTGTAAATACTGACTAAATGTTTGAAAAACACAAATAAATACGAGCTGAGCTGATGGCTGGAGCAGCTGCCTATGAGCTATTCTGGGTCCCCAGGGGGAAAGAATCCACATTTTAAACTAATGTGTAAATATGTAACCTGCCTCCATCCCCCGCCACATCGTCGTGAGCAGCCCTTGGAAGCGGCCCAGTCCCTCAGCTGCACGGCTATGATTTAACAACAGCTATAAATACATCTCATCCGCCAGGCAACTGCACAAACAAGGGCTCACCTGGCAGTGAGAGGTCACCAAAAAGTCTCCCAAGTGAGACCACTGTGCATGGAGGAGTGCACGGTGAGGGGAGATGCTCAGTGCTGCTGGTCCTTAAAGCCTCCCCTGGGTCCTGGAGCTCACCAGCCCAGCCCCACAGACCTCAGTGCTGCACGCCAGAGCCAGGTATGAGCTCATGGACCACCATGGGTCGCCAGGACCAATGAAGATGCTGCTTCCAAGCTGTGAGCTTCCTTTCCTGGGGCAAATGCCTCCACTCATTTGCAAGCTCTTCACCCTATTCCTCATTGTTGCAAGAAAGTCACAGATTCCTCCAAAGTCATGGTGCCTCAACACCATCCAAAATTCCCGAGCGACATGTCCCTTCCCAGAGGGCAGAAGGATAACCCAAGGGCTGGGTCCCCATATCCCACTGCCTCTCAGCTTCAGGTGCTGCGAGCTTCCAGCTTTTCCTTGCAAGTTCCAATTCCCCCTGCCCCATCACCCAGGGCTGGCTCTGAGGGGAACGAGGAACCCCCTTCCACCCTTCCCCACCCAAACCAGTGGTGCTGCGAGCTGTACTCCCGGCACAGCAAATGGAGCAGGGCACCACAGGCTGCAGGCGAGGGGGAGGAGACAGCTCACAGCCCCGGGCTTTGCCTTTGATGGGCATGGGATGATGCTGGTTTTTACCTTGCCTTGTTTATTTGCGACCTTCCAAACCTTTTAAATCGAATTTAACCCACAGCCGCTACTCCGCTGGGTACAAACACCTCTGGGTTTGCCCAGAGCCACAGAGCTGCTGTGGAGGACAAAGCTGCTGAATTGGCCAGAGGTGACCACGCGTGGCAGATTTGCTCCTCAGAGGATGAACAGCAGCGTGGCAAAGGAGGTGCCAGGCTGTGTCACGGGTCCTGTCACCCACGACTGCAGAGGGAGGCACTGGGAGCCACTGGGCCCCCAGCAGGCTGCCCACGGAGGGGAGGGACAGGAGAAGCTGGGCCAGGAAGATGTGAGTCAGGGCAATAAGGTCATCGCAGTGGGAGCCAGGCAAGACTCTCCTGGGCGGATGCCCGTGCCCTAAGGCAAAACATGGGATTTAAGGCCATTTCTCTTGAGGAAGGTGAAGATCATGGTATATGGCTTGCCGTTTCCAAAGCTCCAGGTACTTTGCAGGCATGGGGTGCCAGCTCCAATCTTGGCCACAGAGAACAAAGCAGAACCCCCGTGATCCCCACGGGACCAAACGCTGCAGAGAGGCTTTCCCAAACTTCTCCTGCCTCCTACCCCCTCTCTGGCACAGCCAGACAGATGATTCCACACTGATTTTCTTAACTTTTTTCCAGATCCTGAGGATCATCCTAACGCTGTGTCTACTTTAGAGCCTGAAATCTCCCAGGGACCACCATGGTCACACAGACTCCTCCAAAACCCAGTTTGACTCCTCCAAGCTAGAGGTGCCCAGACTCAGCCTAACAGGAGTGAATTCCACCCCACCAACCCCTCTAGATAACACTTTTTGGCTCTTACATGTCACATCTCTAAGGCCTTACATAGGTCCAGTGCACCAATGCATCAAACAGAGCCAAGTGGGTGAGGGACTGGGGGAGGGCAGCACAGGATCGGGTTGTGCATCAGGGCTCAGCTCTTCCCCTGTAACTACAGATTAAAATAATAAACTCAAAGGATCCAGCCTTTGGCAGGGACTATGAAGAACTGATGTTTGACTGGCCCACAGTTCACAGGCACACCCAAATAAATAGCATTGTTTATAAGGACTGAAAATTAAAAATTAAGGGCTGTGATTTTCAAAGCTCCCCAAGGAGCCCTGACATTGAACTCCCATAAAAATTAATGGCATGAAATCCCAGCCCTACATTTCTCTGGAGTGATAAAAGGAGTATTCATTGTGCAATCAATTGCTGAAATTCATAATAATTTATACTAAAGAAATCCTAAGTAATTTCACTGATATGGACAGTTTCAGTTAGCAATAAATATACTAAATAAAATACCTACCATTTGAGTAGGAGAAATGACTGTAACATTCAGCAAATTAGCTAACACAACGCAAAGTCATTTCATTCCTTATTTTCTGCTGGGAATTGAAGCCACCCATTTAAATTTGCTTACTCTAGTTTGAATTTCAAGTTGTTTTTCCCTTCAGACGCAAACTTCCGTGGCTGATTGAAAAACTGCTAAGGAATATCCAGGTGTTCCCATGTTTTTTGACAAACTCATGACCTGTTAGTCAAACTGCACGGACCACTGCTTCTTGCAACAGCCTTGGCTTTGGCCAGAGGAAAACATAACCAGGGGAGATGTTGATGCCAAGACTTTGGCCTTCCCTAGACATCTCTGCTGCGTTTCTGCATGTTTGCAAACACCTGCAGGCACCAGGATCCCCCACCATTCCCCCTCACATGTGAGAGAATCATTCTATTCAATATCAGTCACCTCCATCACACCTTCTGTGTGGTTTGCTGAGGATGAGATGAATGGTGCACAGGACCAGGTATGCCACGTGAAACTCCTCCAGCAGAGACGTGCCAAGGAGCCAGTGGATCCCATCCAAGCACACACACGAACACGTGTGCTCTTCACACCCCACATCCACCCAGACCCGCCCTGTCCGTGCTGTGGGTGTTCAACAGGCAGGCACCAAAGCCACACATCCCCCACTGACACTCACAAGACACTCCTCACCCCATCCTCAGACCTCATCTGTGCTGAACAAGCATCTGCAACACCAAATTCCATGGCTGCACCCTGCATTCCTCTCTGAACATCCTATTCCTCTCCCTACTGCATGTCTACGGCTGGGATCACACCTCTGCCTTCACTCAGCAGATGGACCTTGCAGACATGCAAAAAGTTCCCTCACTTGCAGGTGAACAGAAGATCATCAGCATCATTCATTATCATTATAATTTTCATTCCCTTTTTGGGGGGAATTTGATCCTGAATATTGTAGCTTTCAAAGTTGGCTGAAGAATTAGGCATTGATCCCATTCCAATTTAGTAGGAATCATGTTCCATCCTCCTTTAGATTCCTCTGAGACCCTGCCCCACCTTCAGGCCTCAACGGAGGTGTACACCTGGGATCAGACCAGCTGTACCATTAGAAGTTCCTGCAGCTAAGAGCACCCAGGAAAAGATCTGCAAGGAAGAACAAGCAGGAGGCTGCAGGCCATGAAACCAGACCGGTTATCCCAAATTAGTGACATCTTTTTAGAGAGATGCCGCAGTAAAGGGAAAGATAAAGTAAAAACTCTAGAAACTCCTCCTCTCATTTGAGCAGTTTTTGGGTCTTCTCCACAGCTCATACCCCACCATGCCTTATGCCCACTCCACGCACTGATCAGACTCAGTGCAGGGTTTCCAGGATTTTCAGACCCGGAAAACGCCAACCAACCTCCAGAGTCAGAGCAAGGATGAGCGGGAAGGGGGAAGAGCGAGCCCACACATCCCACACCACAGCCGTTGGCTTCACCATCGGAAAGGTCGGAGAGTTCTCTGTGCAGTTTCCTTGCCGTGGTTGGGTGTGAGCTGGCGGGAGGCACCACGGGCGACGGAGGTCCAGAAGATCTGAGCCGGCCGTGGCGCACGCTGACCAGCCGGCCACCGGGCCACCGGCTCTGCCCCACGGGCCCACGCTCGTGGCCGTGGCCGAGTCCCGTTACACGTGGCTGTGTCCCCCTCTAGTGGCGTGTCCCGGCCAGCACGGCCCCGGCCAGCGTGGCGAGCCGGACACGCTCCCTCTGGTGTGGCCACCACGAGCTGGTGTCCCTGTGGCTCTGATCCCGCGCCGGTGGCAGCAAGCACGAAGAGCACCTTCCAGAGGAAGCGCTGCTGCCGCCCTGTGCCGAGTGCCATCCTCCACCAGCCATGGCAGGGAGAGGTGTTCCTCTAGGGAGGCACTGGTCCGTGACAGGGAGCAGGATGTTCCCAGCCCCCCAGACCTCTCCAGAGCTGGACTAGGAAGGGTTGGAGGATGGCTTCACAAAGCAGGACAATGTTACAGATACCAGCCATAGGTACCAGAGTTTGTAACGCTCCCTGCCTCTTTGAAGGCCTTTTTTCTGGAAGGACTGGGACGATTGAGTGGAATTCCCTTTTGGCAGCTGCTGCCTGCAGATGGAGGGATGAGTGCCTGTTCTCCAGGCTGTGGAACTAGCAAGATGCCTCCTCACCACAACAAGGATGTAGCGCTCTTTATCGCTGTTAACTTGGATAGATTTACTCGGTGGTTCTGGTTTTGTGTTCCCCCATCCACAGTATCACCACAGGGGCAGGATCAAAACTCATTTCCTTGCTGCATTTATGGCTGACAATTGTGTTTAGTCCTGAAAAACACAGCAGGTCTGGCTCCCTGTTAGTTGTGTGTGCTGTGGGACATCGCTTTCCTAAACATTTAGTGTTTGTTTTGCTGGCTGATTCTCTTAAGCAACTCTAATTCTTTCACAGCTTCATGTTTCCATATATCCTGATAGAGTAAGCAATGAAAACTGCCCTGGTTTGCCTAAGAGAGCTGAACTGTGTGGAATCAGTACGGTGTTTCCTTTGGTGGGAGGACAGACCTACCCTTTCTCTTGAAGTGGTGCTAAAGCAAGTGACCAAAACAGCCCTAAGAGAAGATGGGACACCCTGGGAATCTGCTGAGCATGCTGGAATTGAAACCCTTAAAAACTCATCTCACAAAAATGAGTTTTAATTTATTTCTAAATTAGGAGCCCCAAACTAAGCACCCTCAAACACTCAGCATCAGAGGGCCCACCGAAGAGGATGCTGTGAGTTCTGCAGGCTCTGTTCACAATCACCATAAGGCTCTTGCCATCGTCTCCTGCACCTCTGGAGAGGAACTGCTTGGAAAACAGTGCTTCAAATATTTGCCAATTTTCTTAAAAACTAGAAATTTCCCAAGTGGCAGACATCAGTAATCTGAAAAAAATGAAGAAATTACCAAAAAACGCAGTTTGTGAAGGGGAAAAAAAAAAGAATTAAAACTTTTGAGCATTTTTCTACTCATTTCAGCAGGCCTGGGTCCATGCACACTGGTCACTCTGTACTGCTCATCTCAGCTTGGTAGGAAGCCAGAGAGATGGTTAAACATCTTCCCTATGGTTTTCCCTCAATGCCAGATGCGTCCCAAGGTATTTCCTGAGTCGTGCAACATTTGTGAGCTGTATGAAGCCTGTCACGTTGTACAGTGTTTCTAGGACGGGAGATGACCCATATATCAATGTCAGCATCTACAACTGGGAGTCCTTTGAGACTTCTGAGTCACCCACGACTTCATTTACAAATTCTGGCATCAGTGACAGCAGCTCCGCGGGACTGGGTCTCGCTGCTCGAACTTCCCCTTCAGAGACACCCGGGGAAAATGCCTCAAATCAGCAAATGGTTCACAAATCTTGTTTTTGAGCCCTCCTCATATGGGCTGCCAGGGGTGAATTCATCTCACCCACTCACCCGAAGAAAAAAAAAAAGTCCAGTCCTTGGAACTTACACAGGGCTCTCTGCTGCTTTGCCAAGCATTGCCACAGGCTCTGCAGGAATGACACATGGGGGAGGGATGAAGGGGCCAGCATTTCGCCATGGGTTAAGAAGGGACCCTGGCTGATTATCTCACAGCTGACATCTATTTTTCAGGTGATCACACTTAAGGAAGATGTGTCGAACCCTTCGGGGTGTGCTGCCCTGCATGAGCTCCCCACAGTGTGCTGGGCATCTGTCTTCTGCAGGATGATGCATCCTGAAATTACAGCAAAGGACCCATCTGAGGATCCCTAAAGGGTCCAGTAGGACAGCAATGTCCTCCAGGCTCTCAGGTGTTTCAGAGACCACTGTGGCATGTTGCATGTCTCTGTATGGCATTCCCACCTCAGAACTCAGCATCCCCAAGGCCTTCCCTCCCCCATGGGTTCTGCTATTTCTCCCTCTCCAGGGAAGGAATAGGAAACCATTTGGGGAAGGAACCCACTGGGGTTAAAGGACACTGAAGAGACCTTGGGAGAAGGAACATGGCCACCTTTCAGCTTCAACCTCGAGGTGGTTCACTGCCTGGGAGGCCAGGACATAGAGCATTTCCCTGGATGCTGAACATCTGCCTCAGGTAATGTCTGTGTTAGGGAGATCCTGTGCCCGTAACACCCCTCTGAGGCACTGCTTACCCAGACACCCAGGGGTGATGGGAAGCTCACAGGCTGCACTTCCACTGCTGGGTTTCTGTGCTGTGCCTTTTTGCTCCTGGCATCTCCTCCTCATCAGCTGTGACTCCAGAGCATCTCTGCTAGAGTGTTCTGACTCACCAACACCATCCTGGTCAATGGTCCACCCTGTGGCTTGGACATTTTGCCATCCTGGTAACCCACAATGCTCATCATGTGTCCAGGGCAAAAATTCCAAGCGCTACCCCTTGGATGGGAAAGGACATTGGGTCTAGCAGGCCTGAACAGTGCCTGCTTCCTCCTCAACAGACACCCCTCCACCGGCCTTTGCCCAGAAGCCCCCCCAGAGTTACTCTGGAGGTGCAGCTCCCCTCATCAAGGAGACAAGATGCTGCTCCACCATCCATCACCATCCATCACCTGGTCACTGAGTGCAAGAAACACAGGTACATGGACAACACAATCTGTCATTTTTAATCTCCTCTCCACTTCCACCTGCCCATGGCTTGTCCCCCAAACACGTGGAGTTTCCCTGCTCTTTCCTCCAGCCATTTCATTCTTTCTCACTAACCTGAGACTGTGAACATGTGCCTTTCTGATCCTGTCTCCTCCCCAAATTTCCTGTGTCTGAGCCCCTCTGCATTTCGTTTCCCGAGCTCTCTGGTATTTACGACCTATCTCTTTGTTCTGCTCTGGAGAAATCCCCACGCTGCAGAGCTCAGCTGGCCGAGCTCCCTGTGCTGCAGCAACCACACTGTCCCCAGGAGCGTTCCCATTAGCAGGGGACAGGCAATGGATTCAGCACTGCCAGGGCAGGACTGATTTCCTGTCCCTTGACCCATGCAGCATTTTCCTGAAGTTCAAGCTGGATTCACAGATCATTAGACAGATAGATAGATAGACAGACAGACAGACAGATAGATAGATAGTCTGAGAAACAGGCAGAGATATATTGAGATATATATGCATAATCATAATTCAAACATACACAGCTACCTACAGCCATCGTTCACCTCAACAGTCCCATTCCTAGTGATTTCTGTTAAGAGTTTTTCTGGAGCACACCTGCCTTAGGAACTGAGGAACCCCTCTGAATTCAACACGCAAAATGAGTCCCGTCTGACTGATTACCTGTCTCCCATGTATCTCTTGCATCTGCACTTTTGAACTTCTGATCCGCAAATCCCTTCTTATGTGGGGTCCACAGAAAGTAACTCATCAACCTGGAGCCTGTTATCAGTACAGTTAAGTTGCTTTAGAAGGGGCTGCGTTGCCACAGGAAAATTTTTCAGACTCAGCAAACCGAAGCAGGTTGAAAACCACCCACCAGAGGTTTGGGGGTTCCAGGGAACGTCTAAGACGATTCGGATGCTCTGCACTTCTAGAGCTGAAATGTTAATGAGAAACTATTGACTTCAGTTGGGATGAACACTGCTACATTGACATGAGAAGGAAGTACTGACTGAGGAAAAAAAAGTCAATATTTGCCGGGTGGGATAATAAATCCTGATTTATGATCAATGCAAAACACAGTGGTTGCGTTGCTGCATACAGGTAAACCGAGCCACTGCGTTTCCTTTATTTCAATTAGCTGCAAGTAATTTGCTGAGATATTCAGGGTAATGTGTAACTGAGAGGTTCCCAGCCTATGGCTACAGAACCTGACACCTCTAAGTGATGTGGAACATTTTTAGCCTCTGCTGGAGGCAAAAACCGAACGTTAGACAGCACAACCCTAATTCCTCCCCAGATTGCTGGGATGGTTTCTGCCAGGTCCTTGCCCCACAGCCTGGGTGGGAGTTGGGGTAAGGAGGCCGCCTGCACAGCCCAGGGGAGGCTGGTTGCAAGGGGGGGGTCTGTGCTACACCTCCTCCCAGCCTTCACAACCAAACAAGCAGATCGTGTTGGCGTGGAAAATTCGCCCTGTTGTGTCTGACCACTGAGTGACTTTTGTCAGATGGGAGAGCAGCGGCCGCCTTCCTGCATGGGCGTTAGGCAGCTTTTGTGCCTGGCCTTCTGCACACCTCCACAGAGCCATAAAACTCTGCCTTTCTTCCCTTCCATGGACATTTCAAGCTTCACTGATTAGGTTTGCATTGTATGTAGCTATTAAAGCCAAGCATTTACAGTCCTTCCAGTTCTGCAGGATAATTTCAGAAGCAACAGCCCCAAAGAAGTCCTTTGCTGTAGCTGAATAACCTGGTTTGTACAACTATTTTAGCAAAAATCTGGACTATTCTGATTTCTACGTGACTTCCCTCCCTTCCTAAGAATAATTGCGCCAAATCCTCCAAGACACAGGATAAACACAGTGGTTTCACTTTATTATAACAAAGTATAGATTTTTCAACGCTGCGTCACCAGGTCTCTCGCTCGCCTTTGTCTCCAAAAGGTTTTGTTTTCATCATTTTACCACCATATTTACGTAGAAATGCGCCGGACAGCTGAGGGGGTTTTACTGTCTCTTACATTTCCTGTTCTGTTGTTTAATTACTCATTTCTGTAAAGAACATTACTTAAAATAAGAGATTTCCCGCTACAAGAGAAAATTAAATAGATGAGCCCCAGACAGCCCAACGCTGCTGCAGGAGTTTAATTCTTTGTGTGCTTCAGGAGAAACAAGGACTTGGTTCAGGAATCAGGTTCAATTATCAATTGAATTTTGGGAAAGCAGAGGGCTCAAACTTAGCATGAGTGCAGGAACCTGTCCCTTGGGTATCTCCCAAAGCCCAGCCCTGCTTCTTCCTCCCAGCCAGGAGACAATTCCCTATCCACACACCTTCATCCGACACCAGCACGAAGAAGTTGTACAGCCAACACTTTGCTCCATGTGCACCTTCAGAAAAGGAACAGACCCCTGGAAGGTGCTGCTTTTATCTCAGGCTCTCATTTCCTCCACTTGGTGCATGCAGACTAAGCCAGGGGAAGAGAAGCTTCAACAGAAACGCTGGGACCTCTTGAAGCTGGGTGTGGAGGGAGAATGCTGTCCTCATTTAAAACATCCCCCACTCAGAGCAGGGAAAGGCAGGTTGATGTCCTCCAAACACAGCCATGCTCTGCAGTAAGGCCAGTGTCTTGGCATTTACCTGATAGCCAAAGACAGGAGAAACTCTGTCCTTACTGATACTCCACATGGCTTTCAAAGGGCTTGGCCAATGCAGCTCTGCATCCTCTTTGCCAAATGAAAGGAGGAATTTACACACGGAGAAGCAGAAACCTTGAGTGAGAAGCAGCAGACGACTTTGGTCCTGGATTTCTCCACTGGCACAGATGAGCTCACTTGTCTCCGTCTGCCCTCATTCCAGGACAAAGCTCGGAAGTTCTTCCCAGGCACAGTTTTTCTTGCTTCCTGATTTTCTCCATCAGTATTTTATTCACCACCAGTAGACCCAATATCCCAATCAGCATCTCTTTTTTCCTTGATTTTCTTCTGTTCCTGCACACCTCTGGTTTGTACCCCCAAAAGGCCACGTCTGCATGACGAAACAAAGCAGGCCAGGGAATGATGGCACAGAGGGTGAAATGGGATGGACCTGTCAGGCCCACAGCAAAGCCTAAAACAAACCTGCCTTACCTATCCCCCGCCTTGGGACAAGACCTCCCTTGCTCTTTGCATTGCCTGCAGGGTACAGGTTGGCTGGGCCAAAACCACACCAGCAAGAGCACCAACAGGCTGAGTGGTGCAAGGAGAGAGGTGGAGCAAGACACAGCCCCATGACCTCCTCTGGAAATGGTCACACGCAGGAAGAAAGGTGTGGACACCACTGAGGCTGAGCACCTCAGCAATGGTAACAGCACCTGGGGTGGGGGTAGGTCTCATCTCTTTGGGGAAACTTCATTGCAGCCTTCCAGTGCTTACAGGGGCTTGTAAAAAAAGAGGGAGAGCAACCTTTCAACACAAGCAGATAGTGACAGGACATGGGGGAACGGTTTTAAACTAAAAGAGAAGAGATCAGATTAGATATTATGAAGAAATTCTTTACTAAGAGGGTGGTGAGGCCCTGGGACTGGTTGTCTAGAAAAGCTGTGGCTGCCCCATCCCTGGAAGTGTTCAAGGCCAGCTTGGATCGGGTTTGGAGCAATCTGGTCTAGTGGAAGGTGTCCCCTGCCCGTGGCAGTGGGGTGGAACGAGATGAGCTTTAAGGTGCTTTCCAAGCCAAACCAGTCTGGGATTCCATCGCCTGCAACATGCTGAATGTGAAGATAAGCTGAAGACAACTCCACCCCAAGCCATGAATAGTCTGAGGTGTTCACCCTTGCCCAGTCCTCTGCTGGCCATCACCAGCCTGGAAGACCCTTTGCAATCCTGGTGGCCTCCATCCCTCCTTCCACCCTGCTCAGCTGAGCGTGGCTCTCCCCCAGCTCCCACGGTGGGGGATGAAGTCTCAGCGCTCCTAAATGCCTGGAGGTATAATAAGCACTGCAGAGGAGCAGATCGGGGTGTTATGTATCCAACCAGCCGGCAATCCCGTTCCCTCCCCAGGCAGGAGTAGGGCAAAGGTTGCAGTGGTGAGCTGCCACTCCGGCTGCACGTGCCCTGCCCGCTACGACCACTTGCCCGGCACCTGGATGGGGATTTGTGTCAGCAGTGCTACAGACTGCTCGCTGTGGATGGCACCCGGGAGGGTGGGGAAGCCTGTTGGGATGTCATTTAAATGCCAGAGTCTGGAGCTGTGGTAACAATCTCCTCCGGAGATAGTGCAAGCCAAGGGACAATTCACTCACAGACCTGTGAGAAAGGATCTATCCAACCAGTGGAAAAGCTGGCTCTTTCTGCACTGGTATGATCTGAAAGCATTCACAGTATCTGGGGATGCTCTTAACTTCCCTCATGCACAGCACCCGCAAGTTCAACACAGACACCTAAATCCCAAGCCACTCTGTGTTTTTTTCAGTGCCCTATTTGACAATAAACTTGGAGGAGTGAATCTCACCAGCCTCAGTGCCAGATTTCAGGTGATGCCACTGAAGATTTGTTAGAACTGAACATCTGCTTCTGAAGACTCGCACAAATAAACGCACATTCCCAAGCAGGCTGTGAAATCCATATGGAGCTAAAGGCATCCTGCTGCAGCTAATAAGGGCTGGTCTGGATGTTCCAGTGGCCATTGTGATGTGCTGAGCTGCCCAGGTGAGTGTGGGTCACATCAGCTGCTCACTCCCCGATTGTAACGGACTGGACACGGTTCTTTTGTCAGAGCAACTTTCATTTTTGCAAAGCTGCTTCTGTTTGTGAACTGCAGTCCTACACAGCCCCTGCTCTGAGCAGTCATCAGCACCGCGCAGAAATGTTTGGGTAGTTTGAAATAAATTTAATCAGAAAAACCACAGGTTTCTCTAAAGGAGTACAATTGTCCTGTGTTTTCTGGCATGGAGGCTCCCAGAACAGCTTCTCCTTTCTCCAGGACAGGATTAATACATGTACTGTTGCTAAAGTGTCCGATATTTATGTTCCACTAAATTCAAAACAGAATTTATTTCTGTTCAGAGTCAACTCCCACAGCCTCAGATTCACCCATGAGCTCTCCCTCCCTTTTTCTCACAGCTCTTCTCCCCATCACATGGTGGAGACTATCCTCCAGATTGCAGACTACCCCCCTTTCAATCCTATTTGGAAAGCCCCGGAGGCACCAGAAATCTGAAAAGAACCTGTAAAATATCTCTCACAACCTCCACAACTGATAGCACCGGTCAGATCCAGAAAGAGAGCAGGAGTGCTACTTGCCTGCACTTACTCTGCAGTGTAGTTTGTATTTACAACACTTATATCGAGAGCCTGGCTGCATCTTTGCATGGACCTTTGCCTGCTCTGTTGCTTTCACATTGGTCTCAGAGCTGAAAACCCCCTTCCTGTTACCACTGCTGGCCCTTTTCCTTGTCTGGGATATGGTCATGGTAATCCTTTTCCTTGTCTGTGATATGGTCATGGTAATTTCTCTGTAGCCTTTGAATAAAGATACACCTGGGCAAGCTTATGAAACACTCCTCGGGTGCATTTCATTCCTCTTCCCATCCACTGAAATATTTACACATCAAAGGGAGTCTCCTTATGTAATGGGGGTTTGATGTTCATTAAAGCAACACACAGGCAGTAAAACAGAGCGATGCCTTGCAGTCTGGGATGGTCAGCAGGCTCCAAGCTCCAGCCCACATCGGGGGTGACAAGGGGCCTTTGCCATCAGCTGCTGTCCTGAGAGGGGGGCACAGAGGGGCCCTGCTGGGCAGGAGGCTCTGCAGCAATGCACAAGCCAGGAGACCTGGCATGTCCCTTAAACATTGCCCTGGATCTGGGCCTTCCTCTCTTCCAAATCAGCTGGGCTTTAGGTTTTTAAAGCACCCTGGCACTTTCTGAGTCAGAGGCCAAAAGAACCCAGCTTGCAGAAAGCTGCAGGTAACGACCCAGCAGTGTTTCATGAGCATCCTTGAAAAGACCAAGGGACCCACACTCTTGCAGTGAGTGCCCATTGCCACATTCTGTCCTCCGTTCACACTCATCACCTCCTCCACCACAGGGACTGTAAAATAAACACCCCTCCTGCCCCGCTGCACTGTTATCATCTCCACAGGCAGCTCACACTGCTCTCCCTTTCAGGGTGACTCACTCCAGATGTGTCTGCATCTGCCTCCCCGCTGGCACGCAGGTACCACTCATCACTCCATGGACACTCTATTCCCAGTGCATCCTGTGGATGTGATCCCACGCTGTGACTGCTGCAATGGCCTGGCATTCCTGTCCTCCAGCTGGGTAAGCCAGGATGGTCCCCTCTGCTCCACCTGCTACAATGGAGACATGGCTTGAAGCTGCTGCAGAAGCAAGTGGACATGCTCTGCAACTCCTCAGCCAGGACAAGAGCAGTGTCAAGAGGTCTTCCAGCTCATGTCAAGCAACCACTGCACCATTCTGCCACCACGGCTCCCCCAAAAGAGCTGCAGGGTGCCGTGACCTTGCCCACAGCATCGCCAGCCCTTGGCACCAGGAGCATCTCAGCCAGGAGTGCCCCTTGGGCTGTGGATGCCCACGCCAGCCACGAATCCCAGGGTTCATGCCCACCCCTCTGGCTTCTGTCGAACTCTCCTGTGTTTCTCCTTGGGGGGGAATAACACACGACAGGCCCAAAAGCACGATATTCCCATAGACCCACATGGCTCCAGCCAGCCAGCCACAGCCCTCTAACCTCTTATTCCCCTTAGCCTCTCAATTAGTTCTTGCCTTCCTGACAAGTTCACTCAACACTCTGAGCAATTAGAAGCCAGAGGAAGGCATCGGCTTTGTCTCAAATGATGAGCCAGATTAATCAGCTCCAGTTGCACTGAATTACCCAGACGGGGCTCACAGCAACAACCTCCAATTCAGCAGCAAAGCAGCCAGCATCCCGCTTTCACCCGGGATAATCGGCCAGGATGTGAAAGCCAGATGAATGACTAGGTGAGGGTGGGCTGCCGCCTGTCAGGAGCTGGAATATAAGTCAAAGCACTTTGAAATTAAATCCTCGCTTTGACAGGGAACTAATGCAGAGATTTTAAAGTAGGTGTAATAAAGTTAGACAGGCATATGTGCAGCCTAGTGCAAGTTGCCGTGCTGTGAATAAGTGTGTCCCGGCTACAGGAAAATGGAGTTGAAAAGACAAAGGGAATTTTGAACAGCTCCAAACCAGCTTGGCAAGATTTTAGAGATGGTAGCAAGAGGTTTTAGTAATGGACCTAAGTAATAACATTGTCAGGAGGAGATTTGGTGCACAGTTGTTGGCTGCCTGCGATCTTGGATTTCACACCAAGCAGCCAGCTCATGTTGCTCCTGGCTTTAAATTAAGTCATTTGTGCCCATGTGGATAGACAGAGGCATGGTGGATGGAGCAGAGACAGGGGTCCCAACCACATCTCTTGGCTTCAGGGTGGATAAGCAGCGCTGTTAGGAGCTCCTGGGATTTCCCAGGAGTTGACCTTTCCAGACAACTTCAGAGGTGAATTTAAACCTCGATATCTGGACAAGCATCACCCTCCACCTGCGCACCCCAGAGCCTGCCACCAGCCGCTGCAGCTGGCTGCTCTCCACGGGGCAGCCCTTGCTCAAATGCCAAGGGGGTTTGCAAACTCGTCCCTGCTCCAGCTCCAAGTTCTGCTTGCCTAACAGAGCCCCCAGATGGATACCCCCGGATAGAACCCCCCCAGACCTCTCTCCTTAGCTGCGAATTTTCAAATGCAATTTGGCATTTGCGGTGAATCCTCAGAAAGCGGGATCTGGGATATCACTACCAGTCAAAGGGGTGGTTGTTGAGGAAGGCAGCCTGGGCCATGCCAAGGCTGCTCCCAGCAATAAGGAAACCCCAGGCTGAGCCAGGCACATCTCAAGGCTCTGTCTGCTTCTTCACAGCCACCAGGAAATTACCCCAAAACCATCAAAAGCGGAAACCCCCGCCCCTCCCCTCCCTTCTGCGAGATTCCC
>VZRJ01010885.1:593280-664353 GCA_013397565.1 Ptilonorhynchus violaceus
CGCCGGGCTCCTGTCCCCGCTGACCCTGGCCGCCGCGGCCGTGGGGCCGCAGCCCTCATCCGCGGGCAGGTGGGCGGCGGGGGATGCCGACCCTCCGCGGCCGCTCAGTGGCGGTGTGTTATCGCGGCTGCTGGGACAGGGGCCGGGTATCTAGCCCTCGTCCCCTTTTTTGTCCTTAAGTTACGAATCCGGATCACGCCGGGATCACGGACGGAGGTCGCGGCATCGGGTCGGAGCGGGGCCTGGGGGTTGGCGAGGTGCCACGCGAGGGCCAGCGGTCCAGGGGAGGATTTGGCAGGGCTGGGGCGGCCAAACGCGCTGGCCCAGGGGATCTGCAGCGAGAAGGGTTGCCCGCGCCTCGGCCCCCCATTGCCGGTAGGAGGACGGGTGTCGAGGGGCTGTTGCACGCCGCAGAGGAGCCCGATGACATCGGGAACCCGCTGAACAAACACTGAAATAATGTGTAAGGTAAACAGGGGCGGAAATCGTTCTGGAAAATTCCTACGTGTTTGCCAAGGCGGTGGAACTGTTTTCTGAAGAGACCCCCGCCCCCCTCCCGGGGCAGAGGGGATGGAGCATGACAGCACTTTCCCACCTAACTTTGAACGAAGGTATCGGCTCCTCCTAACAAATCTGCTCTGGTGGGAGATGGTGCTTGCCCTGCTCCCGGTGTTGCCGGCTGACGGGAGCTAATTAGTTCCCGTGTACGCACCCAGCAGATCCGCTCTCCGGCCGGGAGCATGGGCCGCCTCCATGGGCTTCTGTCGGCAGGGGCAGGTACACCACGGCAGGACAGGGAGCTCCCGGGGCTGTCGGCTTGAAAGATCGCGAGTGTCTTGTGCCCTTCCCAACGCAGGTGCTCAGGTGGGCACGGTCCCACCAGCACATCCCCCGCACAAGGAGACCTCGCTGCATCCGGATACGGCTCCCATCTCTCCTGCCCTTAGATTTTGACCAGCTGGAGGCTGTGGGATGTGGGTGGGTTTTGGAGGATGCTCTGGGGAAAGCTCCAGGTCAGCGGCACTCTCCGAGTGCCCTGCCTGTGGGAAAAGGTACTCGCTGAGCGGTGGCTGCCTGGGATGCGTTACTGCTTAGTCCTTCTCCCCTCCTCCTTTGCCAGATGGAGCGACTTGGGCGCCATACGTCTCCGGCAACTGGTGGGTGGATCATAGCAGCTATCAAGGTGGTCTTTTAAACTGTCATGCTTCTGGTGAAGGTATATTGGGAACTGTGGGAGTGTTTTTCCTGCGGGAAGAAAGTCCCGATGAGGAAGCTCTGTGGGATGATGGCAGGTCTCTGGAGAGGAGCGGCCTCGGCTGCCTCGGGACGGGCACGGGGGAAAAAAATGGGGATTTCATGAGCGAGGTCAGCGAGCTGCCCCGCACGGATGCGCAGAGGTGGGACCCCCCCGTGTCCCCGGCGCCGCACGCGGCTGGGACAGGATTTGGGAAGCGAGGCGGAGGGGGAATTGGCCGCTCCGGTCGGGGAGGGCTGTGTGCAGCCGGCCGTGCTGGCAGAGCGAGGGTGGGCGCGGGGGGCTCGGCGGCAGAGAGCGGAGGGCTCATTCCTGCCAACAGGGGAGGAAAAGCAGATCCATTTCAGTGCGTTTGAAAGGAGGGGGGTCAGCTTTTTTTGATGTTGCAAATGTATCATGATAAAAGGATCGTCCCCCGCTCAGCGCTTTTTATTCTTTGCCTTTAGGACTAAGACAATTCCCATTGTTTATCTTCTCACATCAGAAACAAAGGCTGCCGGAGGCAATAAACAGAGTTAGAAGGATCCCAGGAGTTATCAGATATTCGAGGAATGAGTGTGCCTCGCATGTCTTCACGCGTGTGGGCTCGGCGTGCTCGGCGTTACCGCAGGGCGCTGCCAGCCCGTGCCCAGCACACGGGACCGGCCCGGCCCCGCCAGGCGCTCAGCTCTGCGCAGAGGTGTGTGCGTGGAGTGGCAGCGCACGGCGAAGTTTGCTTTTCCAGAAACCTGCTGGATTAGTGATTAAGCTCGGTTGTGAGCTTTTTTTTTTTTTTCCCTCTCCCCCTAAAGCTCTAAAGCTTCTTTCGACCTGTCCAGACTCGCACTCCCCCAGCGCTTTGGAGAGATGCTGCTTGCCGCGCTTGAGCTGAGGGTGTCTGTAAGCCTGGCTTTGTGGGGAAAGGGCTCGTTTTGGCGGTGCAGTGGTGTCTGCTGAGCTGCCCCATCCTGTATAAAAAGGAGATGGTGTAGGGATCTCTCAAAGGGATCACTCTGCTGCAGTGGCCATTGAGCTGGAAGGGATTTTCCCAAATATTTTCATTAAACAAACCAAGCGACTTTCTCCCTGCTTAGGAAGCAAACCTCAGGTGTGTTTTCTCAGTGTCTTGAGTTCGGGGAGTTGCTGCTTGGCTTGTTGCTTATCCAGAAAACCTCTGTCCTCCAAATGTGAAGAGATGCTCTGTTCTCACTTCTTATGAAAGCCTCAGGCTTGCTTTTCCACCTGCCTTTGGAGGCTCAGATAGTTTCAAAACTTTGCCTCCTGCCTCTTCGGGCACAGATTTGTAAATTAAATAAAGGGCTGTTGGAGCCTTTTACATCTCACTGGCTGTGCACAGGAAGGTCCCTCTGGCTTCTGCTTTATCTCTGAAGGAGTCTGTGGACGTGCTTAATGCAGGGGAAGCAGATGAGTTACTTTTCAAAGCAACTTGCATTTCGTAGATTCTTGGACCTGCATGTGCAGTGATGTGGTTGAATTTGGAAGTAAAGCCTCATCGTGCTCCAAACCCATCCTTGATGCTGAGGGTGTTTTGCAGAGAGTTTTAGCCAAGCAAGCATCTCTCCACAGCTGGCATGGGCGTGCCGGGGTCTGGTTTCAGTCTGTTTGTTCAGTTAGTTATTTATTCATTTATTTACCTGTTTTGGAGAGAGGGAAGTCCACGTGGAGAAGTGAACTAGAAAATGTGCAAAGTGGGTTGTGGATGTAAGCATCTAGAACTGCATGAGGCACTGGGGCCCGCTGCCTTGATCTCCAGCTGTTCAGGGGGGTTCAATTATGAGAGAACAGAAACAGAAAACATCAGATACAACAGGGCAGGGTCCTCTAGGGGTGAGACCCCTGGTTATCAAACTGTCTGGGAATCATTACAGCCTCTCTCCGTTTTCTTGCAGCTAAAACTGGCTCTGGAGGAGGCTCTCCATATGGACGTGCTTGGTCTGAGATGTGGTTATGCCACTGCAGAGCAGGGTGTACCACCAGCAGCTCTGTCTGCCCGCTCTTTACAGGGATTTAAAACTTCCGTCAGGGCTTGGGACTTGGCTTAAAGGGCCAGGAGCACAGATGGGCTTTTAAAACCTTAAAAAAAATTAATGTGAGCGCTCTGGGAAAGCTTGAAGACTTCGTGAGGGTCCAAATAAGCCTGGCTAAGCAGCTGCTCTCTAACCACTCTCGAGGGCTGGAGAGGGAGGGATACAAGGAGTTTGGATTTCCCTGGCCCCCTTTCATGTGAATATCACAAGGTGCTTTGCAAACAGGGGGCCCAATTCTCCATGGCCATCCCTCCCAGCTTAGGAGTGGGGATGTTGCAAGAGCAGGCCAAATGCTCATTTTGCTTGGGTCATTATGCCGTGTAAAGGATTTGAGAGGAGGCGTTCCTGGGTCCTGCATTTGCATCCTTCTGGTTTTAAACCAGACTTTATTTTTTTAAGGTGGGTCTCCGGGGCTTTGAGAGTGGGGAGAGATCACTTCACCTGGAGCCTGGCTTGGTTTAATTTTGTAAAAGATTCTTTGCATTGTCATTGCACCCCTCCCATTTTCCACTCATCCAGCCTTTTCCCGTCGGATGCCAGGCTGCCATGGCAGATTTGGCAGGGGCAGCTGGTTCTAAGGCAGGGCTGTTCCTGCCAAGCCCCGCTCCCCTCTCCATGCTCCTGGTTTTTGCTGTGAGGACAGTGTCAGGAAGGTTCCCAGGTCACATCTGTACCAGCAGCCAGGATGGTGGATCGCACTGTTTGGGTTTGATGACGAATTTCCATACTTAGAGGGGTGCTGGGGGTTGGACGAGTGCCCCTCCACTTCTGGGGTGCTCAGGGCTCCTTTGCATTGCTCTGGGGATCCTGTCAGGTCCACAGGGTCAGTGATGAGCCCGTGACACCCATTCCCAAGGCTGCGGGGTGGGAAAGTGAAACGGCTGGAAACATATTTTAATTATTTATTTATTTGTAAGTCTTGCCACTTCTGACAAAACCGGCTAATTTTAGCTCAGTGATGAAAATGGACTGGTTGTGGGTTGCACCCTGCTGGTTGCACCCAGTGGTGCTGGCACTGGGCTTGCAAGCAGTTTGGCTTGTCTCTGAGCATGGGTCCTGTCTGGCAGACACCCTGCATGCTGCACTTGCTGGGGTGTAGGAGTGCCTCTTGCTCCCTGGCTCCTCGGTGGTGATGGGCATTTCTGTCCTCTCCTAAGAAAGCCTCAAATAAAATTACACCCCAGTCTTTCACAGCAGAGCCTTACTCTAGGGAGGATGGACAGGAGGGAGATAAAACCACTCTGCACCCCAGGCTGTGAAGATCTGGATAAGCTCCAAATACGGGCAACAGCAAGAGGCAGGTTTCTTTTTCGTAATGGCTTGCTGTGACTCCACGACTCAGAACTGGACTTCTGCACTGAAGCAAAAAAGTGTTTGTGTTACTCTGCTGAGAGCTACTGTCCTCTCGATGAATTCATCCCTGTAGATGTACAGAAATGCATTACAGCTGCTTTCTTAAAATGCTGAAATTGCTGAGCAATCCCGGAGGTTAACAGTTTCCAGGAGGTTCTTCCATATTCCCTTACAAGTGCAATGACGCTGCCTCTTTCAGTAGTTGGTGATTTTTCCTTGAAGCTTGAAAGCCTTGGGCATCCACAAAACTCTCAGTCACCCAAGGCTGCTGGAATGGCAGGCTCTGCTCTGAACACTCAGTGCAGGTGACCTCTGCCTCGCCCACCCTGGGGTGTCTGACACCCGTGGGTGACCCCTGCAGCATCCTCCAGGCTCTCTCGAAGCTGCTGCCATGGGCTGTTGTGCTTCACATCCATGCAGGATCTGGTTGGCTCAGCAGAACTGGGACCAGTATTGTACTTCCATGAAATTACTTGGGGAAAAGTACTCGAGTCTCTTGGCCGATGGAGAGCGGCCTGGGGTCTGTTGAAAGTTGGGTGAGATCAAACCAGTCCTGTAGAAGGCTTATTTTTGCCAAGTATTTGCAAATTCTGATCAAAACTTAAAACTCATCAGATTTTCTCCAACCAAGCCTAGCCTGAAGTGCTGCAGGAGTCGGCCTGCACTTGCCTCCTCTTGCAACAAGGCACTGGTGGTGTACCTGAGCCCAGGAGTAGCTTCTATTGACTTGCAAAGGAAGTAAAGGATATTTCCTACACATTCAAAGCAGATTTCTAAATCAGATGCTGCTCAGGCTATTCGCAGCTTCCAACCTGCTCTTCCCCATTACAAAGTGGAGATTTTGCCCCCAGAAAGCCAAAAAGCAGCCCTGGCTCGGGATCAGCAGCTGGCCATCTCACTGTCCCCAGAGAGCTGGGATGGGGGAGACAAGCCAGCACCACTGGCTGGGGCATGGGCGTTTGCTGGGTGCACATGGTTTTAGGTGCAGGTCCAAGGGATGGGGGGGACAGGATTGGAGGTGTAGGCTCACCCTTGAGCTGAGGGGGTGAGCCCTGATGAGCATAGCAATGCCTCCTCCTGGGTGACTCTTTTGGCAGCTGTTAATGGAGGTAAAGAGTAGGTGTGAAAAGCAGGTTTCAGCCAAGAGATGGTGCCCTAACTGTGACAGGAGGGACTGAGGCAGACCAGCTGTATTTCTTATAAGAAAGGCACCAGACACGCTCTGAGATGATGACTTTCGAAATCATAGTTTACACTTGGAAGGGGGGATGTCTAATCCCAGGAGGAGAGTGCCTGCTCTCTGGGAGGGCCAAGTCCTGCTGCAGAGCCAGCAGCTGGACAAGGGCAACCTTGCAGGTCTCCCTCCAGTCCTGACAGGAACATGCCCGAGCTGGCAGACTCGAGGAACCGTGCCAAGGATGTGTTGGTCCCTACCAGCCTGGCGCTGTTGGCACAGGGAGAGTGGCACTGAGCCCAGTGTGGGACACCACAAGAGATCCTGGGGGCTCTCTGGCCTGCCTGGAGCATCATCTGACCTGCCAACCTGGGACATCTTTCCATGGCTTCACCCTGCTTGGAAGGGGAAAGCAACAAGGGGAAGATTAAACACTACTCCATAGCTTTAGGATGGCTCCTTGCAAGGACCCTAACACTGGATGCAGACACATAGATGCATGCAGGGGTGCATGGGTTTTTTCCGTGGGTTTTTCACATTCTGAACAAGCCTTTAGGTCTTCCCCAGAAGAAACTTGCCTGCACAAGCAGTTGCAATCCTCAGCACAACCCAGAGTCAGTGCTGACTGTCCCTGCAGCCTCAGGAGGCACAGACATGCACTTGCTGACCCCTCCACAGGCAGGGGGGTGTTTGCTGCCTCTCAGGCAGGAGCAGAGCTGAATCATCTTCACAATTTCAGACCGAGGCAAGCCTTTTGTGGCCTTGGCCACTAAACCTCGTGGGAAGGATGAGTATTTGCTGAGCAGGGTGAAGCTTCTGAGCCTGGTTTCAGAACATCTATTGAGTGGTTTATCAGTGGTGCCGCTGGCCTGAGTCTCACTGTTCTCATCTTCAGGAAAGTATTCCCAAAAGGAGACAATACAAAGAGTTCTCACACTTGAAACTCATTTGTTTAAATAACAGAAACACTAGAGATCTCTGCTTTCTCCAAGACATCTGCTGCATCTTCCCCAACCCACCTCTACTGAGTATTTGTCAATGACTGAAATTTCCACACCTTCCCGTGGCAGGGAATCTCCTCCCCTCTCTTCCTGGCTCTATCTGCAGCTGCTGTGGCTCTTTCAATGTCTCCTTGTCATTTCACCAATTATTCTTCCTCCTGGAAGTATTATCATCATTTTTATTTAAGCAGGGCTTTCTGACGTCTCCCACCTTTCCAAAGCTCCCTGGATTTGAGATTTACTTATTTGCCATCTTGCAGAGGGGATCAACTGCAGATGCCTAAATTATGGGGCTTCAATCGTGATCTCAATACTGTGGACGGAAAAAAAAGGAAGAGCTTTCTGTCAGTTTTGTCTTAAATCAACGACTCTTAAGAGGAAGCTTTTGCAAGTGACTTGTCTGGATATAAAGGCAGGAGAAAAGAAACATAAAGGCCATGATGAAGGAAGAAGACAAAACATGACAAAAGGGTGTGGGCAACAGCTCTCCCCTTGAAACATTCTTTGCCCAGTCTTGGAAAAGGAAGAAAATACACCGTTATTTGAGTTTGTTTTCCACAAGCAGGGCTGTTTTGAGGCCGCATGTGAGACTTAAATTATAATCTGGAGCTCTGCACAGCAGTTGAGATGTGATACCACGATGGACATCTGCACTGAGACCTCGCAGAGGGCAGGAGCTGTTTGTTGCATTCCTCCTGCTGTGCCTGTCTGGCTCTCTGTGCAGGTAGACAAAGGCTTTGGCTGTGGATTCTACCACTTAAGCCCAGGAAAACAAAGTTTGGAGCGAAGTTCTCGTTAAGGACGAGGCAAAGTGCTAGAGCCAGGTTTCCATGGGGATCGTGGGATGCTGCAGGTGGGTTTGGTGCCTTGCTTGGGCTCCACAGCCCTGAGAAATGCTGTGAGCTGTGGGGTGAAAGGGCCTCTGAGGGCTGGTGAGGGCAGAGCGTGTTTCCCCACTCTTACCTCCCTCTTCATCGGCCCCAGAGAGGGAAAGGGGATGAGGTGTCCCCACGTGGTGCTCCTGAATGTGGTGTGGCAAGATGCCGTGTGAGAGCCTCAAAGCTGAGGTCCTTCAGCAAAGGTCCTTCCTTAAATCCTTGCCTCAACGTCTGGATTCATCCTGGACCAGGGGTCAGGATGGGAGTTTCCTCCCAGTCAAAACCCATGTCTTTTGGAAAGCAGTGGTGGTTCTCCTGGACTGGTTACAAACTGGTAAGGTGATGGGGCCGTAGCATTTTAGGCACAGTTGCCTCCATCTCCACAGAGGGTCTGGCAAGCATAGGCTGAGGAGGGATGATGGGACACAGGACCTGTCAAGGGGGAGAGAGGCCAGAGCACTGTTCTGGATAGTTTCATCTTATTTGCCTGCCTTACAAAACAAATTACCAGACCTGTTCTTGGAGAGCTGTACCTATCTTTGAAGCATCCTTGGCCTTTGTTTTATCATCCCAAACAGCATTACATGTGGGTTGGGAAGGCACCTTATCAGGTGCATCTTCTTGGAAAAGCTTGAAAGGCTCTTGTCACACGTTTCTTCGTGCATGCTTTGAATTTATTACTCCACATTGCCCAGAGACTCTCCAGCTGGGAAATACATTAGAAGAGGAGACGATGCCCCATCCTGAGCAGAGCTGATATTGATGTGGCTGTCACACCTGCAGCCCAGCACTCTCCTGCCAAGGTGTCTGCAGTCAAAGCAGGCACTGACTCATCTGCAGGACCAGTCTCGTGGCTTTGCAGGAGCTGCTTCCCTGGCACGATGAGTGCTGCTGGAGTTGCCAGCAGAGGGGGAAGCCAGATCAGCACAAGGGGTTAGTACTGGAGGTAGATTTTGATTTTCTTGGCTACCAGGCTCAAAGCTGATCAATCAACCCACATTGTCTTGGGATGAATCTTACCTCTCTGCTGTGTGTCATCTTCCCCATGCCCAGACTGGAATGATGGCTGGATCTGGGAGAAGAGAGAGCTGTCACAGGCACTCTGTGTGTGCTCAGCATTCAACATCCTCAAAGCTCCCAGAGCTGGTTTGGTGCCTTCATCCCGGGCCAGCCAAGTGCAGCAAGATGTGAGAACAGCAGTTTTTGCACTCCCTGTCCAGGCCTGCAGCACAGGGTCAGGGACACCCACTGCATGGCGTGGGGGCCAGCAGAAAGGTGACAGTCCTGAGTTTGGCCGTGGTGGGTTTTTCAAGCCACCCATGTGCATCAGATCCTGTCCTCTGCAAACAGGGCTGTGCCCTTGCAGGAGCAGGAAGCCTTGGGCAAAGATGATTTGCTGGTAGAAAGGCTAGAACAGCCCTTGGCTCTGAAAGCCCAGCAGCCTGCCCGCTTCCCGCTGCCGGAGAGGCATTGCCTCCACGTTCACACACAGGGAAAACTGAATACTTTTGACATCTCGCCATGCAGACTCCCCACGGACACCATGAGCCAAGACAGCTTTCTCCCCGGCTCCCACGGCCCCCCAGTTGTGAGCATGAAATCAAGCTGGTGAATAATTCTGCTGATGCACAGAAGAGAAAATCCTGTTCTCTCCTCCTGGGGCAGACAGGCAGGGTTAATGGGAGGAAAAGGCTGTGACAACTTGATTTTGTGGCTGAAGTCAGCAGATCTGGCTCCTGAGACACAGGGGAACAGGCAGGGAGCGGGAGCCACTTTTGCACAGTCACTTCTTAGAGGCAAGCAGGGCTTCAAAAGAAAAATGCTTAGCAGGATGTCGCAACTTGGGAGGAGGAGTTAAAAAAACAAGCAAACAAAAAACCCACAGGCTCTGTAGGGTTGGGAAATGCAGAGTCAAGGAATGAGGTTTCCAAAAAGCTCGTGCTTGCATCTCTTGGAACAGATGAGGTAGCACTGTGAGACGGCGCTGGCAATGCCCGAGGACCCTAAAGCTCGGTGTGCTCAGCTCATGGGTGCAAGTGTGAGTTACACCTGCCCCATGCAGGGGACCCTCCATGTCCACAGCAGGTCAGGGCTCCAGCAGTGGCAGTGTCATCTGAAGTGGCTGCCAGCAGCCACAGGAAGGAGGGAGTCTCCTATACACACCTGCCAGCACAGGCACTGACAGCTGTAGAGGATATTGGATTATCACACAGACCTGCTGGAAAATCTGACTGGGTCTGTCTTAAACTCCTGTGATCCAGAGGCTGGGGCAGAAGCATGGAGCTGGGAAATGGGCAAGCATGGACACTATGCCCACAACCCAGCAGGGAGGAGGAGGTTGGGTTACTGGGATGTGCAGCAGGGACCATCATGCCCACACACTGGGCAAGGAGATGCTGAGAGCTTTTGAGGTGCTTGCTCTTAAAGGATAAGCTCCCTCATTCCCCTGATGCTGACCCCCAAGAGCAGCTCTGTGACTCTGCTGAGGATGGCGCTATGGAGAGCCGGGCCATGGTCCCTTCCACACAGGGCGAGTCTTTTCCAGGTCAGCAAAGACCTCATGGCCCTGTTTGCGAGCTGGGCTGGGGGAGGAGCTGCCCAGCCTGTGCAATCTAGCCCTGGCAGGCTCCCGATTCTGTCTTCCCTGCTTCAAGCCCTGCTTGAATCCCAAGTGACAGGAAACCTGGCAGCTCCCAGAGGCCATCCTTGCCTGCTGGGGGCTGGGGCAGCTAAAAGCAGCCTCCAGGAGGGAAGTGGTTTGGAGAGCGATGTTTGCCGGTGATGAGCACACAGCCACGCTGTGGGAGCACTGTGGCAGATGGAGCTGGCAGCCAAGTGCCTGTCCTGCTTGTTTTGGCTGACTTTGGAGACCTCTGGCTTTTCCTAGTAGCACTTGGATGTGCCGGTACTCAGGAGACCTGACCAGGCACATTCAGACAACGCTGAAAATATCTTCCTTGCAGGCAACAGAGGCAAAGGGGAGCCAACAGCTGGACTCCCCAAGAGACAGGGACTAGGCTGCAGAGGGACGGTTGTTTTGCTTGGGCTTGTTCTCTGTCAGCCAAAAATGCATCCTGCAGAGCCACTGCTGTGGTATATTTAAAGGTGACCCCGGATGGGCAGCAGGTCTCAGCTGTGGAGGGGATAAGAGGTTCAGTCTCCTTGCTTTCTGCCAGGCTGAGCACAGGTCCCAGCCGAGCACGGGCTCCCCCAGCCCCTGCCTCCTAACCCGCTGTGCCGGTGTCGTGGCAGGTACCTGGCGAAGCTGTCTTCAGTGGGGAGCATCTCTGAGGAGGAGACCTGCGAGAAGCTGAAGGGCTTGATCCAGCGCCAGGTGCAGATGTGCAAGAGGAACCTGGAGGTGATGGACTCGGTGCGACGCGGAGCCCAGCTGGCCATCGAGGAGTGCCAGTACCAGTTCCGCAACCGCCGCTGGAACTGCTCCACGCTGGACACCCTGCCTGTCTTCGGCAAGGTGGTGACGCAAGGTGAGCTGGAAGGACGTGTCTGGGGTGATGCTGCTGGGGGAGTGGCTACAAAGGCAGCCTGCTGGGCTGCAGGCGGGGTTTTGCCTGCTTGCCCCTGAACCGGTGGCCGGGGAGGGTCAGGAATGGCGCAGTGATGGATCTTGGGGCGGATGGGTCCCTGTGCACTTCAGCAGGGCTCTTTTCACTGTGCTGGGGACAGCATAACCAGAGCCTTGCTGCTCCTCAGCTCTCCTGAACCTTTTTCACACCCATTGACAAGGACGTGCCAAGTTTGAACAGAGGTCCTAAAGTCACCCTGTGGTCTCATCTCTTCCCCACCAAGCCCGGGAGCTCCACTCCACAAAGCCGTGGCTGCATTTACTCTGTCTCTTTCTGGGCAGTGCTGAAGCGGTGGCTGCTGCCAGGCTGGCATGTGGCCACTCTTGAGCAGACTATCAATGGGCACCCTCAGGAGGACAGCTCAGTGCTGCCTGCCGTGGGAAGAACACGCAGCAGCAGCATCACCACCACCAGCCTTCAGTGCTGGGTATGGCCAGGGCAGCCCCCAGCCCCTCTGATCCCTGCTGCACTCAGGCTTCCCAGAAGCACAGGACTTAATCAAACCAGAGCATTGGAGTGAGGATACAGAGGGAAGAACCCCTCTGCAACCCCTGGAGATCACTGAAATGTTTCTTGCCTCCCCTCAGGTGCCATCTCTGAGGCACCATCTCACCTCGCGTCCCAGGACCCCTAGACCAAAGAATCCCCCCAGCTCCTTATTTGACTTTCCTCCCCTAAATGCAGGGGTGAAGATCTCTTCTTGTGAAGGTTCAGGGACTGGAAATACCGGAAATACCAGAAACTAAAAGTCGTCTCTTTTTAGGCAGCCACAGCACAAACCGACCAACACGATCCTACTATTAACCTTGATTAACTTGGAGGCGGTTCAGTCCCCACACTGGCTGGGTCCTCCCCAGCCACTGCCAGCTGGGCCACCAAAGTCTGGGCTGCGACCACCAAAGTAGCTGCCCTCTCTCTGACCGGCGAGCTGGGTGATATCTGCTCGCAAGCCATGCCCCCTCTGCACCAAGCATGGGACCACCCCAAATGTCAGTCCTCCTTGCTCAGAGGTGGAGGAGTTGTGTCCTCAATTGGCCTCAGAAGATAGTGGGGATTTGTGTGTTGCAACAGCTGATCCCTGCCCTTGCCACTCTGTGTGGTGTTCACACCCAGGGATGCACCCAACTTCCAAACAAGCTTTTCCCAGCCGTGTGGTATCACACAGGTAGACAAAAGAGCTGGGACAGGGCTGCATCCTGGGCACCAGTGGGGTTTTGTGAGGTGCTCTGGGAGCAGAGCAGGGTTTTGCAGGGTAGGGAAGCACTGGGAGCTACAGAACCCTGTGAAAGAGGAGGGAAAGGATTTGCAGGTGCAGGGGATGTTCCTGGATGTGGAAAGCAGACAACTATTTTGGATGCAGAAAAGATTTCATGGCAGAGGTGCCCTGCAAGCACCAGGCAAGACAGTCCTCCATATAAGCTCCAGAGAGCTCTGCCCGCATTGGCAGTGCAGCTTCTCCCTCTCCTATTGCCAGGTTATCATTCACTCATAATTCATGCTTTTAATGTTTTGGGGCAATTTCCAGCTTTTTCACTATTGCAAGAAAGGGCCCTCACTGCTGCAAAACATGTCCCAGCACCGAGGGGTCTCTGATGAGTTGGGTCCGGGCTTGGCACTAGGCAAACAGCATCCCTGGGGGTGGGGATGGTGAGGGTCCTGCGTGGGGTACCTCACCTTGGAAGGAAGTGACAGCAAAGGGCTTAGCCTGATAGCTCTGCAGAGCATGTTCTGCCAAGAGCCAGCTTGCAGACCAGTTTTCAAGGGGGTTTATGTGCCACACCAGTGCTACGAGGGCAGGGGAGAACAGACACACGTGGCACCCCACCAAGGGCCTTTGGCCAGCGGGCTGCATCCCCTCCAGAGCTCCCGCTGGTGATGCCTTGGGCCTGCTGCCCCGTTTGCCACGGTGGTTTGTGCCGTTGCAGGGACGCGCGAGGCAGCGTTCGTCTACGCCATCTCTTCGGCAGGGGTGGCCTTCGCCGTGACCCGCGCCTGCAGCAGCGGCGAGCTGGACAAGTGTGGATGTGACCGCACGGTGCAGGGGGGCAGCCCGCAGGGTGAGTGTCGGAGCAGCAGGCAGCTGCACGGGGACGCCGAAGAGCCAAAATACCTGCAATTCAAACCCGCTCTCTGGAGCCATCCAGAAAGCAGGGAAGAGTTTAAAAAACCAACACTCCTGTTAGTCCACGAGTGCCTCAAAAAGGCACCTGGGAGCATCACCCCCAGGGCAGAGAAAGCATCTTGCCCATGTGTCCCCCAGGGCCACACGACCCAGCTTCCCCAGAACCCCAGGCAGCCCAGAGTAGTAGGTAGCAAGACAGAGAGGGGGCAGGCCAGTTGGATTTTAGGAAGAGCAGGGCTGGAGAGTGCAAGCACTGCAGGCTGGCAGTACCTGTCTCATCTGTGCTCTCTGCCTCAGGCTTCCAGTGGTCGGGCTGCTCTGATAACATCGCCTACGGCGTGGCCTTCTCGCAGTCCTTCGTCGACATCCGCGAGAGGAGCAAAGGGGCCTCTTCCAACAGAGCGTTAATGAACCTCCACAACAACGAGGCAGGGAGGAAGGTAATGGCAGGGGGGAAACCTAGGCAGCTGGTGCGGCTCTGCAGCATCCCAGCCAGGCTCTGCAGCCATGGCTCGAGCCACTTGGGCTTCTTTTAATCCCATACCCAACAGCAGCGCTTCCTGCACAGCCCTCCCAGGCCCCGTCCATTGTGCCCTCCCTGCCGTGTCCATCCCGCGCTGACCACCCCGTCTTGTTCCTTGTCCAGGCGATCCTGAACAACATGCGGGTGGAGTGTAAGTGTCACGGCGTGTCGGGCTCCTGCGAGTTCAAGACGTGCTGGAAAGCCATGCCCCCCTTCCGCAAAGTGGGCAACGTCCTGAAGGAGAAATTCGACGGCGCCACGGAGGTCGAGCAGAGCGAGATTGGCTCCACCAAAGTGCTGGTGCCCAAAAACTCCCAGTTCAAGCCGCACACGGATGAGGACCTCGTCTACCTGGACTCCAGCCCCGACTTCTGTGACCACGACCTCAAGAACGGGGTCCTGGGCACCAGTGGGCGGCAGTGCAACAAGACCTCCAAGGCCATCGACGGCTGCGAGCTGATGTGCTGCGGCCGTGGCTTTCACACGGACGAAGTGGAGGTTGTGGAAAGGTGCAGCTGCAAATTCCACTGGTGCTGCTCCGTCAAGTGCAAACCCTGCCACCGGGTGGTGGAGATCCACACGTGCCGGTGATGCACCTGTGCCCTCTTTAACTGACCCTGCTTCTCCTTTGCCCCGCGGCCAGGACTGAGGGAGTGACCCAGACACTGCAGGGACAGCACGGCTCTTTACAGAGACAGAACCACAGAGAAAAACAGATTTTAAAGAAAAAAATATTTAAAGTTTCAAAAAATTGATGATTGTTGGCTTTTTTTTATTTTGTTTTGTCTGCTTTGCTATATTTATTGCTGAAGCCAGAGCCCCTTGGTGTCCTGTGCCAGCGGGCACATGTTTGCTCTCTGGCTGGCTGGGGACCTGTGTGATGCCAGCTCCCATTGGACGGGCTCCTGCTGCCTCTGGAGCACTGCAGACAGGAAGTGTTTAAGACAAGGGTAGTGCAGCATTTGAAATCTTCTGTCGCAGTTTTTTTGTTTGTTTAAGGCACGTGCTGAACATCGTGGAGCACCGCTGCCCTGGCTAAGTCTCGGGAGGGGACGGAGCGCAGCCAGCCCGTGCAGCCAGGTGCGTGGCAGGGGCAGACAGCGGTGACAGGGTGGCACTGTCCTCCAAGAGCTGAGTTCCATGTGGAGCCCAGCCAGGGTGATCAGTGTATGAGGGCAATGTGGGACCTCCTGCACCTCCTTGTTGTGGGATGCTCGAAGGCCTGCTAGGCAGTGGATGGATTTTGGAGCAGCTCCAGTGGCTGCTCTGATTTATGGAAGCTCCTCAATAGCTGCCCAGTGCTATTGGAGGACACAATGGTCCCACCATGCTCCCCTTCCCCCATCTCTTCTCTGGCACCTGGTTCCACTGGAGACAGTGAAGGGCAATGATGCAGTGATACCTGCAATCCACTGCCTCTTAATGGAGCTGGGAGCTGATGGGAGAAAATCCAAGTGGATTTCTTTTCCTCTGTCCCATAATTGCCCCCACCTTGCGTGCATCCCACAACAGGTCTCCTCTTCCTCTTCCACATGCCTGTTCTCCTCACCCAGGAAGGCCCTGGGGGACAGTCCCCATCCTGCTGGATGCTGAGAAACACAAAAGTATAAAGTGGATCAATTGTTGGGGCTGGGGGAATGCTTGTGCTCTGCTGCTATTGCTGTCTCACCCTTGGGAAGGCATGAGAGGACTCAGCCAGAGGGATGCTGCCCTGTGTGCCCTGGTCACACAGATTTAGTGCAGCAGGGCCCCAGCTGTCCTGTCCTGCTCCCTGGGACGCTGCTGCAAGGATAAGGCGCTGTCCTACCCGCCCTGGCTTCCCTCTGCCTGGGACTGGGTTAGTGCAGAGTCCTTGCTGTTGGGCTGCAGGATGAAGTATTTGGAGAACTAATAAGCAGAGGGGCACTGAGAGGGGAGGTGGAAAGTGAACCGATTCCTCTCTCCCTCACCCGCTGGTCTGTGAGTCGAGAAGCAAAAGGGAAACAGAGAAAAACCTCAAAATGGCACCTCAAGCCAACAGGCGAGGAGTCAGCACAGGGTGGCATTGCCGAGCCCTCCTGTGCAGGAGGGAGCTCCCTGCGTGGTCCAGGAAAGCCCAGAGCTGTGGGCTGGAGGCAGGGATCCCTGCAAAACCTGCATTCTTCTTTTTCTTCCTCCAGAGGGGAAAGGTTGGGGGAATGCACAGACATCTGTGAAATCCCATCTGTGCTGTGGCAGTGATGGGCTGGGGGAGAGCCTCTGGTCACTGGAAGGTCTCCAGACACTGTCTGGCTGTTCAGCTGCTGACAACTGACTTGAAGCAGCACAGGGCGAGGGAGGTTTGCATCAGGGCAACCCCCAGCCCAGCCCAGCCCAGCCTCCTCCCTCCTGCCTGCTCAGCACCAGCTCCAACAAACCTCCAGCAAAGGGTGCCAGGTGGTGGGGAGGGACACCCTAGGGAGGCCCTGAGGTGGAGCACTGGGGGTTGATCCACTTCAATGCAAACCGGAGATCTCACCAGAGCAGGGGTTTCCTCTCTCAGTTGGCTCAGTTGGCCAAGGGTGCAGCATTAAACCCCCAGGGGTGGATCTAAGCTTTGCCTCCCCTGGTTCCATCTCTTTAGCCCCCCAAGGCTGCAAATCCTCCAATACCTTAGAGACTGTTCCTCCTCTTCCCAGCTCATGCAGAGGAGGTCACAGACCTCAGGCCATTGGCCAAGTCTTCTGCTCCTTTTCCATCTAGGATGAGGGCCAAAGCTGAACAAGACAATCCAAATCAGCATGGAGATAATCTCCATGGGATTTTTTTTCAAGCTGCAATGAAAGCTGAGCCCTGCAAATGCCACCCAGCGATAGTTTGGCTGTGCAGCACTCTGGTTCTTCTCGTAACTGTAAATTTCAACACCAGAGGGGGGGTGGGAAATGCCTTTTCATATTTACTTTGTCTATTAAATGATGAGTTTGTGCTGAACAAGCCATGGGGTTTTCCTCTCCTGAAATCAGCTCCACTGGGCTGTGTAAAACCATAATGTGCTGCAAACACCTCATGGTTGCTGGTCTCCTCTCAAGACTCCTTAGCTGGGAAGAGAGGTGCCCACATGCTGCCTCCTGACAATGCAAAGGGCACACTAAGACTCTCTTTGTCCCTCCTCCTGTCTCTCCTCAGGAGCTGCATCCCTGCTTTCCCATCAGTGGAAGCACAGCTTGCTTCTGCCTTAACCACTTGACACACCACTGGCTTACGAGGCCAATTATCTTAGATTTCAGTAAGTCTGTGACTTCCTCCTGTGGACAGGGCATTGATACCCATCTGCTTAGAACACTGCTCCCCTGCCCTGCCCACAGCCAAGGAGCCACAGCTACCTTGTGTGCTGCTGGAAGCACCCTGCCAGTGGGCTTGAGTTGCATTTGAGCTGAGAGGGGGCAAGAACTGCCCACAGATGCCAAGTCAGGGACCTGCTGCCTTTTGCCTCCATCCCTGTGCTGCGGGTTGCTGGATTTGGAGGGGATGCAGTGCCAGATACCCAGGCATGCTCCAAGCTGCCCACAGCCAGTGCATTTCACTTGTCCCTTGTCCTTCCCCAAGCCAGAAGCATTGGCCTGTATCCTTTTCACACTGTTCCCTACGGTCTGGAGCTTCTTGCTTCAGCAGGGGTTGCTGCTCCGTCCAGCTGTACACTTGGCCTTGTCTCCTTTCTTTAGCTGTAGCTCTCCATTCCTGTGCTCTCAAAGCTCACCTTTCCATAGGCTCATGGTAAAACCAATGTCTTCTCTCCCTTTGGCCTCTGTGGTGGCAGAGGTTGGGGGATATTTTGTTAGGTTAAACTTGTTGCAGAAAGAAGATGGTAGGATGTGAGAAAATGATGCTTTAGCCTCCCAAAAACCCTTCCTTCCAACAGCTCATCTCTTCTCCTGGTGGATCCCATCCCTCCAGCACTTCTTGTCCCCACTCCAGCCTCAAGTCTCCAGTGAAAAAAAAGATGCCTCACCCTCCTGCTGAAATAAGGTGCAGGGAGACACTGGCTTCTCTGTGACCATGGACAGAGCAAGATACTTGTGTCCTCCTCTTCCAATACCCCCACCTGCTCAGCCTGTGCCCTGCATCCCACACACATCCGACCACATCCCACACACATCCGACCACATCCCCCTGTGCCTCTCCCCACCCCTCCATCCTGCCACATGCTCGGCCCCATACCAGCACTAGGTCCTCGTCCTCAGCCCCCTGACACCCTCTCCTTAGTGAGCTCATCCCTCCTCTGAGAACTCACAGGCCAACATCTCCACCCAGCCTCTCCCCCTCATAAGCCTTCCTGGATATCCCACTGCCAACTCAAGACCATCATGGCAAAAACAGGACATCACATCCAAGTCCTTTCCCCCCTGCTCCAGCCAATGGGTAAATCCGTGATTTTTTTCCCATTCCCCAAACTCCCAACTTTACCACCATATTCTGCTGCTTTTTTCTTCGCCTTTTCTCCTGGAAAACCCGCTCATGTTCAGGTACCTTCAGCCTCAGCTACTTCAAGCTCTGGGCTTCACATTTCCCAACTCTCCATCTTGGATCCAGTCCAAGCACGGCACAGCCAAGCACATGGGCAGAGCTGGTATTTCTCTCCAGCTGTTTTGACCACACCACCCTTGTGCCTTTTACTGGCCATGGACACTTCCATCACTCCCAACTATCTCATTCACCCTCCCTGGGCATGTTCGGCCTCACCCACTGCTCCTTGCAAAGCAATTAAATCACCATGGGTGACATTAGTGGTGCTGACAGAGCGTAAGTCAGCACTCACATCCTTTCCCTCCCTCACACCATCAGTGAACATTACAGCAAATCCCTTTGCATATCCCTTCAGCAATGAGCACAGTAATTCTGTATCTACTTCTCTCCCTTTTATCCACATGAGTTTACCAGCTGGCTGAATGGCAGCAAGGTGATGGAGACAGCAGGAAAGAAGAGTCTAGGACCGCCAAAGAGATACTTCAGGTACAGAATGGCGTCTCACTGCGTGGGCAGGCGGCAGAAGAGGATCAGTCCTCCTCAGAGCTGCCACGCCACGGTAATGGGGAATGACGGGTGTCACGTGAGTCTGGCACAGGAGAACCCACGCTGGGGTGACCATTGCTCGCACCTGAACTTGCTGGAGTTGTCAGTGGTGCCTTGGCCTTGCAGAGCGTCCTCCGAGGCTGCAGCACAAGGCCGCGCTGAAGGACGGACACGCGGCCGAGCCGTCTCTGACAGCAGCGTGATACCGTGACGGCAGGAGGGCGCCCAGCCAGCGCTCCTCAGAGAGGCCTCCCGACCCTGACTGCCAAAATCCTGCTTTAAGCACAGGAAAATAAATTGTGCAACCTGCCTTGGAGTGGATTGTAGCGCTCAGTGCGGGCGGAGGGGAGGAAGGGGCAGGAGCTGCGCTGAGGATCAGGCCCCGCATCCCAGCATTGAGGCTGGACCACACTAACACCTGGTGCTCAGGCAGCACCTGTGCCAGGCTCTGCCCTTCTCATCCCTCACAGGTATGCCCGGGGTGTTTCTGCAGCCACCAAGCCACCAAGCTCCTCCTCAGGGAGCCGGAGATGTGGCCACATGCAAGCCCCATCCTTGTGCCTGTGCTCAGTCCTCCGGAGCTACGATCTCTCCTAGGCTGGCCTCCAGACCTGGCAACACATTCCGTCCCCCATCCCAGATCTGATCATTAGCATTTCCTCGAGTGCATGCACAAGGAGTGTTGGCTGGGTGAGCTCCATAGCACTGTGGATCCCCAAACTGCTCTGGGCAGTGCCTCAACACTGGATGTTTGGTCCAAAGCAGCTAAATGATCCATCTCCTTCCAGCTCTCCATCACCACAAGTGAAAGCACAAATTGCAAGCCTTAATTAGAATCATTTGCTCAGCAGTGTCAAAAAATAAAAAAATAACCTGCCCCAACCCTCTCAGTGGCTGTTGAGCCCACTTGTCCCTTCCAGCTCTGGTCTAGGACAGTTGCTGCATTATTACAGCTTTGCTCCTGTAATTTACATGGGCACATAGTGGTGGTACCAGGGGAAACAATTTTAAACTAAAAGAGGAGAGATTTAGATTGGATGTTAGGAAGAAATTCTTTACCTAGAGGGTTATGAAGCTATTACAGCAAGGCTTAATAAGAAGGGGTTGGAAAATGCAATGGCCTGTCTCTTCAGGTGTCTCAGCCTCCCTGAGCTGGGGGTAGCCAAACTCAGTCCATGAGAAGGTCTCACCACCCCCCCCAGCCCCTTCGAAAGGAAGATTGTCAAGCAGGGTGGCAAAGCAGGCAACCAGCAGGTAGGTAACCTGCCTTCACCAGTGACTACTCTGTAGTATAGGAACTGAAGCTGTGATGGTTGGTCACCTCTCACCTGTCTGATCCTCCCCAGGTGCCCACAGGTGATCTCACAGAGGTACATGCACCACTGCCAGAACAATGCACCTACTGCCTGCTCGCCAAGTCGGAGCTCAACAGGACTGTGACTTCTTCCCTGCACCAAAATCTGAGAAGCCATCAGCTTCTCCAGCTCCCATCCTTTGGTCTGCAAGATGATTTCAACTACCTGCATGTACATCATTGCTTCGTTGGTCCAGAAACAAGAGATGCACAACTCCACCACATGTCAAGGAACTGTCAGAAAATTTGCTGTGGTCAGGAAAGGATGTAGGAACCTAAAGTGCTGCTGCATCTTCCCTCATATCTACAGCTTCCACCAAAGACACCCAGGAGTCTCAGCACCTGACAAAGCATCAAATTTACGGCCTCAAAATCTCCATTTTTCTGAAGGAGAGGAAGATGATGTATAAAAGTTTATCAGCAAATGGCTCTTGAACCCAAGAAAAAGAAATTTAAAAGGGAGTTTTCAGACTGCTTCTGTAAAAGGATAGTCCAGGCATCCTGTTCTACTGCAGAGTTGCTTGCTGAGCTACTGTCCAGGAAGGAAGTTTTGCAGAAAATTAAATGTAGCAGGGTTATAGAGGTCTTCAAACTTGGCTGTAAAGCAAGATGTCCAAGAATGACCACAGAAACAGAGAATATGTTCAGAGCAGTGCAGAGGGTCAAGGCACTGTGGTTAATATGTAGCTTAATTTGCAGAGTAAAAAAACATGGAATCCTGAAAAAAAAACTAAAAGGAACATCAGTATTCATGTGGCCTCTCAAAATTACCGGGGTAACAGACCTTGCAAACACAAGCTCCATGAGGCCGGTACAGAGTGAAGGTCTGCCTGCAGCCACTGTCAAAGACATCACAAAGATCACAGAATCAGGGAATCAGTGTGGTTTGGGCAGGAAGGGACCCTAAAGCTCACCTCATTCCACCTCCTGCCATGGGCAGGGACACCTTCCACTATCCCAGGTTGCTCCAAGCCCCATCCAACCTGGCCTCGGACACTTCCAGGGATGGGGCAGCCACAGCTTCTCTGGGCAACCACTGCAGGACAATGACACTGTCAAGGGGTCTGGGACCACAAGGGAAGAGCGGGACAGACCAGACCCCCAAGATGCTGTGAAGAAAAATGAACTTTGAGATGACCATGGGGAAAGGCAGAACAACCCAAGTGAAGCAGCAGCAGTGCAAGCCCTGCAGAGAGCTCATCTGGGACCTGGCCTGGGGTAAGTGCTCTGCTACCTGGCCAGATGGAAAATCTGCAACCATTTCATTTCCACCAAGAAACCCAGCACATCTGGGACGGCCTCAGAGCTGAATTAGATGCAAAATAAATCAGCCCTTTGTGACTTTTTTTCCTCAATAAAGTCACTTTGTCATCTCCATTTTCCATGTGACACAGCTAGGAAATGTCAGGCTAATAAGGAATGCCACTGGGATGACGGTGACCTTGGAGACCTTGCTCTGGGGTGCCTGCAGGTTCAGGAAGTCAAGGCATCAATTACACACTGCCCTGAGGCTTCTTCCTTGGTTAGAGAAGGCCGGTGTTTGTCATTGTTACCTGCAAACCCCACAAAGTTTGGAACACAGTCCTGGTCTCCTTGGGGAGTGCCAAAGGCACAGAAATCATGATAAGAGAAGGCACTCATGGAATCAGAGAGCATCTTCCAACACCGTGGCTGTGAGAGAGCTGTCATCCAAGGGCTTCAGCAGGGGAAGGTGCTGGAGGCAACAACATCCCACTTAGGGGAGCAGAGGTAAGGACAAAGATGTGGCTGAGGAGGCAAACAGAGTTTTCAGAGCTGTCCAAGCAGAAGGCTCTGGCAGAGGCAGTGGTGGAGGTGCTGCCACTTCCCCAAGCACTCCCTGAGTTTCTCAGCCAGCATGAGCTGGAAATGTCCCAGAACGAAGCAAACAGCCCAGGAGAAGCTGGTCTCTGGGCTGGTGGGGATGGTGCCTGGAGAGCAGGTGAAGACAAAGTTGTAGAAGCCAATGAAGGGAGAGGGCAGCAGGACAAATCTATTTGAAATCTTCCTGCGTGGCTCTGCCACAGTTTGAGCAGCCCTCTGGAGGTGCCCAAGCTCTCCTAGCAGAGCAGTTTCCCAGCTGCATCCTGTGCATCTTCCCATGGTGCCAAGACCCATTCGCCCATGTGCTTCCTCATGAAGAAAACCTCTCAGGGCTATGGAGGCAAGAGCAGAAGTCCCTGGTGGGGCAGATGGAGAGCAGTTGTTTCATCACTGCTGAAGGAGGTGCTCAGCCAGCCAGAGATTTGGGGGGGAGCCCAATTCTGCCATGGGGCTGAGCACCCACAGCACACCGAGGAGGAAGCAAATGAAGTGGGGCTCAGTCAGGAACGGCACTGGGTGTCCCACGGGTCACCTGAGCACAAGGGCCGTGTCCAGGGACATCCTGAGCACAGTAACAGACCCTGCACATGATTTTACAGCCAAACCCAGCTCAGGAGGGTCTGTTCTGCACTCTGATACAGCAGAGGCTCTGAACTTAACTTTGAAAGTATAATAAAAATCCTCTCTAATGGACAAATTCACAGTGGCCCTAATGATATCTACCCCTTTTTTTCCTTTGCAGCAACCCATGGGAAAGCCACCTCAAGCTGGTTTTGCCCCATCCTATTTCTGTCTCCATCTCTCATTTCCTTCTATCCAATATTACCTTCCAAATTCCTACTCTGATCCTTGGATAATTCAAACATATTGCATTGCTTTAAAAACTGTGTTATTTTATCCCTTTCACCTGCTACTTTTCTTTTAGATAAACACTCATAACTCCCAACATATCACTTTAACTCTTTGACTGTCAATGGAAATTGAACCAGCTGAGACTTTCACGGGGGAAATTCTTTCTTCTCCTTTTCTTCTCTGTTTTGTGTGTTAAACCAAGCAAAATCTCACCTGCCTTAGCACTGTCTTCAGATCATTTTACTTAAGCTCTGCCTAATAGTTTTACCAACTTCTGGCCCTATTGCATCTGTGTAGGCCTCACTTGTGGTGTAAAGCTGTCTTAATCACAGCTCCTTGTTGAGAGCTACTTATTTCTTGCCCCAACCATCACCTCTCAGGATGTGAAGACCCTGAGCCGTGCACAGGATGTGAGATGCAGATACATGCACACCCCCAGAACATCTCACACCAGTTTCCCATCCCAATGCAGTGGCCATGGACAGCACCATGAGCAGGAGCTGAGCAAAACACTCCCAAATGAGGAGTATTTTCCTCCCATACCACTGCCATCACTCAAAGTCCAGCCCTGCCTTGTCCTGGCTGTTGGATCTGAGCTCAGAACTGCTCCAGCATCATGTCTTGCACATCAGCAGAGCCCGGGCAAGCCAGAAACAAGCCATGGTGGAGCTGGAGAACCACAAACACAGCAGGCAAGGGGGACAAGTTGCAAGCTGCAGTTCTCCTACAAACAAAAATCAGGAGCACTTCACTCCTCATTCAGTACCTTGGGCTTAGTTGTGCCTGCACTCCTCAGGACTCAGATCCACCTCCTGTAATCATGGGATCAGCTAAATCATCTCAAAGCCTTCAAAACATCCAATCCACTCAGTCTTCCCAACCTTAATCTGTTTTGTTTCCCCTAACTTCCTTCATGACACAGGATCAAAGGGGGTTTTTGTTGGAGTTTGCTAAGGCGGGGTTTTGCTTTTGCCTGCAAAACATCCTGCTGGATATCCTACTTTGGCCAAGTGCTCCTCACTGCTGGGCCACCGCAGCCAGCAGCCTGGTCCTCTGCCTCGCAGGCACTGTGTCCCCAGTTTGGATGCCATCCCAGTCCCAAGGGGCTACGGAAACACGTCATGCATGGGGCAGGTGAGGTAGTGTGGAGAGAAGCGACTCAAGCACAACTTTTCTGCTCCCATGAGAAGGCATTTCCCAACATCTGTCAGTGGATGCTGGCACCTTCTTCCAGGGCCACCTTCACCAATCTTTGCACACCATTTTGAGGAAAAGGGCCACTGCACGAGGGTCTTGGGAGGGCCCACCTCCTGACCTGAGTGCTCTGCCATGAAGCCCATGTATTGCATCTCCTTCCCACCAGCACCACTCCAGATCTCAGGAGCCAACAGCGGGACCAGATGGACTACAGCTCTGCCACGAGGGGTGGCTGCTTGCAAACAGCTCACAAATCAGGGGGGATCCCACAGCCCTCTGAAAACTGCTGCTGGCTGCTCTGCCACGAGCCTAAATTGCTGCCGGGAGGCGCCTGGGTTAACAGGGCTGCTCTGTCGAGATCCACCCGCTCAGCCGGGGTCACAGCCGATCTGTGTCGCAATGTCTCTCTGAGTCATCTGTTTCCTCCCAGTCACTGAAAATGGCCTTAAAGTTTGTACAGATGGTGCTTAATCCCCGTTTGGACAATGGGTGTTTGGGCTTTTAAAGGACAATTACTGAAGGAAAGCAGGGGCAGGGAGAGAAGGGTGGGAGAGGGAACAGGCAGGACAGCAGGATGCAGGCCAGTGGGGCAGCAAGCCAAGCAGGGCTAAGGATCCAGAAGGGATGAAGGCACAGGACAGGCATCCTGGTTTAGCCCACAGAGGCTCAAAGCAACAGTCAGTGCTAAATCTCAGAGCCATGAGGACCACGGGACCATGTCCGTCCCACAGACCTGAGTCTGCCTGGGGTTTTCAGTCCTTGACCTGGCACAGAGCCCTCTCCCTGCACATCACCCTGGGGTCAACATGCCTTGGGTCAGCAGCATGGTCATGGCTGCATGAAAGATGGTGGTAGGGTTGGTGGCCTCTTCCCAAGGCCAGGATAGCACCTGGTAGCACTTCCTCCTGCCCTAGATCCCACGCAGCTGTGGGAAAGGACATCCCCTCTCACCAGGATGGACAGCTGATGCTACAGGAAACAGTGGTGAAGCTGACCTGCTCCAAGGGAAGTGACACTGTGTCCAGCCTGCAAAGGGAAATGCTCAGCACCTCACAACCAGCAGCCAGGGTTTGGGTGCTGGCATGTCGGGAGGTCCCAGGAATGCTCTGTACATCACACAGGGTGGTGCTTTCAAGGCCTCTCCACTCCTGCCTGCCCTCAGCTGGGCTCATATCAAGGTGAGTGAACTATACCACCATCCCAGCCCCAAAGCTATGGCAGGACCAGGTAGAGTGGAAGGACAGGAATGGAGGGGGTCAGCTCATGCTTGAGCAAGGGGGAAGCCCTTCTGTGGGGCAAAATCCTCCATCCCCACCACTTGTCCTTTCCAGCCACCAGTCCCACCAGTTGGAGCACTGGGGGACTTACAAACAAGCAGGAGAGCAAACCCGGGTGAGCCAATGCAGGGAGAACCAGCAGGACCCAGCATGGGGGTTTGGGGCTGGGAAAGCCTCTTCCCCACCAGTTCCCCCTCTCCAGCCCAGGAGAGATGATGTGGGGCAGAGAAGGGGGTTGCTCTCTCTCCACCAAAACCAGAGCATCACATCTCCATTCCAGGGCCCCTGAGAAACAGGGTCACGGCCAAAACACCCCCACTCTCTGCAGATTCACTGGGGCTGATGCAGCCGGGAGAGGTGAGATACCAAAGTCTTGAGAGCGCTGAGCGGAACAGCACGGGGCCAGCCTTCCTCCCTGGCCGCGCTTGCTGTCCCCACCGTGCGTCCGCTTGCCACAGCCCCACACTCCAGAAGCAATTAGCAGCCGAACTGAGCGAATTCCCAGCGTGGCGGGTCCAACACAAACAGCGCAGGCTGGCCCGTGCCCCACACCTCTGCGTGTTTTGGAGGGCCAGGGCGTCACTGCCAAGAGCAACACAAATAACCCACTGCTTCTCCAGGTTAAGAGGCAGCCCTGGAGGGCCAGAGCGCGATGGCTGGGGCTGAGCGCTGCCGCCGGCTCCCGTGCCAGCAGAAAAGCAGCCTCTGTTACCCGGCGGGTCAGGAGGGAGGCAAGCACAAGGGTCCGTGTATGCGGTGCCTGTCCCAGGGGCTGGGGGCAGAGGCGTGAGGGCGGGGGGCAGGCAGGGAGGGAGCCCCGAGCCGGGGCACGGGGGCGTTTCAGGGAGAAGGTACTTGCAAACGGCACCTGCAGGGTGTTTATCAGCCCCGCCAAGGCTCCAGCAGCTGAAATAACAACTTGGGGAAGGGGGGAAAACGCTGCTGGGCCCCCTCGCCCCAGCCCCGCTTGGCTGGGCGCTGCTGGGATGCAGGCTGGTGGGTCACCACGAGGATCAACCCATCCCTTCTGGAGCCAGGGATGTTCCTGGGCTTGGTGACAGTCCCTGGCAGGGTTTTGGGACTCAGCCAAGGCCTCCTGCTCGCGTTAGAACCGCTCGATGCGTCAGCGCAAGCAGGCGGAGAGGCTTTTCTGAAGCACATCACGATTTTGGGTGAAACAGGTTAAAACCAGGCCCCTCCTCTCAAGGGACGTCGTGTGACAATGAAGGGACCCAGGCTGCTCTCCAGGAGACTGACAGCTGAGGACAGGGGGGGCAATGGCAGCAAATCCTGCCCCTTGGCATGCCAGCCTGCATCAGGCCAGCTCTGCTTGGAGTCCTTCGGCACCAGGCACTGCGCAGCTGCTGCCACGCCAAGATGCCACTCGTGCATCCCCAGCGGGTCAGAGCTGCCCGTCCTGTGCAAGTGTGCTGAGACAGCCCCAGGGCAGCAGTCAGCACACACCAGAGCTGGCACACCGGGGGATGTGTTGGGAGCAGTGTGGGAAAGAACCTGGTGGGATTACGGTGCTGCTGAGCACTGTGTCTTGCCTGGGATCAGCAGGTGCTGGGGATCCCAGATGGCATCAGAAAAGCTGTGATCTCAGTGTGCCAGCTCCTCCTCACCTTTCACTGTATTGGAGCTGTACTTACGCCAGCCAGCATCCATGCCAGGACACAGCCAGGATCATACTGTGGTCATCTGCTGGAGGAGAGATGAGAGCTGTGTCACCAAGGAGCATCCGCAAATCCACATTTCCCATGTGTGGCCAGCGACAAACCCCTGCCTCTGGGGGTCCCTTCAAGTACACTTGGACAGGCAGGGGCTTGCTGCCCACCCTGCCCAAACTTCCCAACCAGCTCCATGACCCAGCAGAGGAGTAACCACAACCCTCTGCAGAGCTGGGTTCAGACAGCCTGTTTGGACACAGGAGCCGCTGTCTCCCAGGGTCACAGAGCACACAAGCCCGTGGCCCACAGACACTCAGTTCTCTGCTGTGAGCAGGGGTCTGTCCAGCCCCTGTTGCAGAGCTTGGCCAGGGATCCACCCCAGCAGAGCAGTGCCTGCCTCAGGACACATTCCCACCCATGCTGCAAAATCACAGCCGCTGCCCCAAGTGGGTAACAGAGAGGTCCCAGGGTCAAGCTGTTCAGCTCCTATTTCCTTAAGCTGTCCTGTGATCCTGGCCAGGTATCCCCATGCTGGAGCACATGGTGGCATTCAGCAAACCATGCCTCAATGGAAGCATCCCAAGGACTGGGGGCTGCCAGCACCAGGAGGAGTGGCAGCAGGGGAAGGGCTCAAAGGCTGCCAGCAGACACAAAGCAGCCCCTTTACCACCCCTGCCCAGCCCTTGGGCTCCCTCCTACAGTGCCTATGGGTGCCCAGCAGCTTCCAACCCCCCAGTGCATCCACAAAGCCACAGGAGAGGAAGATGCAAGGCAGTCAGGGCATAGGCTGGCAGATGGATCAGGGGTTGGAGGCACGTGTGGTAGTGGGAGAGCCAGATCACCATAGATGGCAGGACCAAGCTATTCCTGAGCACCTACCCCAGGCAGCAGGGCCTGGGAAGAACTGGAAAGAGGATCCTGGAAACAACAGGCCTGCCAGCCTAACCATGGTGCCTGGTACCATGGAGCAGATCATCTTGAGTGCTATCACATAGCACATACAGGACAACCACGGGATCCACCCCAGCCAGCAGGGCTTTAGGAAGGGCAGGTCCTGCTTGACCAACCTGCTCTCCTTTTATGACCAGGTGACCCACCTAGTGAACGAGGGGAAGGCTGTGCATGTTGTTTACCTGGACTTCAGCAAAGCCTTTGACACGGTCTCCGATGGCATACTCCTAGAAAAGCTGCAGCCCATGGCTTGGACAGGTACATCTTCACTGGGTGAAGATGAACTGGCTGATGGCCGGGCCCAGAGATGGGCTGGGGGATGGTGCTGCATCCAGTTGGCAGCCAGTCACTAGTGGTGCCCCCAGGGATCAGTGTCGGGCCCAGCCCTGTTTAATATCTTTATTGGTGATCTGGATGAGGTGATCGAGTAAATTCACAGACAACACCAAGCTGAGTCAGAGTGTTGATCCGCTGGAGGGTAGGAGGGTCCTGCAGAGGGACCTGGACAGACTGGATAGATGGGCTGAGACCACCTGCACAAGGTTCAACAATACCAAGTGCTGGGCCCTGCACTTTGGCCACAATAACCACATGCAGCACTACAGGTTGGGCAGAGTGGCTGGAAAGTGGCCCAGTGGAGAAGTACCTGGGGGTGCTGGTGGACAGTGGCTGAACATGAGCCACCATGTGCCCAAGAAGGCCAAGGTGGCCAAGAAGGCCAATGACATCCTGGCCTGTATCAGGAATAGTGTGGCCAGCAGGACCAGGGAAGTGATTCTCCTCCTGTACTTGGCACTGGGGGGCCACACCTCGAGTGCTGTGTCCAGTTCTGGGCCCTTCAAATCAGGAAGGACATTGAGGGGCTGGAGCAGGTCCAGAGAAGAGCAACGAAGGTGGTGAAGGGTCTGGAAGTCCTATGAGGAGCAGCTGAGGGATCTGAGAGGGCTCAGCCTAGAAAAAAGGAGGCTCAGAGGGAACCTTCTTGCTCTCTACAATTCCCTGACAGGAGGGTGTAGCCAGGTGGGGGTCAGGCTCCACTCCCAGGCAACCAGCAACAGGACAAGAGGACACAGTCTTAAGCTGCACCAGGGGATGTTTAGGCTGGACATTAGGATTGGAGCAACCTGGGATAGTGGAAGGTGTCCCTGACCACGGCAGGGGGGGTGGAACAAGATGAGCTTTAAGGACAAAATTCTTCATAGAAAGAGTGATTAGATATTGGAATGGGCTGCCCAGGGAGGTGGTGGAGTCACTGTCCCTGGAGGTGTTTAAGAAAAGACTGCACAGGGCACTCAGTGCCATGGTCTAGTGTGCATGATGGTGTTCAGTCATAGGTTGGACTCGATGATTTCAGAGGTCTTTCCAACCTAAATGATTCTGTGATTCTGTGGTTCAGTGTCTCCTCAGTGGATTCCAGTGTATCCAGTGGCTGGGACTGGGCTGCTGCCATAGCCCCAGGGTCTTATCCTCAGCGGAGTGGACAGGAGGATAAAGGAAGCCCTAAGTAAAAAACATGGCTGGAGATGGTCTATACAAATGCCACAGCAGTGGCAGCTTATTTCGGGAATGTTGTGCAGGCAGCTGAACTCCTAGGATATTCACCCATCAGATTCCCACCCTACCCATGCAAGGTCTTCAGGGACAAGGAAAAAGCCAGGGACATGGAGGAATAAACTTCCAGAAGCCAGGACCCAGCAGAGTCTGCCCCCAAACTCCAGGCCAGCTGGAACTGACCCAGCACACCCTGCCACCACCCATGCCACAGAGCAGACTAACCCAGCATTGCCACAGCTGCAGACAGGATGCACGAAGTGTGCTGCCACCACTGATGTCCCTTGCAATCAGGGACCTGCTGCAGCCACTGCTCAGGCTTGTGAAGGCTCAGAAAAAACAGTGTTTCCATTTTGTCTTGGTTCCCCAGCTGCCAGCACCTCCACGAAATAGAAGAGAACCTCCCAGCCAGAGATGCAATATACAGCCAGTCAGCCAGGTCTCAGCCTCTGGTGCTGGCTGTGGTGGAGGTTTCTGGTCCTTCAACCTTTGACAGCATCTGTAGTGACCAAAATGATTCTTGTTGTCACTGCAGCGACATCAGGACAGATGTAAGTGCTTGTTCTGCCCATGCCTGTGCCTTCCAACCAGCCCTCAGGAGGGAAGCAGGCAAGGAGCCAGAGCTGGCAAGCTCAACAAGCAGGTTCAGGGGCTTTTTGGATGGGACAGTGTCAAAAGACTGACAGACCCAGCTGCATACCAGAGCCCTGCTTCCCTGAGCTGCTCCCAGGAATGAAAACACGACGACACAGACCTTCCCAAATCAGCACCCTGGTCCCAAGACACGCCCATGGGTCATCGGAGACACCAGGAGCTCCTCCAGTGTCACTTTTTCTCATGTTCCCCCCTTACTCATCCTCATTCTCCAAGACTCAAGGACCCAGTGCTGGTCTTTGGATACATACATCACTGATGCAAAGCTGCAGGATTGCTCATGTACCCAGGAAGGAGCCTAGGTCCCCCCAGCTTTCTTTGGGTGCCTTGGGGGTCAGTGCTGAGACAGAAGGGGGTCTGGCAATGAACATGGAGCCTCCCCTACAGCTCCAGCTGTGGCAGGATGTGCAGGGTGCACCGTGCTCCTCCTGCATGACAGTTCCAAACTCCACCCAAGACAGTAATAAAAGGCATCTGGCACAGTGTCTGGGTTTAACCCCAGCCAGCAGCTGAGCCCCTCACAGCCACTTGCTCACTCCCCCACCAGCAGGATCGGCGAGAGAACTTCAAGGGTAAAAGCTGGAGAACTCGTGGGTTGAGATAAAGACAGTTGAACAGGGAAAGCAAAAGCCACGCACACAAGCACAGAAAAACAAAGAATTGATTCACTGCATCCCATGGGCAGGCAGGTGTTCAGCACCTCCAGGAGAGCAGGGCCCCATCCCATGGAATGGCAGCTCAGGAAGACAAGCACCATCACTCCAAATGCCCCCCTCTTCCTCCTTCTTACCTCCAGCTTTATCTACTGAGCATGATGTCGTGTGGTCTGGAGTATCCCTTTGGTCAGTTGGAGTCACCTGTCCTGGCTGTGTCTCCTCCCAACCTCCCATGCACCCCCAACTTCCTCTCCAGCGTGGCTGTATGAAAAGCAGAAAAGGCCTTGGCTCTGTGTAAGCCCCACTCAGCAACAACAAAAACATCTCTGTATCATCAACCCTGTGTTCAGCACAAATCCAAAACACAGCCCCACGCCAGCCACTGTGAAGACAGTTAACTCCACCCCAGCCAAAGCCAGCACACACAGACAGGGCGTAACGGGACTGTAGCTCAGGGGCTCCATTATCAGTTCACAACTGGATGTCCCTCACTGGAGGGACAGGCAAGGAATGGACTGGAAATCTGGCTTCACTCATGATGCCTGTGCAGAGCACACCTGGAACAAAGCTGAGGCTCTGGGGCTGGGCTGTGATTCTGCCGGGCAAGGCAAAGGTGGGAGTCAGACTTACTTGCACCTCCAACACAACAACCACCTCGGCATCCCTGCATCAGCAACGCAGCTCTGAGTACACAAACAAGTCCTTCCACAGACTGAGAGCTGGGAAAGGGCACTGGACATCACCCTTGGCCCCAGTAATGGCACTGCAGGTGGCTCAAAATGTTTTCAGCAGTTGCCATCACACTGGAACTCCTCACAACAGAGATGGTCAGTGCTCCATCCCCTTACTATCCCAAAACTCTGCCTTGGAGGCAGTATCCTGAGCCTCTGTGCTTCGGGGAGGGAGGCCACAGCCTCAGCTAACCCTCAGTCACACAGCAGGGGTGTCTGCTGCCAGATCCCCTGCTCTCTTCAGCAGGTTGGCCCCACACGGGACAGGAGCAGCAGGCTGAGCGAGCAGCACCTTCAGCTCACAGTGTGCCGTGCTAAGTTTTAAACACTGCGACAGTAAATTACACTTTCTGCAGAGCTGGAGCCCCCCACGCAAACACAGTTATCTTTACAACCAAAGCTGCAATCTTCCTGAGAATGAAATCAGGTCTGTTAGACCGGGACTATTGTTTTCAAACCTAAATTGCTGTAGGTCACAGGAGGGGAGAGGAGGCAGAGATCCATGATCATCCATTGTCTGGGTGGGTTTGTTAGAAACAGTTTGACAGATTAACCCATGTTGGAGCCAGGCTGAAACCAAGGCAGGATGAAAGTAGAGGGAATCAGAGTAAGGGGATGACATTTCAATGAGGGAGGTCAAGGAAGGAATCAAACTGCAGAGGCAGAGCCTGCACCAGGCAGTGTGCAGGGACCCCAGGAAGGACCAGGGCAAAATAGCTTTAAACTGAGAGTAGGTTTAGATTAGATATTAGGAAGAAATTCTTCCCCATGAGAGTGGTGAGGCCCCGGCACAGGTTGCCCAGAGAAGCTGTGGCTGACCTATCCCTGGAAATGTGCAAGCCCAGGTTGGACGAGGCTTGGAGCAACCTGGGATAGTGGAAGGTGTCCCTGCCCATGGTAGGCGGGGTGGAACAAGATGAGCTTTAAGGTTCCTTCCAGCTCAAATCAGTCTGGGTTACCATGAAAAAGCAGATGCCCATGGCACCATGTGAGGGCTTTTCTGCATCCACCCCAGTTCACCACTGAAGGGTGACACAAGCACTGTGTGCACTCCACATGTCCCACTAGCACTGTGGACACATCACAAGGCCCAGACCCTTCCTCTTCCCTACCAGGGTTAGGAGTGCATCTGAACACACACCTCAGTCAGATCAGGTCACCCCAGGAAAATCATGCCCTATTCTGTCTCCAGACAGGGCTGAGGAACAGGACAGGCTTGATCAGGGCACGAGGTCAAAGCTCACATTTCTGAAAGCCCCTCAAGCAACACAATCCCATCTTCAAAGAGATGCTGCTCTCTAGCCATAGCAGCTGAACTCCAGCCAGAAACCACCACCAGGTTTTCAAAGGTATTTCAGTTCCTCATCGTACAGATTAAAGTCTGGAGGGATTTTCAGAGGCGCTTCAGTAACTGCATCCATCAAGTTCCTGAATTACTCAGGCAACTCAAAAAAGTCTCCTACTCTGCTGCAGCAACAGCCACATCCCCACGTTGCCTGGTCAGTATCTGTAACTGGGAGCAGATTTTCCATGTCCCATGAAACCTGTCAGCCTGGCAGACTCCAACTTCCTCACTCTCAGCAGACAGAAGATGCTCCCACTCTTTCACTGAACCTCAAAGGAAAAGCCCCACCTGGAAACTCAATCATCATCTTCCCTTCATGCAAGAAAGGCAAAAGACCTAAGAGCCAAACCTGGAGAGAGGCAGTGGTGTGCTGGCAGTGTACTCCCTTGGACAGGTTTGTTCTGTCCAACTTAGAGCACTTTCTTTCACCAAAGAGGCCAAACCACCCCAGGTTCACCAGGGCTAAGACATCAGGGGACAGCACTGAAGGGACATCTACAGAGAGGGACAGGGTATGCAGCATTCTACCCACCCTGGACCATGGAATGTCCTGAGCAGGACAGCACTAACAAGGATCATCGAGTTCAGCCCCTGGGTCTGCACAGGACATCCCCAACAATCCCTCTTGCCTGAGAGCATTGTTGAAACACTCCTTGAGCTCTGGCAGGTTTGGAGCCATGACCACTGCCCTGGGGAGCCTTTTCAGTGCCCCAACACCCTCTGAGGGAAAAACCTTTTCCTAATATCCAGCTTAAACCTCCCCTGACAGAGCTTCATACCATTCCCTTGGGACCTGTCACTGGTCACCAGAGACCAGAGATCAGCACCTGCCCCTCCACTGCCCCTCATGAGGAAGCTGTGGACTGCAATGAGGTCTGGGATTGGGGTACCCAAGGAGGACCGTGCACATAAAGCACTCCACGGGGACACAGCATCAGGGCAAACAGTCACCGAGGACGTGCTTGCTTAGCAGCCAGGAAGACTCAGGGAAACCCAGACTGCTCAGCACAGTCAGTGGAACAAACTACCCCACCAAACCCCCAAGCCTCTCTCCTCTTCCTCCCGGTCCTCTGTAAAGCAGGGCTGGGTTCATCCCGAGGAAGCCAAAACCAACAGCAGCACCAGTGGGAGCACAGCTGGACGTGGCTCGCTCGGCCACGCTCGGCCGATGCCGCGGCCCCGGCGCAGTTGTAAACAGCTCAGCAGTTTGTGCACGCCCCGGCATCGATGTTATACAAAGGAGCTGGAAATGTAAATGATTGCACTGGACCCACAGCCGGTGGCTGCTGGTGCAGACGGCCCCAGCAAAAAGAAATCCAACTCCTCCAGCCTCCTCCTTGGCACTGGAGCCGGGGACCGGGCTGGCCAGCAGCGAGCAAAGCCTTTACGTGTTTGCCCTCTAGTGGGCTGGGAACAACCTGACAGGGGCTGGCCTGAGACAGCCGGGACTCACCTCTCATCAGCCCACTGATGCTCTGCGGGACAGCCAGGACAGCCAGGTGACCAGCACCTGTGGATGAGAGCACAGCTCTGGGAGAACGTGGCTTGGGACAACATCCATCAGGGGATGTGCTTATGTAGGGGGAGCCCAAAAATCCACCCCGGGCAGCTAAAGTGGCCTCATCACAGCCAGCACCACAAGCTGGGTGGGAGTGTGGCTCTGCTAGAGGGCAGGCAGGCTCTGCAGAGGGATGGGGACGGGCTGGACCGATGGGCCGAGGCCAATTGCGCAAGGTTCAACAAGGCCAAGTGCCGGGTCCTGAATTGGGGTCACACCAACCCCAGGCAATGCTCCAGGCATGGGGAAGAGTCTGGAAAGCTGCTGAGCAGAAAAGGACCTGGGGGTGCTGTTTGACAGTGGCTGAATGGGAGCCAGGGTGTGCCCAGGTGGGCAAGAGGCTAATGGCATCCGGCCTGTCTCAGGAACAGAGTGGCCAGCAGGACCAGGGCAGTGATTGTGCCCCTGTGCTGGGCACTGCTGAGGCTCCACCTCAAATCCTGGGGTCAGTTCTGGGCTCCTCATGGCAGGAGAGACATTGAGGGGCTGGAGCATGTCCAGAGAAGGGAACAGAGCTGGGGAAGGGTCTGGAGCACCAGGAGTGGCTGGGGAAGCTCAGCCTGGAGAAAAGGAGGCTCAGGGGGGACCTTCTGGCTCTGCACAGCTCCCTGACAGGAGGGGCAGCCGGGGGGGTCAGGGTCTGCTCCTAGGGAACAAGGGACAGGACAGGAGGAAAGGGCCTCAAGCTGTGCCAGGGGATGTTTAGATTGGATATTAAGGAAAATTTCTTCACTGAAAGTGTGGTCAGGCCTTGGAACAGGGAAGTGGTGGAGTAGTCATCCCTGGAAGTGTTCATCAAGTTGGGGGACATGAGTCAGTGATGGGTCACCAAATATTTGCCACATAGTCCTTAGGGAGCCAGTGATCAGCACCCACAGAGAAGGGGGCACCTGGCCCATCTCCAACACCTTCACCAACTCAGGCAGAGCACCCCACGGGATTCACTGGCATCAGAGGCCAGACTGGCACCACCTCACTCAGACCCCGGTGAGTCCCTTCCAACTTCACCCACAGTTCTGGCAACGGTGACGCGGTCACCCCGCATGCGACAGCAGAATGAAAACCTACTGCTTTTTACCTGGATTTGATCCCAGGTAAAGCCCCGTGACCAGAGGAGGGGACCCCATGGTGAGGTTGGCTGCACGGGCCCCAACCAGGCAGCAGTGAGAAATTCCAGATTTCCTGCAGCCAACTCCATCTCCACCTGTTCCCACGCTGTACGTAGGTGACAAATTCCCATCTGTTATCTGAGCACATCCCAAATCAGTGATCAGTATTTGTCAAATAAGGAAAGAAGAAGATACTGTGCAAAACATTTTCAGGTTTATTTTAAGCAGGCTTTAGCCATCAGCCAGCACCTTTTGGGATGGTTGGCCCTGGTTTGCCGTCAGAGTTACTTTTCTTTGGTTTTCCCTTTTTCTTTTCATTAATTCGAAGGAAATAAAAAAAGGCCTGCAGCCCCACAGCATCCCTGGAGCTTGGGTACCACTGCCAGAATCTGTGCAGCAGCTCAGATTTATCTGCCTGAGGTAAAACACACAGCTGGCCAGCCTCACCAGAGTTTGGTGGGCTCATTTCTTCATCCCCAAATCCAAAAAACATCTCAGCCCTGCAAACACCATGCCTATAGCAACACCTACCTGGTTACTGCCAGAGCCCTGCTCCTGGTGCAGAATATGAGCTGGGAAACACAGCCTCACGAAAAAGACTTTTTCCTTGTGCTTCAGAGGCAGATCCCTGGAAAGCTGCAGTTGCTGCTGCACACTTCTGTGAGCTGGGCTGAACGGAGGCAACACAGGACAACTGTCCCACCCCCAGCAAACCCCAACAGCGAGCAAAGGCTGCCATGTCACACCAACCGTGCTCGCAGATCTCTGATTTGCTCTACGGGAGCCACTGAGCTCCAGTTCCTGTCGCACAGCGATGCTGGAAAGATGAGCAGACCTCATCTTCCACCAGGATCCCACCCTGGACACAGTCACAGCTGAATCAACACTTGTTACCTCACCCTTTGCTGGCACAGGAGACTCCAACTCGGAAGCAGGGCTCAATGTCTTCAAGGACCTGGAAAAGCTGTGGCTGCCCCATTCCTGGAAGTGTTCAAGGCCAGGTTGGACAGGAGAAACCTGGTCTAGTGAAGGTGTTCCTGTCCATGGCAGGGAGTTGGAACTAAATTACCTTTAAGGTTTCTTCAAACCCAAACAATTTCAGGATTCTATGATCTGCCATAACAACCCCCTGGGTTCCTTAATATCCCCTGCCATCAACAGTGACTTCAGCAGCCCACCTGCACACCCCAGCACTGCCACCACCAGGAATGAAGCCAGGGATGTTGGGCTCCAGAGTGGGCTGCCAATGTCTCTTAAAACCACATACTGGAAAAAAGCAGAGAACAACAATCACACAGCCTCATCACCGCCCCCTGCCCTGTCCCCCTGCTCTCCTGCCTCTGCCTGCTCTGCTTTCCAGAAAGCGGAGTGGCTTCTCCTCCACAGCTGCACTGCTCAGACACGGCCAGATCTCACAGCTCACCAGACTCACAGGAACTGAGCCTCTTGGCTACCAGGATGATGCCTCAGCAGTTTCTAAAAGTGGTGCCCAACTCAGACACTCCCCAAGAGAAAGGAAGAAGCTGGAGCAGGTTTCCAGGGCAAGCCTTTCTCATTCTGTAAGTCCCCACATATATCCAAACATCCTCCCTGGACCCAGCACAGTCCTGCACTTCCGCAGCACACAAGAGCCCATGCAGGCTGGGAGGAAGGAGCTGGCTGTGCTGGCAGGCCATGGCTGACAAGGCTGAAACACTCCTTGAGAGCCAAAGCAGTCACTTACCTTGCCTGGAAGACATGAGGTCTCAACTCCTGCGAGCTCCTGATCATTTGATGTTTCTGGTTTTGTCCCCATTAGCCTCAGCTGCATTTAAAGGGAATTGCTTCTCACCCTGTGCTGACCCTAGGATGTAAGGAAGGTCCACAGCCCAGAATGGCACAGGCACGTGACAGACAGCAAACAACTCAGAAACCATTACGGAGGAATCCATCCTGCTGCGAGCTCTGGAAGCGTGTAGCACTGCATCAGCATCTCCAGTTCCCCCTTGGATACCTAACCATGACAGGTGGGAGTGAGGAGATTTGGGAAACACATGATCCAAGCCAGGACTAGCTGCAGAGCAGGAGCACTGGGCTTTTTGAAGGTTCCCACCTGATGGGAAGAGGAACAGAAACACCATCAAACCAGCACAGCATCATGAAGGAGGGGGCAAGATACCCACCTGCTTCACTGCTGCCACAGCATCTGGCAAGGGAACCTCTGCTCCAATCTGATCCTCCCAAAACATTCAGGAAGAGCCAAGAGCTGTGTTTCTCCTGAGGTAAGCTCCCTCCAGCTGTAGCTATGTAGCTGCTCCTACTGGGAGCAGAGGGAGGTCGTCACAGCTGTGTGTGGGACAGCAGCCTAGACATAGGTCATATGCTAAATTCAAGGAAGATGTATGCAGCACTCCACTTCCAACACCCCCATCCTTCCACAGCTGGATGCTGGATAAAGTAACCAACCCTTCTCCTCCATGGGAACATGAGAAATCCTCCCTCCCCACCATGCCATTACAGGTAGACTTTAGTGAGCATCATCACCCCAAAATAAGAGATGCAGATGTTACCCCACATGCTGAGCATTAGCAGGTCATCAGTATCCTGGACTTGTGCAGAAACCACTTTTATCCAGAAGAGAGAAGAGATGGACTATCCAGCAGAGACATTTGCTGGAATGTCAGTGCAGTTCCTGCGGATGTCCTACGTTTTGGTACAGCTCACCTGCTATAGCTGCTCACAGGGAAACAGCCACCCACCAGACCCCTGGCACACAGGTCTGGGGTCACCCAGCAGGAGCAAGCACACAACCCTGCACAGTGTGTGTCCAACTCTGGACAGCGTTTCCAGGGACTGTACAGACAGGACCAGTACACCCCTTGTACCATGAGGTTTAGGCTTCTCCCTCACACACTGAAAACATCATTCACACAGGCACTTCAGGTTGAGAGTCGAAGCACAAAGAGGCACAGGAGGGTGAGCAGATGCACACAGGCTCCCCATGTCTGCACGCAGTAACCCCACGCTGCCCTACACAACCCTCAGCAGGGTCCTGATTTACTCGAAACCAAGGAAAAGCTGGAAATTCAAAACTAACAGAAGTATTTTCACACGCGCATCAAGTCTAAAGGTCAGGAACTCAGTACATATCCAGTTTATGTTGTTTATCCCAGCACAAATACTGATGGCAAGAGATTAAAGGTGATGGCAAACCTGTGCTTCAGAGCTCAAGCCAATTTCTCACCAGAGAGCCCAAGAAGAAGCTGCTGTAGAGATTTTAGTCCGTGTTTTTCTGCTCCAGAACTCCACATCCTCATCTTGGAACATCAGGCCACCTCCCACGCAGGAACCAACCTGTATGACTCTTACAGTCGATTTGTTTAGCACCTCATCAGGCTTCATTAGCAGCACCACGACCCAGGCTCTGCTGCAGGTCACCCAGAAGGCCCAGAGGGCTGCTGGAGTCCAGCCCAGCATGTCCCACCCTCCGGGCTCCCACTCCAAGGGTCGTTCAGCTCCAGAATGTCCCGTTGGCAGTGGAGGCTCTCAGGAGCAGGTGACGTCAGGAACGCGTGCCAAATTCCCGTCTCAGCCCTTCTGTAGCAAACCAGCAGAGGGCAGCTGGAAACGCACCATGGACGGGCACGCACACGGTGAATATTCCATTGCTGGGCATTCCCCTCGCCCAGCTACTGCACCACAGGAACTGGAAAGACACCCCAGCACACACACTCTGCCCTGCAGGGGCAAGGAGCTGCCCCCGCCCATGCCTCAGGGAAGCCTCCTGCCTACAGCCACGCAGTGCCAGGAGCCTGACAGCACACATGCCACAGGGTCTGTGGCCAGCTGGGCCTTAGCTCTCAGGGCTCACCTTGACAATTCAAGCCAAAAACCTCCCTGGGATAAGGAAAAGAGTTTACTAACTTCCAGGGACCACTCGATTAGGGAGTGATCAGAGAAATATACCACCTTGGTTACTCTGACCCTCTGCCAAAGCTGCATTTACGCAGAGAGCAGCAGCATCCGGCTGGGTCTAAAAAAATACAGAATCTATACCCAAGAGAACCCACAAAATCAGACAGGAGCCCTGATGCAGATCAGGATTTCCCTTGCCCCTCACCCAAGCTCCTCCATCTTAGCTAGAGTCAATTTATTTTGCATTCAGGCTTTTTTCCTCTTTAAGTCCATGATAAGTTGTATTTTCACCTCACCTCACCTCACCGTAGTGAGCAATCGGTCGGTCAGCACCAGCTTCCAAAGGAACAAGAGGGAGGAGGCCCTGCCGCTGCCGGTGTGTTTATGGCAGGGCAGCAGGATCTGGAGCTGAGATAACCTCGTTGTTGAGCTCCAGCCTGCGCCAATGCTACCGGCTTCTTGCGCAATCCTGGACAAGTCATTTAGGGCAGAAGTTCACAGAGAGCTCCAGCCAACTCCCAGCTCATGGTTTCTTTTTTCCCAGGCTCGGTTTCAGGAACTGATTCAGCCCGTGAAAGGGACAGATCACCAATGGGACCAAGGTGACAAAACCAGCAGAAATGCACTGCCAAGAGCCCGGGCCTGCTCCTTTCACAAGCTAGAATTAGTTTATTCATAGTTTAATCACTTCAGGATTATTCTTCACAGTTTTTGAAGCAGTAATTTCCTCTTTCATGCTCTATCTTCTTGAAGAGGAACAACAGTGAGGAACGTTTTTCAGAAGAAACAGAGTGTGGGCAGCCAGGGAAAGCAAAGCAAGACACCTTCCAAGCACAGCACCCCAGAAGCACCCCATGGAAAAGAGCCAGACAGGGAGAGAGGCTGGTTCACCTAAGTTAAGGCAGCAGGAAGGCTGGGTCGGGTTAGTGCTGACAATGCTCTTGCAAGTCCCACTCAGTCTAGTTTCAAAAAGAGGCAGCTGCTGCCAGCTGCAAAGAGCTACCTACATGGTGGCCAAGCACCAGAGGACACTGCTATCTCTTGGGAACATGACAAAATCATTGATCTGTTTTTAGCTGTGTGCAGCAGCAAGTGGCAGAGGCAGCAGGGGCAGGTCCACCAAGTGAAACCAACCCAACAGCAACACCGAGATTTTGAGGGCCCTTCAAACTCCCTCCAGTCAGACCCAAATTCCATTCACTACTGGAAGGCAATACCCACTTACATTTTACCTAATACAAATCCCACTAGCACGCTCCAAAACCACTCTGGAATGTGAAATAGAGCACATAAAGGACAGAGAACTTTGGAGATTTGCACATCGATCCAACGTAAGTGGCTGCACAGCTGCATTCTGTCAGATCTCCTTTCTGGGAGCCCCTTAGCACAGGAAGGGCAGACACACAATCCAGGCAGAGACACTGAAGCACGAAGGGGACCATCCCCGGTTGGATGAACTAACAGGCTGCTTGGAAAGCCCTTGGAAAGGCCACAGACAGCAGCTGCTTGGTGGTGTATGACAGTTTGTGTTAATGCCATGAAATCAACTGCTCAGGAGCCTGGGTGACTCAGTTGTGTTGGGGAAGATGCTGTTGCTGCTGAAAACTCTTCTCTCAGAGTTTTTATCAAATGTGCTCATCTGTCCTTGCTTGATAACCTCCCCATATTTTAATTAGGGCCACACCTCACTATGTATAATGCCCAGCACTGACAGCAAGAACCAGCACATTACTGGGAAGGAGAGGGAGGAGAGGAGTGAAGAACACAGCTGAGCAAAGGAGCTGCCTTCTGGGAAAGCTGCAGAGCTCAGCCTGTCTCCCAAACACTTCAGAAAAGATGACCCTCACCACATATGATGTTCAAAAGCACCGTTTCTTCCATAGCATAGCAGATTCACATTGCCCCACAGGGAAACAGACAAGGGAGAGCAAGAAAAAGCTCATGACTCCAACATGTTCCTGATAGTAGAGCACAAGGAAGCTTGGAGAGAAAAAACAGCCACCAGTTCAATACAATCTTAGCACCAGTCCGAGTTACAGCAGTCATACAGAGTCCATGCCTGCACCAGAAGCTACAGAAACAGCAGGATTAGCTGAATCAGCTTGTATACAGTGGAAAATTTCCACATATCAATTAAATCAGCAAGGGAAGGACTGGACTTAGGGTGTGCATAAAATTATCTCCTGCTTCAGGAAAGCAACTGCTGCCCTGGAGCACTCTCCTCACCAGTAATCAACCCTGGAGTCCAGCGTCTTGGTTTGGATTTCAGATGCGAGTATGTCCCCTACAAGAGGCAGGGATTTTTCCACACTAACTACTTCCCTCTTTAGTCCTCGATTCCCATATGACAGCTTCATTGACAACAGCACAGTGGGAAAACAAACTGCTTCATGCTGTTTGTCACCATAGCACACAGGAGTTTACCTGATACAGCTGTAGTGGTCACACTGTGGACATGCTCCCACCTCCTCCCTAACCCTGTACACCAGATCTGCTCTCCTACCTCCTCCCTTGCAGTCTTTTACGTACCAGCTTGACTCTGAAAAACAGGGTCCACTAGTTCATCAGGAAAGTATCACGCAAGATGTCACATTTCCATGCAATTCCTGAACGTAATCGTCTCCCTGTACAGTTTAATGGAGCTGATGTGAAGGATGTGTGGGAACACAGCCCAGGCAGGGAAAAGGAATGATCCCTGCTTCAGAGACAACAAGCAGCTGATTAAGTGCCACTTGCTTTGAGTAGCCAACAGAAGCAAGAGCTCTGCTCACTACCTGATTTAGTATTAGGAACTAGAGGTTCACAACGAGAGCCAACCAAAACTCCCAAATTACAAACCTATTCCTTGTGCAGGAAGAAGTGGCTGTTTAATAACACAAAGATTTTAATAAGAAAGCACTGTGTGTCCCAGCCATTAAAACACAAAGCTGCTCTTCAGACTCCATGCAGCCCTCAGTCCTTGGAACAAGTTTGATACAATTCTCAGGCATCTTCCCATCAGAGATGTCTGGCCCTTTACAAGGGACTCCATTAGCACATGTAAGGCCAAGTTGGACAGGGCTTGGAGCTACCTGGTCTATTGGAAGCTGTCCCTGCCCACGGCACAGGGTGGAATGAGATGGACTTTCAGGTCCCTTCCAACCCAAACCAGTCTGGGATTCTGGAATTCTTTGTAGCAGCTGGTTAAGCAGCCAGTCCAAACCTCACGTACTATTCATGTCCATGAGCTGCTCCAGATACCTCAACAGCCCTCACAGGTGAGAGGACAACAGCCCTGAGCTGCAAGTACATCTGCAGAGAGGCAAGTCCTCTGTCAGTAATGTGAAGCAATCCCAGGTCATACCACGGACTGGCTTGCCATACCAGGATCAAAAAAGTGCCACACATTCCCACCCGCCTCCGAGCCCTGTGCTCTCAAACCCACTGGCTGAAAGTGGCAGTTCCAGAAGGGGAAGCAAGTGGTGGATTTGCCTGCTTTTGCCAGTTTTTCATGCTTTCATACAGGAAGGAAGGCACTCACCATGGAGCTCATTTGAGAACCTCACGATAACCTGGCAAGACAGAGACCATCTCACACACCTGGCCTCAGACAGACCTCTCTACCATGCTCCAGCAAAAAACAGGTACAGTGTGAAACAGCTCAAGAGCTGTTTGAGCTTCTTTAACCAGTCCCAGCGCTGGGACAGCTGTGTCCTAGCAGATCCAGGGAGCTATCAGACTTTTGCAAAGCTAATGCAACACGAAGAGGAAAGAAACAGCACCGCCCCTTCAAAAGTATCTTTTTCCATCATCCAGTGCCTCCTGGACTCCCTCCACAGCCAAGTTTAACCTTGTGGCCCTGATTTAACAGAACAGACTTTATTGCTTAGCTGAAAAGACTGGCATAGATCATTGCCATGAAGATGTATGCAGAGGGACCACTTAAGGACATATCCAAGTCAGAAAATGCTTGACAGGGTAACCCTGAAGGGTTCTCCCTCCACTCCAAAGGAAGTTTCCTGCAGGCAATCCCTTGGTCTTGCTGCTGGCTTTAGACATAGAAATTAGGATTAGCTGTTACAAGGTGCAAAAGCCTGTTTCAGCCTGCTGTAAGAACTGTCACCAACAAGCAGAACCTTCACCAGGAGCCCCAGAGCTCCAGCCAAGCCTCCCCACAGCAGGCAGCAATTAAAACTGAATTGCAAAGTTGAACAGCAGCACTAATCACTACGAAAAGTGAAAAACACACATATTACACTAAGGTTTGGGATTAGAGCACCCAAAAAATAAGCTTCTTAAAAGAAAAGTGAATCTCTTTGGTATGTGTTTTAATGATTAATTCAAGTTATTATCAACAGTGTAAGACTTCACTATTCCTCTGGCGCATTAACAAAAAGGCGTGATAAACTGTGTGCAGTTTTGGGATGGGTATTATGTCATTTGTCCCTTTAGGGTTTTTGCTATCTGCCCATGAGCAGGGAACAACAGGAAACTTCTTGACGGAAGACGTGCAGAAGCCCAGTAAGCCCCAAAAGCCAGCTTTTGCTATTTGGGAGCATTCACACTGAGTATTCCTTTCGTTAAGAACTGCCAAACTCTCTCTTCATAGCTGGGTCTGACAGCAAAGACGTTGCATCAAAGATTAGAACACTTTTGACAGGACTGAGGCCAGTAGCAGAATTGACAAGGATTAAACATGAAGGAAAGACGCAAGCTAGCTCGCAAAGAGGAGAGTGGGGCTCACAAGGGATAAAACCCATATTTACAAGTCCTTCACACTCAGGAGAAAGGCAAAGGAAATAACTACCCTCAGGCAGGCTTGTGAAGATACTTTATGTTTAATACATCTGAAAAGAATGCATATACAAAGAACTTAGACATGAAAAAGCATTGGTTCAACACTAATGAGTCTACAAGAAATCGAAATTCTGGAAGATGGAGAAGATTCCTTAAGTTTTAAAAAATTTTGAATTTGCAAACCAAAATATATTTTTGGTAAAATCCTTACGATCCTGCAGTTGGTCTACGTAGAGACCCTGCAAGTTACCCTCAGGGATTGGAGCCCCTCTTACAGGTTCAAGGTTACTCATGAGCAAAATGCAGAAAAAGGGCTTCCCTCAACTGGTCCCGATATGGTGCCACACTAAACACCAGAAGCCCCTCCCTGCACTTCCTTTCAACTGACACAGGTCTATCTTTCCACCCCTCCCCAAAGGATGCCAAGCCATCCAGCAAGAGATGCACCATCAGAGCCAGCTCCAAAACCTATTGTAGCACATCCCGGGTCCCTTCAGGGTGTCCAAGCAGCAGTGTATGTGCTGGTCATTGTAAGCATTTCTCTAATAATTAAGGATTGGGACAAGGCAGATTTGTTAAAAGCCAACTGACCCAGCTAGGCATGTTTCCAAAGGTGCAGTTATTTCTTCAACATGAGCCAAAAGCTTATGATGGCAAAGATTAACGAAGAGACTGCCAAGTTAGTTTCAAGTCTGATGGTGCATCCAGAGAAAATGACTCTCCTATTCCTAAGGCTTCATAACTTAAGAGGATGGGGTAGAAACTTATGACCTACACAGTAAAAAGCCAGGGAAAAACGATACAAGGCAACTTCAGAGATGTATTTTCTACGATCCTTCTTAGAGAAGCACCAGCTTGGGACATTTTACTTTCCTGATTAAAGTCTGCTCATACCCAGGCTGCTGGCTGGCTGCAGAACAGCCCTATAAGGTCTTGAAACCAGAACCAAGTCTTGCCACACCAGCGTAAGGGGCAAGGCTTCAGTAAAACAGCCTAAAATTAGTCTGTTACAGAAAAAGTCATTGAGCATGCCTTGATGTTAAACAAAAAAAAAAAATTAGAAACAATAAACAAAATAAAAAACTAGTAATGATCAGTGTTTTCTGATAATACATAATTACTCAAAATTAACTAGTTTAACTGAATTGAGGGGGCACTGGGGAATAAACACTAACATTCTCATCTCACACAGGGATCGTGTGGGGGAGATGGGAGTGCAGGGCATTTGTCATTATTGCAAAAACAAATTTTAAAATTTGTATCTTTAGTTTGATTTTAACATTGCTTTTAGTATGACATCAAACACCAGCTTTGCAGAAAGGGCTGTGGAGGGACGTTCATAGCAGCACACACCTGCGAGTCTTCTTCGGCTCCGGGGGCTCCAGGGCAGCCAATATCGCTTCGTCAAATACATTCTTTAGGCCTTTCTGAAAAGGGGCAAAGAGAGAAAGGGGCAGTCTCATTTTTGAGTTTTCACACAAACAAAACCCCAGAAAGCCAAGTGGCAGCCACACCCCGCTCAGGACAGGTGGAGGTTTGCCATCCACAAAGCCTGCCTGCCCAGCGAGGCTCCGTATCACTGCTCTCAGCAGCTCCCGGGCACGGCATCTCATCTTCGGAACAAGAACGCTAATCCTCTGAGAGCAGACCAGAGTACTTCACAGGAAGCAAAACACACGCACCAAAGTCATTTCCTTAAGGCAATTTTTACGATTAACTGGCTACTCACACATTTCACATGCTAATGACAAAGCAGAAAGTGCTGCATTCAGATGGAAGAGCTCAACCTGGAGCACGCCTGGGACAGTAGACACCCGTGTGTCAGGGGAGGAGAGACAAGGCAAGCATGCAATGATAACCTGGTCCAGTACATGCTCTGGTCGGGCATCCAGCCCCAAACACCCCAGACTTAGAAGCAGCCAGGCAGAGCCTAGAAGCTGCCATGGTAGCAGAGAAGTCGAGCTGGGAAGAGTACACAGCGGTACCGTACACTCTGTTAAGGATTAAACTGCAGCCAGGAGATGCAACTTGAATAAAGCTTCATCAGTCATTTATACAAACAACCGCAATTTTTAATTTCAAAATTTAAAGACAAGCTACAATTGATGTTTTTTCCTTAAAACAATAAAAATCAGAAGCACGATAGTAAGCAGCAGCTTTACATCTTACAGTAACAGGCTTTAAGGATCTATTGTTGAAATGAAGAGCTCTACCATGTTAGTGAAAGCAAGAATTTTAACAGTTCATAAAGCAGTAGCAAGTACATCGATATTTCCTTCCCCCCAAGGACTGACAGATACTCCACTATAGCACAGACAGCCAAAGCAACAGCAACAGAAAAACATCTCACTGCACACAGGAGAACCAGAAAACCCTTCACGTTACAGCACCATTTGCAGATCACCGGTTCAGGAACTTTTGTCATGCAAATACAGTTAAGAGTCACAAGTAGAAATTGAAAACACACAAATTGTTTCTTCCAGTTGGATTCAGGAAGATCAAACATCATCTCTTATTCTTTCAATCTTTCTTTAAATAACGATGTAACCAAATCCTTTCCCCCAACAGCCTGAATTATAAAGCTAGCCACACCTGGCAACCCAAGCAGCAGGGAGTTAAGCGAGTCCAGTTCACGTTCCACAGTCACAATGTTTTACTAAAGATCTCAAGTACTGTTTTCAGTCCAAGAGCTAATACAGAGGTTGCTCTAAGATGGTAAGCAGGCACAACAGCTTTCAATCAAGGTGGTTTGATTCATTTTTAACCAGGTTTCTACAGTAGTGGGACAGAGGAAGCAGCAGCAAGAGGGGAAGAAGAAAGTTTAGAATATACAGCACTTCCTTTTGGGCTGAGTTTCCGGAGGCTCGAGGGCAGCTAGGATAGCCTCATCAAACACATTCTTCAGACCTCTCTACAAGACAGAGGGGAGGAGAAAAAACAGCAGCCAGGTTAGAGGATTAGAGAAAAACAAGCAGATACAAAGAGCATTCAGGAGCAGGCTGAATTCACAGAGGCAGTAAACAGATTTACTTTGCAAAAAAACAAAGTAGATCCCAGGAGGCAATCTCATTTAGATGACCCAGAAGTCAATGACAGAGACAGACAGAACATGTGACAGGCCAAGTCAGACGAAATGAACACTCAGAAGGGCAGAGGCACAAACACAGCAAGAACATGGTGGTGGGGGCCACACAAAGGGTGGTGGTTTCCACTCCACTGCTGTACATATGCTGAGGGAGTTTACAGGAGAATAAATCGAGCTGACAGCAGCTTGCCCCACCACAGGGACCCAAAAGGTCAGTTAAACCTTTTGTAGTCACCCACTGTGGAAAAGTGAGCACCTCTGATGCACAGACTACTGCTCCCAACTCCCCAAGTGGCAGCTGGTCCAGAGCAAAGGCTCCAAACAACTCTTCTGCTTTGTGAATTCAGCCCCTGAATAACTGAAGGTCTCCAGATGGCTGGGAACACACAACCTGGGATGGAAGCAGGGCCTCCCTGGTAAGCCATCATCACCGGCAGTCAATAACTCTTAGTCTTTAGAAGTGATGCAATACCTTACCAGTGCTACTCTGACACTGGGAGCCAGCATGGAAATGGTGCGTTTCAGTTATTCAATTTAGTTTCCAAAGCAAGTGTAACCACAGGAGGACAGAAACAGCGTTAGGAGTGGAACAACTGGGATCCAATACCAGACAAGCAGTCACAGGGCTGCAGGACTCTGCAGGGGTTACACCAGAGCACGGAGTATGCGCTGCGTTCACTGCAAGCACAACAGGAACAGTGCAGGGTATTACCATTCCCACCCAACTCCACCAAGTTACACACCACACCAGCAGTGAAACCTGGCTCAGTTTAGGCTAACTGGACTCGCCTAAATCTACTGTCATGAGTGCACCCTTCGTAAATTCGGGAGAACTGCTTTATGACAGCTAAAGGCAAACTGAAAAGCTTCAATTACATCCTGTAAACAACTGCAGTCTGTGCAGAATTTAGACTTCTTTTTTTAAGATCATTCAAATGAAACTGGTTTCTCCCCCATGGGTTATTATTCCTTTTAGAAGGTCTTTAATCTTGTTTTACTGAAGCACATACAAGGGAGACCTCTTAGGCAGTGCCATCTGGAAGCATTTAAGGCCATCATGTTACATGCAAGATTATACTTGAAAGAACAATAGTTTAAGGAAACTACAGTGTACATCCTGTGCATTCTGGACAGCCTCCCCAGCATTTTTCTTCTTTTTCTTTAAATTAGTTGCAACCCAGGATGACAAAAGAGCTAAAGACTTCAGATAAATAATGCGTCTGAAGTCTGAGTACTAATTAGATTTCCTTTCTCTGTGAGAATAAGGCTGTAGCATAAAATCAATTATGTACTGTTAGACGGATTAAGAACCCAGACAGGGCAAGAGTCAAGAAAACAATTTTACTTAAATTCTCCTATTCATGGACTCCTGTTTTATTTTCCTATTGCACGGGAGAAATTTGTTCAGGAGTGCAGAATTTGGGATTTGTTTTGAAGGACCTAGCAAAAAAGAGGAGGGAAAAAAAAAAAGGACAGTGACAAAACTGTTGTGAAAATGGAACCAGGGTTAAAAGCCTGCATGACCAAGAGTAACAACATGAAGGGAACCGTATTCAATATCACAGGCCCACAGGCCTGGTAAAGTCATGACTCTTGTGTTACACTGGGAACAGGCTGAGATCAGGCTTCCTTTACTCCCTCTATTCATGGACAGCTTAAGGCACTTTATAAATCTGTGTCAAAACTGTCAACCCAGCATCAGGGGGGAAAAGAAACCAAATTCAGCTTTCTCTCTAGTGTTAGGTACTAGTACTGGGCTTCAGAAAGTCCACTCAGACAATTACACCCAAGAGTAACAAAAGCAACAATCACTGTAGTTGCAATCTGTCAGTCACCCTTTCCTAACAGCAAAGCCTTACCTACTTGTCACAGTAGCACTGGGCCGTTTTGTAGAGGAAGGCTGGAGACAGACATTGAAAATGCCTTAATCACAAAAAGGGATTCCACAACCTGTCTTTACAGAAAAACCTCAGAAACTCATCCTCTCACAACTCCCCTAGTACAAAAACAACCAATGCTGGCTCTGTGATTCTATGATTGCTTGCTACCGTGGTGTCAAAGTCATTTGTAAATTAGTTGGGAAGAAAAAAACCACCCTGGACTGCTGAGGTGAACTGTGCAGAACGCATCCAGGACAAAGAGAGATTGAATACCCAGCTGAGTGTCACTTCAGCTGAAACCAGCTACTACAGCATTGCCTTGCAGGTAGGAAAAGAACCCTCCTGGCCAGGGAAGCAGCCAACTTCTGTGTTCAGCAAGCTGTCAGCGAGATCACTGCAGGAGCTCCACACAACCCTTCACAGATCAGCTATGTTGCTGTTCACCAGCTACTGATGACAGACCCAAGAAAAAAGTGTTTGGTGAGTCAACAACAAATGAAGGAAGAAGGGAGCAAATGCAAACGGACTAGTCCTCCAGGTGAGAAGGCTTCTGAACCCTCCTCCCCAGGTCACTCCTGACTCCTGATACCATCAGTGGGTATACAAGCACTAATGCTCTGGAAGAAATTCAGGCTGAGCTTCCAAGTGCATACAGTTGTTCACTGCAACAAATACAGATTAGTCTATCTGGAAATAGAAAGAATGGATAAACACTGATATTTTTTATCATATCAGCTCTTGCTCTGGTAATTCTGAGTGCTCCCATGCAATCTGAGCAGACTAAACAAGGCAGGTCTAAAGCTACAGAGGAAAGGGTCTCAGTGAGCAATACAGGACAAAGGCCCTGGCAGGTATTTACCCAACTAGCAGGTCCTACAACCTGGTTAGCAGCAGCATTCAGGATGTGCCAGACACCATCTAAAACGGTATTTTGGGGCTGAACAAATCTAAGAAAATCACAGCTCAAGCACAAATAACCCTCAGCTTGCCTGTGGGCAGTAAGAAAGCACAGCTAAGACCACCTTTTGATCAGGTGATGAACAGCAGCATGCCCCACCACACCACCTCCAGTGTCAGTGTCCTGCACAACTCCAGCAAAGCCACTTCCTTTGCAGGAAACACCCAGGCAAATCTTTGTTACAAAAAAAAGCCTCAGGATCATAAATAGAAGAGTCAACATGCAATCTGGGCAAAAGGGACAAGATAAGTAGAACTTCAGGCTTTGTGAGGTTTGGCAATAAAATTTTGTGCTCAAGGAGATACGTGCACAACATAACTGGAAAGAGAAAGTGGCTTGTTGATACTGTGCACTCCTGGTTCCACGCACAACAGGCAGGAACAAACTCTTTACAGAGTAGCATTAAGGAAGTTGTTAAAGAGTTTCAATCAATTCTGCAAGAGTAGGAACCTAAGATTAAGTTCCCAGGGCATCCAAAGTCAAGGCAACAGGCCAGCTAGCCAGAAAATGGCTTCCACCATAGTATTCCTAACTGAAAGGGAAAGGATAATCAGGTTTCCTGCTCTAAAATCAGCTACTTTAGTTGGCTTTAGACTCACGTTCATAAGCTATAAACATGACGTGAGAACTGTCTTAAGAACTATTTAGTTATTTTCTGTTTCAACAGAACTTCCATCTGAAGAAAGGACACAGGAAATAGCTCACCAGCTGCACAGGAAGAGAAAGCAGCTCTCAACTATGAGAAGTTTCCAGTTTTACAAATACCAGCATTAACTTTTGCGAGAGGTCTTTTTTTTTTCCTTTGCCTGCTCTCTTCAGTAGTGAGCTGCACTCTGTGTCCCAACCCAATTATTGTCTGTAATGTACTTTCTAAGTTTTCAACAGTTATTTTTCTCCAGCACAGAAGCAAACACAGTAAGCACATCCTCCTCCATCACCCCTCCACACTAGACCTAATCACACAGGCTGATTTTCTTTGTACCACTGCCAACTCCCTCTGCCTTAGAACAACATGACAAAGAGAAAGCTACAGTGTAAACAGCAGAAACAGAGCTTATACCCTTTCACATCCACATTGAGCTGTTTTTCCCTGGAACTGAAAAAGTATGGAAAACGAGCAAGCAAAAACTGCCAAAGACCAGCCCTTACCTGCGTAAGTGCAGAGCATTCCACGTATTTGACGGCCTTCAGGTCCCGGGCCAGCTTCTCAGCAGTCTCTGGAGTTATGGGCTTCTGCTTGTTCTTGGCAAGTTTCTCAATTGTTGAGGGATCATCTCTTAAATCAATCTGGGTCCCAACAAGCAGGAAAGGAGTCTTTGGACAGTGGTGAGTAATTTCAGGTACCCACTAAAGATAGAAAAGACAGAGCATGTGTGACTAACCACCTATGATGACTCCTGACATACTTCAGCAGCTCCCTTTTCAGGCAGAGTTCAACCAACCTTTTCTTTCACATTTTCAAATGAAGAAGGAGAGACCACTGAAAAACAGACCAGAAATACATCTGTCTGTGGATAGCTGAGGGGTCGTAATCTATCATAGTCTTCCTGACCTAGAGAGGAGAAAATTAACACAGCATTAGATCCAAGCAACAAAATCCTGCCCTTTACAGAGTCAGAACGCACATTTCAGCTCAGTAACACTGCTGTGATTAATCCTAGCTCTTAAGCGAAGAGCCAAGAGCTCTAAACCCAAACATTAGGAAAATCTAGGTTTCAAATCCAGAATTCATTCAGTTGCTATGTAACAGCGAGCTGCTGAAAGTCACAGCAGAGCAGGGAAGTCTTCAGTACATTTTGAGATCAAACACCCTCAGACTGCGTAACTCCTCAATCATAAAGAAAAGTTGCAGAACGTGGATTCAGTTATAGATGAGGTCCTCTGCACCCCACTAGTGATAGTCCATTCATTACAAGTATTATGCCATCAAATTTCATCACTCTGCAAAAAAACCCCTGCTGTTTGGAGGGGAAAAAAACCCAGTTTTGTTCACAAGAATGTTCTGACTTATGCTGTGAGCCATCAGTGAAGTGTGTCCAGGCAAGGGAAGGAGAATGCTGCTGGTACACGACTGTGACCAGGCTACTCAGCAGTACTCCCCTAGAACCTCACCGAAGTCCCAGCATGGGCTGTGTTTTGGAGGAAGCCAGGCTCTTCCCTTTGGGTCCCTAAGGGCAGGCCATCTCTGCAAGGCACCACTAGCACTGGATCTGTGTGGCTGGAGCCCCAGGCGAGCTGGCACCGACCGTCTGCACAACAAAGGGCCCGGGGACCTGTGGCACAGCCAGCTGATGGACATTCAGAGACAGAGCAGGAGCCAAGGTTTCAGCTGGAAGCGCCCAGACTTTTGAACACACACTGTGAGGGATATAAAAGCCCAGGGTTTGCTTTGCTCAGGATCTCTCCTCAGAGGCACTAGCTCAAGCTGTTATTTTGGTTTTGCACCATGATTAAATGTTAAGGATCTGGACATCTGAGATGCTTGTGGGAAACCTGGGGCCGAGGCAGTAAGGAAGCTTTGTCTGACTGTGTGAGTGTGGCGCAGGTTGAGAGTCAAGCAAGGCCCCATTGGGTCACTGGAGCTGCCGCTACAAACAGGCCTCAGTCCCAGCTCAGGTGGTGGAGTGTGACTGCCAGAGTGGCTCCTGGATGGCCAAACAGGAAAGCTTCCTGAACACCTATAGGGTTTGACTGGAAACCTAAGATCGTTTCATTAATCAAATCAGACACTAATGATGCACGTAAGAACACAGCTGGAAACAGTCAGATTAAATTACATCAGGACAATTTTAGAAGAAAGCTTATGAGCTAAGCTCTCTAGTAGGACTCTTCTGAAGAAGAGTTTACAATACCAGTTGCTGCCACATCACTGCAGTATTATTATGCAGTAGGGACTGGGTACCCAGCAGCTGAACAAGTTTCTACACTTTCTTGTTAACTTTTCACACATACAAAGCAAAGTTTAGCTGTTTAATCACTGCACATTTCTCCAGCCTGAAACTGAGACACAGCTTAAACATGAGGCCAGCAGATTTTTAATTTTAAAAAGCACTCAGTGAGAGGGCTTATGAAATCCACATCCTGATTTCATCCATGGTAAAGATGCAGAGACATACGCACATTTAAGATGTTCTAATGTTAGTCATTCCGTCTTGACATTTGGTCAAAAAATAGGCTATTTACTACACAAGGCCCACATATAATCCACATTTCATTCAAGCTAAATTTCTCCTCTAATTTCTTTTAAAAACAGAGAAACCTTTATCTTTCAGGTAAGAAGCAAAAGTTCACAAAATAAAACAGCTCTGAAAGAAGTGGAAGGTTTTCTTGTTTTGGTTTGTGGTTGCTGCATTTCAGTTGCTTTTTTTAATAAACTCAATTTAACAACTCCCCGAAGGTCAGGCACGAAGAATCAAGAGATTTTTCCCTTTCATTAAAAAAAAATCTCAACCAAAAAAACCCAATTGTATGTCTTCATGTTCAACATCACCTCAGATAAATCTTGGTCAGGTACAATGACACAAGCACTTGGTTTCTCACCTGCAGTATCAAAGAGGCCGAGGGTATAAGGCTCTCCTCCAATCATCACTGTTACAGCATAGTTATCGAAAACCTGGCAAGAAAAGAGACACGTGTTTAAAGAGGATGTGAATAAGCCATCTCTCAAACCATCATCCTACCCACCTTGCCAGAGCACCTCTGATTTGAACAAGAGACACCTGCACAGGAAAACAGAACCATCAGGCTTACAGTGCTATTACCAGTAATATCATTAACAGAACAATTCCATATGGAATACGGATACTCCAGCTATTTCTATGACATACTAAAGCAAAAGCATACGAGGTACACCACTGAGTAACACATGGTAAAAACCACTGAGCAAAACACCTACAACAGTGTTTGCCTGTTACTGCAAAGAGGTGTCCCACACTACCACAGAAATTCCAACCCTCAGCTTTAGTGTGACAGAATAAACACATTCCCACAAGGACAGAAGGGGTAACGTCAGCCCTGCTGTTCAAGGGCACACAGTGATGGGGCTGTGTCTCACAGTACCCAAATACACCGAAATCCATATTTCTGAATATCTACAGAACTCTACAACACAGTCCATCTTTTCAAGAGGGATTTATGCTCCATCTTTGGAGGAAGCAATATCTGGTAAAAAAATCAGCCTGTGTAAAATTCAATCTAAATGGAGAGTCTGGCTCCAGAGACAAGGTTCTACTGCCTCTGCAACAGCACCTGGCACAACAGTGCTGTCCTCCAGGACAGACCCGTTGCACAGATCAAAGCCAGCACTACCCAGTGTTTCACCCACTACCTGGTTTACAATACAACTGAGCACAAGGGCCTACCCAAAAGCTCACCTCCAATACCTACCCACTCAGCAGTGCACTGTCTGAGGTCAGCATCCTTCATTCCAATAACCATGTTATCTTCAGAACCACAACAGACAGTATTGCAGAAAGTACCTTTGGCAAAAGAACCTTCCCACTGCAAAAAACCCAAAACCCACCACCTGTCCCTGCACATTGCTGCATGGTCACTTGGGGCCAGAGGGGATCTCCAAATGAGGATGGGGAAGTTCTGCTTCCACACAAAACTGCAGCCTGAGCAGTTCTCAAAGCTGAAGTAGACCCCAACAAGGAAAAAGGCCAGCAGCCACACCAAAGGCTTTTCATGAAAGTGAGAAGGAAGGAACGTGGAAAATAATAAGCAGTCACATGCATCTATTGTTAATATATTAAGAGCTTAGGTCCTTGGGAAAAAAAACACCAAAAATTGAGGTAAGAGCAGTGAGACAGCACTTCAAAGCTGAACTTCCCAGAATTCAAATGTCTCCTTCCCACCTGACTGTCCTGGTTAAAGACAGACCTGACATTACCCTAATTTTTTCAACTTTTCACAACTCACAATGACTGAGAAAGCAACTAGGGGCACTGCACACTGTATATCCCCAGAACATCAGCCAGAAGCAGAAATCCACCTCTCACACTATTTTGGATTAGCACATTTGAGATTTTAAAGGACTGCAAGAGACTTCACCATTCATCCCCATTACCTGCAGCCCAATCCATCACACACTGCACTGGGTTTGCCTTACTGAACACCCAAGAAAGTGTCCAGCTCCAAATAACACCTTGAGGCTGAGGGAGGGTGGAAGGCATTTCACAGGGCACATTCAATGTGCCACGACTATACTGCTCCAAGACCCCAAAGGACAGGTCAGGATGAGGACTCCTCTGTTCTAGGTACAGAACAAGGAACCAGAATGATGAAGGTCAGAGCATTTGCACTTCCAGATGTCAGACGATGGTCAGCAGCTCAATTTCAGAATGATATCCCCTCATTTGTGTTCAGCTACCACCTGTAGCTGCCCTTTAGGGGCATCTTTATTTGTTTTTAAAGCTCCCTATCTGCAAAATGGGATTTTTTTATCTCAATATTTTTGTTAAGGTACAGCTACTACTGAAATATTTGGGTAGAGCCCTAAGGAGGCCAGGGTTAAAAGGCTGGCCTTCAGACAAACCTGGTAACTACAGCCTCATAGCACAATCCACAGACAATTTCATCCTCAGTTGTGCCAAACAGGCTAAAAACCAGAGCCCAAAAAGAAGTTTCAGTTCCTGCCAGTGCCAGACAGCCCATTGCAGCAACTGGCATGAGCTCTCATGGGACAGGACTCATACTCGAGCTGTCACAACCCAAACATTGCCAGTGCCTTTCCACAGACATGCCCCTCACTGCCTTGTTTTTCTGAGAATGGCAAAAATATCAAAAACACACAAGTAACAAACCATGTGCAGTACCAGCATGAAATCCATCTTTCACTGGGAAATATCCTCCATAAAGAGAAAGGATTGCAAAACAGAGCCAATTGAACAGAACTGTTTTATCAGTCTGAACTGGTGCATTCTCCATCCATACTTTGGCCAGGCTGCTGCGCAAGCACAGCAGTATCTGTTCTACTACTACTACTACTACTATTATTATTATTACATATTTATTACTAGAAGCATTAGCTGGAATATCAGAGTTAGGGTACCAGTTTCCAGGGTCTGAAAAGTACCTCTAGGCCATTCACAGAATTAGGAATAGGCCTCTGATACATTCAAACCAGAGAGTTCCTCAAGCCATGAAGTTCAGAGGTAAACAACATTCTGGAAACGTGAGGCAGATTTAAAAGGCACTATAATGAAGCCTTAGCACACCCTGACCACACTATACTGGCAACTACCTTTTGAGTAGGTTTTCCACATTCCTTGTTAGCAGAGATTTACAGCCAGTACTACCATGTGCAGGACAGCAGACAAACTTGAAAGCTTTCAAAATATACATTTTAAGATTATAACATTTTTCAACTTCATAAAGGATCATCTCCCTTAAGGGATAAATATAGAAACACTCACTGTTGAACTCACTGACCAATTTCATTTTGCCTTGACCATAAAGAATAGCTTAAATAGGAAAAGCAGCCTTCCACAGGTTCAGTACAGAATGTGGCTGCCCTACCAAGCATCTCCCCAAGATACTTGACAGCATTCAAAAACTTGAGAATGGCAAAACACAGTTTCAAAAGCCACTTCTCTACCAGTCCATAAGAGCCCACGAGTGAGGCTGATCCCGTGTCTCCGCGCTTACAGCACAACCCGCAGGTTCCCAACAGTGGCCACTGCATTCACCCTGAACACTCCAAGGTTTGGGAGTCCTTTCATCTGTAGCTCCTCATCTACAGCTGAAGACAAACATTTTTGTTTTGTGGAAGTCTGTCCTACACAGGACAAACCTCATATCTGGCAAGTTGAAGAATTTTGGATAGCATACAAAACCAATACCTCAAAAAGAGGTGATAATGTTCACTGCAACTTCTTTCTCACGAAGAGAGGACGTTTTTGTCAGACCAATACCAGAAGAGCTATCAGTCAGAGCTACCTGGCATCTCAGAGGAACTATCTGGTCTTCTGAGCTGCTTTGTAACACAGAGACCACCACCAACCCTCTCACCAGCAGGTGTTCTCCGTGATGTATTTCCAGATCCAAATTTGCTTGGGGTACCTAGGTAAACTCTTCAACTTGTATATTAGTAAAAGATGGCCTTTTCAGGTCTATAACAGAGAAAACTACTAAAAAGAGCATCCAGCTGATAGTCTCTTGCAGCAACCTCACTAAAAACTGACCCACCTCAGGCAGTACACTGATTTTGCATATGCAATACTAAGCAGAAAAGCACTTTTCTAGCAGGAAGACTGTGCACATGCCTCATAGGCAGCCAAAGTGCTCCAACCTTGAACTTCAGATAAGTAAAGGGATTCAGTAGTTCAGAAAACTGAGCCTGTGAAACTCTAAAAGGTTACTTTGACATAATCAAGGACTACATACAAAGCTGGCATATATTTGGAAGTACAAATGAATGCAACTGCATCCAAACACATTCCTCATGCTTAGGTGAAGTTGACCAGTTATCCTCCATAGTTCACTAAATCTCGGGGTCTTTCAGAGCTTCAAAGGAAAAAATGAGCCTCAGAAAATGTTACCTGTAGTCACTGACTATTCTAACAACATGAAACAGTCCTTTCCTTAAAGACAAAGATGTACCAGGAAGTGAGAGCACAAGCTGGAGAGCAGGTATTCCTACTGCTTGCTCTCCACAGACGTGCAGTTGTTTGCACTGCTAATGTCACTCACAGAATCCACCCACAAAGAGAACCCAGATTCTGCAGAGCAGCCAAGCAGCAAGAACTGACCAGTTACAGGTGAACTGACCAGCACTACTAGCAGGTGATATGGAAGGCAGCAGCAGGGTATCAGACTGAGCGTCACTTTTCCACGCTGTATTAGTCAGTCCCCAAGAGGAAAGCAGCCTACAAGAACATGTATTAGGGCATGCATGCCATCAAGGTTAGTGTGGAAGGGAACTCATGCTGCCCTGCCCCATCATGCCCTAAGAACAACTGGAGCCATTCTCACACTTACCGTTGGTACGTATTCCGACGGGAATTTATTTGTTGTATAAGAAATTAAGAGACAGGTTTTACCAACAGCACCATCACCCACTACTACACACTTGATCGTCTGCATAGCTGAAATCTATTAGAATATCAACTCCAAAGAGAACCTAGAAGAAAAAAAAAAAGACATACATATATTTAGATGTTTCCCATACTCACTAGGTAGCCATACACATCAATGACCGTTAATGGGAGCCCAAACCACTAACAGCACGTCTGAGATATGAAAACAAGACATTCCTAAATCAGTTGGTAGATCTTTTCTCTCCACCACACATACAAAGCTGCTCACATTCATAAGTGAAAGAATTTTTGCCTAGTTACCTAGAGGTGGGCAAAAACATCTTTTGGTTTTTCCAGACTCTGTTTTTAATGCATGGAAGTATCCAGCCTCAGATGCACTGAAAGCTGGAAATGTAAGCTCTGGTCTTGAGAGCTGCTCAGGAACACATCTGATTTCCAGAGAGGTCTCTCTGGAGAGCAGCTCAGCAAGAGACACAGCAGCAGTGCTTTGAAACTAGTTTATGGAATAAAAATAAACAAGTACAGACAAAAATAAACATGATCCGTTCCTCCTTCTCTCGCCTTTTTTAAGACCTAAGCACAGTTTTACAATCTTTTGGTTGTTGCTAGTTGCTAGTTAACACACACTTCTATCCCCACTTTGAAGTGTTAACAGCACTGAGAGCTCAGCAGGGCTTTCAGATCCCAAGGGAATTACTCTTCAGACATCACAAAATCCAGATGTACCCAGCTGCTCCAACACTGTCTCAGCAGAAATTTAAGTACATGAACTAAACCAGTACGTGTCACCAATAAGTCCTCCAAACATTTGCTGGCTACCTCCAATGTTGCACAGTCACCGTTCATTCATGTATTATTTTACTTAGAAGAGTACCAGGCCTCTGGTCGTTCCTTCACATGAAGGGGTGAAATCCTGACCACAGCAAATTAATGGCAAAGTTTCCACTGCCTGTCAGCTTCATATCATCAGAAGTAATTTTATTCACAGCAACAGAGACTTGCTGCAAAGTCTCTGTAAAGTCCTGACGGGGTCCAGGAGGTGTTACAAGCAGCAAGTTTACCCTCAAAGGAGTGGCAATGCTTTAGCCAAGCAAGGATGCTGCCATGGCTCTCAGGTCTGGGTAACTGCATGTCAGGGTAACTGCATAAAAAAACCCAAATCAATCCCTCCTGAACCATGCATTTGGTCACTTCCTAGGGATTTCAATTCTTACAGTGATATGGATGAAGTACAATGCAAATCCAAATTTTTGAGACTTTAGTCACAGCAAGCAATATGATTTAATACTACACATCACACTGCCATGCCTGTAAGGAAAACAAATCGCTAGGGACTCAAAAGAAACATACCACCCCCAGCTCTTCTTCAGATGCTGCAGGGACGCTCTAAGACTTCGACAAAGACAGCTACCTTCATAATAAACATCCTCAAAAGCTCCTAGGAACAGTACTTGTAGGGGAATACTAGTCACCACCATTCCCACAAGCCCCACACAGATCCACAAGCAGTTTTAGGAAATGGCAGCAAAGACTCTCAGAGCAGGCCATCAGCCAGCACCTGCTACATCAGGCATTCACACTGCCATCCTCATCTATAAATCTTTTAGCAAGCACACAGACAATGAACGATTTGTGTAAGCATCAGGTGTTGCCACCAGTCCTTCTCTCTACTTGGTGCCCCATTTCAATACCAATAGAATCTCTTGGTTTATGCAGATCTCAGTTTCACAGTGGACATTCAGCAGACTGCACATGTATCAACAGGACCTTCATAAATACAACAAAAAGCTCTGAAATTNCTCACACTGCCATCCTCATCTATAAATCTTTTAGCAAGCACACAGACAATGAACGATTTGTGTAAGCATCAGGTGTTGCCACCAGTCCTTCTCTCTACTTGGTGCCCCATTTCAATACCAATAGAATCTCTTGGTTTATGCAGATCTCAGTTTCACAGTGGACATTCAGCAGACTGCACATGTATCAACAGGACCTTCATTAATACAACAAAAAGCTCTGAAATTTGGCCCTAAAGCAAACACATATTTACTCAGAAGGACAAAGCAATTATTTACATTTCAAAAGACATTTTCTGTGTTCAAGTCGGTTCAACTGTTTATACCCAAGTACTACTATTCAATATTGCCTCAGTTGCAAAGTGCTCCCACAGTTCTGCCTTGCCATGCTGGTGGCACTGATCGATTACAGAGGAAGTCCCATCCTACAACAAAAAAAGCAACCAGACAGAGAGCAGGCAATGGAACAGCACAACTAAAGCCCATATTAAGAAAGTCTTCATGCTCAAAGTAAAGGTGGAAAGGGATGAGCCACCCATTACACAGATTTCAAAAGGAAAACACACCAAAACTCAAGCAAGAAAATGAACCCAAGTGCACTCCAGCTAACCCCAGCCACAGTCAGCAGCATGCCCTGCTCACAAGGGCAAGACAGCTCTACCATCTGCCTTTTTGCTTGGGCAAAGCCCAAAGCATTCAGCTCTGCCGCTGCTCAGACCAGGCAAGCTCCTGTCTCCAGGAATTCCCCTGAGAGTTAGTAAATGAAGTACAAAACAAATCTCCACACTAGGTTTCCCAGCTTTCCCAATATGCTTTTCCAATTTCCACTGGAATTTGTTACACTGCCCAGCCAGTCCCTGGAACCCCTTGCTCCAGCTGTCCCTTCTCACTCCAGGGCTGGCACAAGACAAGGAACATCCCCCTCACGTAACAGCACTTGGAGCCACCCCTTTAAAGAAGCTTGCTTTCCACCCTGCCCTCCCCTGGGCACACCAGAACTCCTCCGTGTTGTAATCCTCCCTTCAGTTCTATCTCCCTCTTCTACCTGCTTCCCCAACTATTTGCATTTCCTTATTTACCTGTAATTTGCAGGTTACATATCTGCTTCAGACCACCTGTACACAGCCCAGAAAGCTCACCAGAGATAAAATCCTGACTCTGAAGCATTCCCTGTGCTCACTGCAGCACACCAACCCATGATTCTCTATAAATCCAATTTGTATATTACCAGAAAAGCTCACATACACCCTTGTAAAAAGAAAAAGTATGGGTTTAGTATTACTCTTTAAAGCTTGTTACTCCAGAGAGCACCAAGCAAGCCACAGTATCAGAAAGCACCTCAGGTCACAGAGTGTGCTGAAAGCCTTCACTTTTTCCCTGTCCTTGGACACAGCCAAGTCCCCACGCTGGCACTGAGACAGAAGCTGCTATTCTCTGGCAAGAGCTCAGGTCAGAGACTGGGACCGACAGCACCAGCTGCACACACACACCTCGCACACAGCTCATGTTATGCCTGCCACAGCTCCAACTCTGGCAGTGAGCTACCAGCCTTATCCACACAGTTACAGACAACACCAGCACTGCAAGTCAAAAGCATCTACAACAGCACTGCTTGCTCCCTCTGCACGTCCAATTCCCTCCTGAAGTGAAGCATTGGCACGGTGCACATCAACGACTCAAACACACACACGCCCCTGCGCTGGGTGTGGGTGGGGCAAAGGCTCTGAGCTCGAAGCACTCACTACCTTTTCCTACCAGGTAATCTGATCCTTTCAGTTTTCTGGCAGCGGGAACAAAACAGAGGGCAAATAACCCAAAGCCTTGGTCTGGAGCCTAAAGCAGAATCTGAATGGCACAACAGGGGTCTAGAAAAAGCCCAGGCAGGGTTGTTTTCTTTTTTCCCCTCCTTCCTAAAGCACAAAATTAACACTTGCCATGAAAACCACTGAACTGGACTACTGGAAGTTCTCTATGAACCGAGCAAGTACCACCGCTCTCATACAAGTTGTTCAATTGTGCTCACCCCAATTAGACACTTCAAGATTACATATTAAAAGGAACAAAATGAATTTGAGCACATCTCTGGGTAAAGGGATCCCCTCACCTTTTTTTTTTAATGGATGTATAACTTTAAATACTGAAATAAGACAGTGTAAGTTTTAAACTGATTTAGAATCTTCAGCAGAGGTCCCTAAAGTTAGCAGTAGGAAAGTGGAGTCGTTGAATAAATTATTTTCCCTGGATTAGTAGGCTTTCCAGATTAGCTGGAAGAACTACTCCATGTTTTGCACTTCTAAGAAGTCCACAGATCACAGCTGAAAACAAGCTCGTTTCTAAGGAGCTTACATTCACTATCCTGGGACCCACTCTTCCATAGGAATAGCTTTAAGGATACATACATCATTGACTTGTTGTTTAAAAGTAATTTAATCCAATATGAGATTAAGCAGAGAATAACTCATCCCCAGAGTGCAACGACAAGGGAGGTAGAAACAAAGAAGTTACAGAGGCTTTGGGCTTGTTCCCCCCATGAAGTCACCTAATAAAAGGAAGCCTGTAAGTACAACACCCAGCAGAGAGCACACCAAGCAGTTTTAAATATCTGAGGGAAATAGATTGGAAAGCACTGAAGTCATCCCAGCCCGAGTGCAGTGACTGGATTTTGAGCCATGTAATTGTGAGCCATCTGGCCAAGCCCAGAGAGGAGAGCTGATAAAGACTGGAAATGCAATGCAGGTCAATACGACTTAGTTTTGTTCAAGGAGTTCTAAGGACTTCTTAAAAACATAAATAAAAATGACAAAAAAAAAAAAAAAAAGAGCACTGCACTAATTTAATTTCTCAAACCTCTCTGTAGTGTAACCAAAAACTTCAGTGCTTCAGTAAAGTATATGTTAACTAATGATACTTGCAGTATTTGCTGGATTTTAACCTGCTCAACATGTGATCACAACAGCAGGCTTTTGCAGAACTCAACAATGTCCTAGAGAACTGGGATCTGGCGTCCTGGAAACTGTGGATTACACAGCCATATAAACTTTCTCAAATTCATAGGCCCATTTTTCGGAATTTTGCTTTAAAGCTCAGTTACACTTTTGTGGAAGACAACTGATCTGCATTTAGGATTAATCCCAAAAGTGTTAATAGAGATGCGAGTATCACAACAAACAAGGAACTGAAGTCTCCAGAGGAATATTGTGGAGGTCAGTAATCCTTCCTGGTGCAAAGGAAATTCTGGAGTGATGCACTTTGGTCACACAGGCCTGTTCAAGCACCAAGACACCGACCAATCACAAGAGGTTGCAGAAATCCACAGTACCTATGGCAGGTTTCTATTGACTAGGGAATCAGCACGAGCTGCAGGAAATACTGTCCCAAACACACCTGACCCCTCCTGTGCAAGCCTGACTTTTCCATCCTAAAGGCGAGGCAAGCATGTGGAATGCGGTGGTACTTTTTTTACAAACTCTGTAACTAAAGAGTAACTGCAATCCATTCCAGTACCTGTGTGCACTACTGACTGCAGAATTAAGTGAAATTTTGTCACGTTTTGTACAAGTGTTCCCTACTACACCCAGAGGTAAGAATCTGCATGATCTCTCCTTCACTCTTGCTGCACGTGCAAGCTGAAGCAGAAACCACAAGCCTACAAGCTTGTTAAAATTTCTCATGTTTTTAAGCTGCCGAAGTTTGTTTTCAGGTTAAAATGTGTACCTTCTCCCAGCCAAAGGAAACTGTGCTGTCAGATCTGTCTGCACGTCCTGAACTCACTTCCTGCCTCAGCAGAAACACCACTTCCTCTTTCAGGCAGGACCGAAACTGCTGCCATTTCATCACCGGGACCGGCTGCCTCAGCTCGCTGCAAGGCACTGCCGACCAAGAACCCATTCCTGGTGCTCTCCGGGACACGCCATGAGCTTATGAGTTGAACCTTAACCAGTCCATCACAGCTTCCAGATCCTGATTGGGCACCTGCTCCACATCACAAGAAAACAAACAGAGCCATTTCTGAAAACTAAGATTTTTTTTTTCCCCACCCAATGGCATTTTACAGTGAACAGTTTATTCATCCAACTCAAAGCACTCAGGAGTCCCCACTGAAAGGAGCAGTATTCACAGGATTTTACTCATGATCTTCACTAGCCACTTTTGCCCTTCCATGGTATTTCCATTTCACATCTTATAAAAACACACACTTCTAAATAAAATCTTCATTTGCACTTGATAATTTGTTCCCAGATTAATCCAATGCATTTCAAGGTCCTTGCCCTCTGCCACCTCTTCTAGCCCTACTACAAACACTTTTGCTTTCCAAAGTGACAAATCTCTCCAATCAGGGGCACCAAGGAGAGGTACTCGACTGCTACAATCCCAACAACCTGATTTTCCTCACCAGAGATACCTACCAGCATTAGATGGAAGAGGTATTGCATGCCTGTATTACAAACACGACATTGCAAAGGTCACTGCATACGACACACTGGTTCTCTGCAGAGATCCCAAACCACTAACGAAGGGACCGCACGAACTCAGCTGCCAACTGCAGAGGGAGAAGACCTTGGACCTCTTGGTGCACTGATACTGCCACAAACCTGTGATGCAAAACATGAACAGAAGCCACTCTCTGATTAAGAGCTAAATTCCAGAAAAGAATTGTTTGGAAAATTGTTTTCAAGAGCAGTCTCACCACGGCCAGAATTCTCCTCTGCGTATGTGCAGCAACCATCTACAGACACTATCCAAATCCTCCAGCACAAAGCCCACCTTCCAGCCTGCTAGGACTCACCTTCTTCATGGAGATCTCACCCCAGAACTAAACACATCTGCCACTTCTATGCTAGTAAGGTGGTAAATGACACATAAAAGAATATATTAAGTTCTAAACCACCTGGCGTCCAAGCTCAGCTTCCCATCCTGCCCACAGCTTAGGCTGCTGCAGACACATAAGCTCTGTACACAAATACACTTGTTCCCAGAGGTTCCAAGTCAAGCTTATGGCCCGGGTCTCTAGTTTCTTTGGCGAGGCTTAAACTGGCTGTTGAACTACAAACCAGCACTGGAGTTGCACTCCCCTAGAGGAAGGTAAACCATGAAATCCAAGCTAAAACCTGCAAAAGCACAAGGAACAGACTTGAGACACAATCTTGTAGCCCATCAGTTCAGGATCTTGAAAAGGATATCCTGCTTTAAGCACTGGTTTGGGGTTTTGTTAACTGTCACTAACAGATCAGATACAATCCTTTAAATATGATCTCAGTTCTCCCTGCGGAGTACAAATTCCATCTCCAAAAACCAGTGTTGCTGTTTGCTTTATATGAATGTCTAATTATGAGACACAGCCACAAAAGCTCAGTTGCACTAAAAGCTGTGTCAAGACAAACACAAGAATTCAGGTGAAGACCTGGATCTGCAGTGGATGGATTTTTATCTGAGGTTGAAGAGACCGACAGCAGCAGAGCACACCGGTGGGCTCTGTCACTTGTGCCTGCTCACACCAATAGGCTCCAACTGGTGTTGGATGTCAGCATGGGAAACCTGTGGGTAGGCACACAAAAGCAACCAGTAGGAAGAGCCACAGGATCACCATCACCAACAGAGCTGGACTGATACCATGACAGCCCTGACTTAGCTCACAGGCTCCTGTTGTTCTTGGAACCCACAAAGTTTGCTATCATTATGGGAATCCCTGTTGGAGATAAAGGATGTATCTGAGGTCCTCAAGCATCCCTTAATCTGTCACTCAATAGAGCCTATATACCCCAACACCTCTGCGGGTTTGAAGCTCCCATTTCTGGACAAGTTACTACGAATTACCAAAGAAGCAGTCAGAGATCTCTTCTAAAAATTTCTTTTTCTGCAATTTTCTTTTTCTAATTCTCTAAGATTTGAGAGTTACTTTGCACATCTTTGTAAAGGCTCCTCATAACCACCTGGTACACACACACATACACAAGACAGGAAGTGAAGATGGTTGGGCAGGGGAATTTTAATAGCCTGAGCCCAAACTACCAGCAGCACCATAACACACATACCAAGTTTTACAACTTCAAAAAAAGAAGGGGAAAGCCATATCATCCCATTTTAGTCCTAAATTCAAAACCAGAAAGCTGACCAGCTAGTCGGTGTGACTCAGCGGGCTCTGCTGCCACACCAGTTACACCGCCGTGCAGCTGTGCCTACACTTCCTTTATCACAGGCATTGCCCACTATCCCACTTCATGGCTCCAACCAACCACCTTCACCTGAACACTAACTCCACAGAAAAAAATCAGACGACAACTTTCCCATTATCACTCTACTTAAGGTTACACTGTCAAAAGTATCCACCAACACTGGAAAAACCTGCACCAGATTAAGCACTGGGAAGTGTGTGGGTTTACATAAAGTCCTTTTCTGTCAAAGGCATTTTAATCTCAACTTATTACTCTTCACTTTCATACTCTAGAGGAAGCTGTTTTCCTCAACCATGCAACAAAATCCTGTTCAATATTTTACTACCACTTAAAAACCCCTATTTTCATTAACTTAGTTGCATAACGATAATATTTAAAAATACAAGCTGCACCTACACTCCTATTTGGACACAGCATCAAACCAAGGCCCACATGGCCCTGATGGTTCCCTCCACACTCCCATGGCCAACTACATTCAACAGCGGTAGAAAAGACAGTGGTAAAGTTCCTTTATTTTGAGGCATGTTTTTCCTCCATGAGAAGCACCCTGCCTTGCACACCACTGCACCAGACCCTGCTCACTCCTGTTACGCTCAGGGAACAGGACAGCTGCAGGTGCTCCATGCACACAACCAGAGAGTGTCTGGAAGACATGCTGTGTTCAGGGGGGATAGCTCAGGCTGTGTACCAACGTGCTGTTTGAAGACTAAAGAGATAAAGCTTTGTTAAAAAAACACTGCAAAAGAAACTTTTCCCAGATACTGAGCTATCCTGGATTGCTGTTAAAACAAAGCAACTGGAAGGCTCACCAACACCAAGACTGCAGCAGGGGAGCTGCCCTGCATTCATCTAACCAGCAGAAGGAACCAGAAGAGCTGGAACCAGCCCCTTTGCCTCAAGACGAGCCCCTGCAGCCTCCAGGGCGCCCTCCTCAGGGTCCAAGAGCCTGCTGGGCAACCGGCAGCTCCTCAGCGGTCAGCAAATACACAAAAGGCTTACGAAGAAGTAACAGCAAGAGGCTCATGAAGAAGTAACAGCACTCCAGGATTTGGAAGGTTCAGCAACACTTCACATGCACTAAACCCTAAAGCACCACTGAACGCAAGGTAACTGCTCAAACACACAGCTGCTGTCAGATCCAGGCCCCACACAAGCCCGTCCGCATTCAGCTGTTCCCCAGCCGCTCTTTGGCGCACGCACCCATCAAGCTCGTGGAGTTGCAGAGGCCTTCCTGACTTGCATCCAAAGCTGCAGGAGCATTTTTGTCATTATTTCCCCCAAACAGAACACTCGTCATTGGCCAGAAACACAGCACAGCATCTTTCAACTTGAGAAGAGCTGAGCAATTCAAACCAGCTTGTTCCAAAGCAAGACAATTCTGGCAACCTCAGCTACTGCTGGAAGTCTGGCACCACACGCAACAGCAATCCTCTGTGGCTGCCCCGAGGCCTCCGCTGGTCCCACTCCACAGCAGCCTAAGGTTTGCTCTAACACCGCCTTAGCTTGCTGAAAACCTTCACCTGCCAGAGTTTGGTCTGTGCTGGAAAACGGGCGCTGATTCCATGCAATCTGAGCATAGGCATGGACAACTTTGCAAAGACGAGCCAGCACCTGCAAAGGAAATCCCTGCATTACTTTACTTAAAAAGGGTTTGCTTTGGTTTTTCATGAGACAAGAAAATAGTGCATAGATCAACTCTCCTGGTAGGAATTACACCACAACATTCTAAAGTAACAGGGTGAAATTGCAGCACAAGAGCTTAAAATAGAAAAACAGCTTTTAAAAGCTTTTGCAAAACAAATACTTTGTTTTCTTTTTACAAAATATCACTTGGTCAGAAGAAAAGTCAACACATCTCAAGGAAAGGACAGGTGCTCTACTGAAAACAGGCCAATTAGTATTTTGAAGTCTTACATCTCTTTAGGTCAGAGTCATTCCCTGAAACTCCAAGGGAAGATTACAAAGATTAATTACACAACACCACAAACTCTCCTTCTTGCACTCACTGCTTTCAGTTTTCTGCACACCCAGGGCATGGTAAACAAACCCAGTTCATCCACCCAGAAACAACCTAAAGGATCCCCCACCAGAAGCTGGGAATTACCTGCCTTAATGTCATTCCTGTCACCTCAGGCATTGACATACACACCAGGGGCTGCAAGAGGCAGCTGACCACTACACTGGAGTGGCCAGACATCCTCAGGGAGGAAGAACTTCATGCCAGACTTCAGCCCTTGGAGAAACTCTAGTGAAAGGGCTCTTTTTACCTACCATTCCTAGGGGCAATCCTTCCTATCCTTACCTTCTATGGTGTAAAACTATAATAAAGTACAAAGTGTAGGGCTTGGAGAAAGTCAGCTGATTAAATGGTGACAGGCTGCCGAAATGTAAAGATACCTTAAATTTCTTTTAAAACTCTGTATAAAAGCTTATCTGGTCAACAAGTTGGTTTATTTGTCATATATTAACTACTAAAAATAGGGTGTTTTCACCTACATTTAACATAAGAGGGCAAAAGGAGCCAAGGCAGAAGTCCAAGTGGTTAAAGAGAGCTTCTTGCCACCTTAAAGCACCAGAAACCAATTCTACTTCAATTTGACAGCATCTTCATCTTCTAAAACAAAAAAGGTGTCATTCTTTCCTCAGGAAAGAATTTTTTCCTCAAGGGTGAGCATAACTACACCCCCCCTACAATTCGTCCTAACTGTCTCCTGCTCTAGAAGCTCTTATCACTGAAATTCATGATGGAGCCAAAGGACACCAGGAAAGCTTGGCTGACCACGAAAGGTAGGCAGAGGAATGAGAGGGACAGAACACACAAGCCCGCAGAGAGCTTTTAAAAGCTGTGAGCGCTCACATGAGCATCAAGCAGATTACACACACCTCAGCTGCAGTGCTGCACGTTCATCTGTTGTCCAAGACTTCCGGAGCTAGCAGCAGGGATGGAACCCAGCTACCATCATGGTAACAAGAGAGCTGCTGAAAAGGTTGTAAGTAAAAGGTCCAGCTATCTATGCTCATAAGACTTGGAAATTTATTTTAGCACTACAGGTACATTTTAACCGAAAGGAACCTTGATATCAAGATTAGCGGCCAGCTTCATGCTGCACTTTACATCAGCCTCACACACGCTTTGCAGCAAGGAAAGCCCACTGCACGCTCATCAGGGAAATCCCTGGGAGTTTCACAGGGGCTCCATTTCTGTTTCTGCTGTTCTTTTAGTAGATTTACAGTTCCCATTTTAGGCACTTGACACTCTAGAGTTTTCAGAGCTTTTCTATTTTAACAGTAAAAACATCATAAACTCCCCAGCCCTGGCCATCAATTTCAGGCAGACAAACAACCCCAAAGCAGGGCACTTAATGAATTCAGAGCATCAACTGCAGGTCATGAATAACCAAGTTCAAAGCATGCAAATCCAGTGATTAAAATTTCTGCCCAGGATATGTTACCAAAGTGAAAACATGTTTTATCCTGCATCACAGCAATTTCTTATTCCTTGCCAAGACTTAAAAGTTCTTTTCCTCATTGTTACTGAAGCATACAAGTGAACAGTTTAAACACCAAACCATTTCTACAGTCAGCAGTACACTGATTCAAGCCTTACATGCATGACTAAGATCTGTCTCAAATATACACTTGCCTATACAGTCTTTGTCAGAACTCTACACTGACAAGAAGAGTTTACAAAGCAGAACAGCAGCTTCCCCACATGCAGCCAGCTGAATATAATGGCTTTCTACCTAAAGTTGATTTTGCACACGATTCTTTTGCTTACCCAAAAAGAGAAGCTGTAAGTGCTTTACTGAGTTATCCCAATCAGCAACACAAGGAGGTTGATCCAGGTTCTAAATGACCTTCAAAAAAAAATGTTTGGGGCACTGCAAGTTAACACTTCGAACAGAGACAGCCAGTACCTCCTTCCCTGGGAGAGAAGCACAGATGAACATGAGACAAAGACAATCACAGATGGCCAGACCGAGCCACTTCTGACCACTCAGTTGCCATCTAACATGGCCTCCTCACCAGAGCTTGTCTTCCTCATGCTGCTGTCAGGAGGGGAGCAAAGCTGCTCCAGCTGCCCTGGCCACAGCACCCACACAGACAGGACACCAGAAATCCTGACCACTCTGCAGTTCCTCGTTAAGCACAGGTTTCCAATACTGGTTGTTATGTTCACAGCTACCTGGCTCTGTGAGAGTCTCCTACTGCTTCCACCAGCTGCAAGCTCTGCCTGGTTACAGGTAAAAACACAACTGAAGTCCAGAGCACTAAAACAGACCTTTAAAACACAGACAGGTGACATGCTGCTGCAGAATATACATTTTTATAAGATTTCAAAGGAGAAGGACAAACACACATCAACACCAACCCTCGAACCAGTGCTAGCTCCTGCCTCAGCTGCAGCCGGCAGCATCCCACTGTAACCAGAGCTGTGGGACGGCTCCGGGTAACCCACAGCCTTGCAGCTCGTGAGGCAGATGCCCAGAAGAGCCTCCCGACTCCTCGACTGAGCGCTGCCCGTGCAGGGCACATAGCTGGAGTTCAACCCCTCGCCGTGCCCGCACCCCGCTGCGGCTCAGGGCTCCTGTGGCACGGCACACCCAGACCAGCCTGCAGCCCCTCGGGGCTTCTCCCACAGCCCCGGGCGCAGACGGGCTGTACCGAGCGCGGAGGGCCAGGGCGGGGCCGGGGCGGGCAGGGCCAGGGGAGTGCGGCCGGGCCCCGCCATGGCCGCCGGAACGCTTCCTGCGCCGCTCCGAGGGTCCACCCCGCC
>VZRJ01010885.1:680306-701443 GCA_013397565.1 Ptilonorhynchus violaceus
GTAGGTCTGAGCCCCTCTAATGGGTCTGACCCTCCTCAGAAGGGTCTGAGTCCACTCATCCACTGAGCTGAGCCTCAATGTGGGTCCAAGCTTCCCCCTCCATCCATGGATGTTGGCCCCAACCTTCCCATCCCAGGACTAAGCCTCTCTTGGCCCTGTGGGTTTGAGCCCCTTTGTGTGGCTGGGACCCTCCTGGCCCCAGTAGGTTTGAGCTCCGAGGTGGGCATCACTTTTGGGGACCAACAGTGCCCCATGGAGACATCAAAACCACCTGCCCCATGACTGTGCATCACCCTTTTGGCATTTGGGGACTGTGGTGCTGCTCCAGGCAAGGTATTTCCCAGCTCAGGCAGTCACGACCAGGATGAGGGTGGCAGGGAGGAAGGGCAGGGAAGGCATTGGGAGCAGTACCCTGAGCTGAGCTGAGGTCTCCATGCCTGCCAGGTATCCAGGGAGGATATGACATGGGAGCTGCACAGCGAGGACAGGGTTAAGGGCAGGTTCATGCCCAGCATGGAACGCAGTGACCTTGCTTCCAGTGCCTGGCTGCGGCCAAAGGCACCTGCTGGGAGCAGCTTTTCTCCCCCCCTTGCAGTTCACATCCAGACATGCCGGGCGCTCATGGTCATTTCTCTCCTCCTGGGATTCTTTGGCATCATCGTGAGCGTGGTGGGCATGAAATGCACTAAGGTTGGGGAGGAGGATCCTGTCACCAAGAGCCGCATAGCTGTCGCTGGAGGTGTGCTCTTCATTCTCTCCGGTAAGGCAGCTCCAGCCTTCGCACCTCGCTGGTGAGGAATCCTCAAACACCTTTCAGCACTGTTTGGTGGAGGAAGGGGAACAGTTGGGTGAGGGCTGGGTGTCCCTGACAGTCAGTGTTTCATGTCTAGTGGAACACCTAGACAGCCCCCGCACTGCAGGGTGCTGAACTGGGTGACCTTTAAAGGTCCCTTCCAACCCGAAATGTGCTGTGATTCCGTGATTCTGTGCCCAGGTCTGTGCACGCTGGCTGCCGTGTCCTTGTACGCCACACAGGTGACCTACGAGTTCTTCAGAGAGAGCATCGTCCCCATCAACGCCAGGTAAGAGCCTGGCTCAGGGGGGGCCCTTCTTCTGAATCCTGTCTTGTCCCTGCACTTTCCATTGGACCTTCCCTCGCTGGTTTTGGTAAGGCTCAGGGTTGTGGACCGATGTGCCCCCCGGGTGGGACCTCTGCCAGCCCTGGCTGCCACCTTGCAGAAGATGTCCCTGATGCTAAAACTTTAGTTGTTACCAGCTGGGACGGGGTAATGGTGCACATGTGGAATTTCAGCCCAAGGAAGGATTAAAGGACAGGGAAACTTAGGAGCTGGATCCAGCCAGCATGAAAGATGGGGATGGAGAGGGAGGAACCAAAATCTGCCTCGGCATCACGGCTCGCCTCATCAGGGCTTCGAGCATTCTCTTGCCCACCTCAATTTGCATCTCTGCCTCTGCCCCTCCCTGACGCTCCCCCACCCCTTTCACCGCAGGTATGAATTCGGCTCTGCTCTCTTCGTGGGCTGGGGGGCCGCCAGCCTCTCCATGCTCGGGGGGTCTCTCCTGTGCTGCTCCTGCCCTGCCAAGGAGCGCCGAGGACAGCAGTACCAGCGGCAGTCGCAGCCCTCCACGGCCCGGGACTATGTCTGAGCCCCAACCCTGCCCTCCCGCCACCCAGTGCCTCCCTCCCCTCCCCAAAACAGGCAAGACCCTGGCGCTCCCACCCTGCCTGGACCCTGAATGCTCCATGAGACCTTTCTCCTCCTCGTCTCCCAGGTTTCAGCACCATTTTCAGTGCCAGCCTCTAGAACAGAGGTGTTAAGGGTCACGGCTCCCGTATCCATCCTTGCCCCGCTCCCCTCGGCGGGGCGGGGGGGCCGCCCCANGGTGGCAGCCCCAGCCCCTCGGCGTGGCCGGGCCGGGTCTGTCTGTCGCGGGGGTGCTGTGGGGCGGCGCAGGGAGGCTCCTGCCGGTTCCGCGGGGCTCAGCGCCGGTTCTGCTGCACAGAAGCGCCCTGTGCCACGGACACCCCTCTCCCACGCCCTGTTTTCGGGAGCGAGTGGGAAGCAAAGCCGGTGCTTGGTTTTCCTGGGCCGAGGTTTTCACTTGCAACAGCACCAGCCTGACTCGGGGCTCGAGCATCCCCACGCCCCACTCCTGGCAGAGGGATGCTTTCGGGGTGCAGCATTCCCCTGCCTCATTGCTACAAAAAAGCAACATTTCTTAAATAATTGTTAATTATTATTGATTCCTGCCTGGAGGCCAGTTGCTCCAGCTGAGCTCTGCCAGCCCAAATCTGCCTTGGGCTTGTTCCTCTCCAGGACCAGGCTGTGCCTTGTTAAACAAGAATAAACGGGTTTGAACAAATTAAAGCAGCAAAAAGGGGCTCTGAACACAAAGGAGGATTTGTTTTTATTTTTGGTGCCCAACACAACTATTTTGAGTGGCAGATGGACAGAGCCCCGAATTTTGGTGCCTCCCTGCTAGGTCCAAATCCCTCTTCCCTGCCAGGATCCCCTGGAGTGGACAGTGAAGGTTCCAAACCCAACCTGCTAATTGCCTCCACCTCCTACCTCTATTCCACCACTACTAATTGCTTTGCAACCACCAAAGCTCCAATTTCGTCTGTAAATGCCCCAAACTCCCTGTACCTCATCCCTCCAGCCCTACTGCATGTGTTGTGCCAGCCAACCCACAGGGAAAGACGCTGGAAATGATCCAAACACCTTGATAATCTGTTTTTATTATTTTATTTTTTAATCCAAATGAGCTGGTTTTTTAAATTTTATTTTGCTCTATTTTCTTTTGTTTTCCTCAATTTTATTTTATTTTGGGCTATTTCATTTTAATTTGCACTATTTTTTTATTTTACTTTTCTCTATTTTATTTTCTATTTCTCTGTTTTATTTTGCTGTATTTTATTTGACTCTATTTTTCTCCATTTTATTTTCTTTCACCCTGTTTTATTTCCTTTCCCTCTCTTTGATGTTATGTCCATGCCCTGGTCTGGGTCCCAGGCTGTGCTGGAGGAGAAGCAATGCTATTTTTTCCCCAGGGGGGTGATTTCTCTCTCTCTCCCTGGCATTCAGTGCCTCTTTGGCTTTTAAATTGCAGCCCCCCTGTAAAACTGTGTCCTGCACCCCTCAGGGGAGAGCAATGCTTGGAGGCTGGGATCACCCATCGTGTGCTGGACCCAAATTTTGGGGTTCCCCTCTAAAAACACCAACCAAAAGCCACTACAGTCAGGATTGAAAAGGAACCTTGTGCTTTAAAACAAAAACAAACCAAAAAGGCCTTTTTATATTGCAGTGTAAAGAATGGTTTTTATCCTATTAATATATAAAATTTCATTAACTTTTCTATGGGATACATGGCCTTGGAAATGGGACAGGTGGGGGTTTTTAAATGCTTTTTTTTTTTTGCTGTTTGTACTAAAAATTGTGACTTGGTGGTATTAAAATATTTTCAATCATGAGCATCTTTCTGGAATTGTCTCTTTGATCTCCCCTCACTCCCCATCTGGACGACCAGTGCTGAGTCAGAGCCCCTTCTGCAGTGTGGCAGGAGCCTCTCCCCCATCCTGAACGGTTCTTGCCCTCCTGGCTGAAAACCTCGAGCCTTTTGCTACATGTTGCTCTCAGAGGAGGGGACGTGGCCTTAAAAATTGCTTCATTTAGGGTTAAAGCCCTGGGAATCCAGCTTGGTCCCTCCACAAGTCTCTTCCCAAGGCTGAAGTGCCACCAGCATCTTCCACTTACGGACCCTCTCATGGACCCTCATAGCTGAACTCTCCCTATTTTCTCCCATTTTCCATCAATTTAGAGCTGGCTTGTGCCTAATTGGGTACTTTACTAATTTAATCCGATTTTTGCTCCCCTGTGCAGGGGCATGACCCCTGCTGTGCGTGTTTTTCCTCAGGGATCACGTTTTCCATCCAGGTTTTTGCACGGCTGCTGTGTCCTCTCAGCATCCTCGTCCTGCCTGCTGCACCTGGTCCACAAATACATCCCACCCCACCCCAAAACCGGGGATTTGCTGTCCTTGGTGGCTGCTGTGACATCTCCAAGAGTCACCTGAGGGCTCCCTGGGGATGGACAGCCAGGCTAGAAGCACATCAAAGAGGGGGATTTGCCTCTGTGCACAGTGCAGACAGGCTAAAACAGAGTTGGCCCCCTCCAACACACATCTTTTGGTCGATAAAAGCAGTTTGATGAGCAATATTGAGGTTTCTGGTCACACCTCTTGCTTTCAGCCAAACCCCTGGGAAATAATAGTTATTTTTAAATAGGCAGAAATGAGGTAAAAGGGAAAATGACCCCCGCACAAAGGCATGCTGAGGGGCTTTTCTCACACCTCTGAGAGGCTGTTTGAATTTGGTGGTGTTTTTAATAATTCTTATTCACTGTCCTGCTCCAAGAGCATGTACTGAGTCCTCTCTAATTCTCTGAGATGATCCCATCAAAGAAAACATCTTTCTTTTGTTCCCTTCCAGCCCCAGCAGGTTTTTTAGTACAATATGTGCTAAAGTTCAAGATTTGGGTCGTGTCAGCACCACTTTTTTAACACATGGTTTTGACAAACATCGTGGTACCCGAGATCTGATTTTCACTGTCATTAACCGGGGAAAGGAACCTAATTATTTGACTACTGGTAGCTCTGCCCCTCTACCTGCATCTTTTCACCCCCAAAAAAGGTTTCAACTGAGGATTGACAAGGCAGATTAGTTTGATATATTATAAGCTGAGTGTGTAGATGAGCAGAAAATATAAATAAACCTATCTTACAGGTGTTGCCAAGGCCATGGAGATACAGCTTTGTATCACTTGGGGTCACACAGTATTTCACTTGTCACAGATGTCCAAGAACCATAAATTCCTGAGCTGTAAATGTTGGAAAATGAAGGTTCACGAACCCTTCTGAACATTTTTGGCACTAATTCACTGCTACGTGCCAAAGCGTTGGACCTGCCATGTGCCAGAATTCTGGAAAAAAAACAGGATAACTCAAAGCCTCAGCAATCTCACACATGAGGCACCTGAGGGTCTCTGCAGGGCTGAAGCTCAAGGATTTGCCAAGACTGGTGCTTTGCCAAAATCCCCAGAGCAAAATGCTGCAGAGGATTATCTAGAGGGGAAAAAAAAACCACAGCAAAAACCAAACCCACCCTAAAAACCCAAGTGCACCTCAACTGTGATCCACAAAATGGAAATATGAGTGTTTTCCAGGGGTCTGGGAGATGAGGGTAGGTGATGGCTGACCCATGGGGCACAGCTGAGCCCGGGGATGCTCAGAGGATGCTGCAACACAAATCCTGTGGAATCCTCAAACAGTAGGGGATTAGGGAACAAACCTGAAGTTTTTAGGGCAGCTCCAAGGGCCAGGCAGCTGGGGTGCTGCTACCCAGGGTCACAGGCACCAGCCTAGGGGCTGATCAGACGTGGTACCTGAGCCATCACCACTGCAGGGGTTTTCACTTGTTTTCTGCTTAATGGGGAAAAAAAGAAGGGTCTTAATTACCAGCCAAGGAGGTTAATTATCACCCTGGCATTCCAGCTTCTTTCTTTGGCCCCTTCCAGCCCTCTGACTCCCCTGTACCACTCCTGGGTCTTAGGCAGCTGTGGTGTCTTAGGCCACTCATTCTTAGCCAGTAATTGAAAGGTTTAATTAAAAAACGGGATATTTGTTCAGGACACAGAGTCCCCCACCTGGGGAGAGTTCCCAGCAGGTTTCCACAGGTTTCCCCATGTGACATTTTTGGGGAGGCTCCATTCCCAGCCTATGGCTGCTCTAACCGCAGGGATGCCCATCATGTCACAGAGCACAGAGCCAGCTGACGCCCTGGACAAACCTTAAATAGCCCAGCACAGGCTCCAGCCGGTGCTGCACATCCCTGACTCCATTGGATGAGTCAGGATCCAATCCCACTGGCACTCAAAAGCCTTCCAGACCCACATCCCTATCCCAAATCATCAGCGACAAAGAGATTCTGTCATCATCCCACTGCAACAAGGATGAGCCTGCGGTGAAGGTAATGCTCCCCTCTGAGCCCCTTTTATTATCAACAAGCTTTAGAGCTGATTTTTCCTAGCATTAAGGATTTCTTTTTTTTCCTTTTTTTTTTTCTTGCTCATATAACTCAGGTGTCTGAACAGATTTTCTTCAAAGGCTCCAAAACAGCCAGGGTCTCGTGGAAACAAATAAGGTTCTGGAGAGTTAGCTCAGAAGGGAGCCTGGGGAATTAAGAAAAAAAATTATTGTAAATTGGGGTCTAAAAGATTGCCCACTTGGAGTGAAGCTGATGGAAGTGTTCAGAGATTATGGGAGAGTGATGGCTCTGCTCCCAGCAACATTCCCAGAGGGTGTGTGGGGAGAGAGGTGGCACACAGGGTGTGGGGACCACGACCCTCCTTCCCACCTCTGCCCCACAGGGAGCCTGTGCCGTGCCAGGGTGGGCAGCCTCTGGCTGGAGGTACCAAACCTGGTGATGATGAAGAGTTACCATCCCACAATAATTAACCCATGTAGCTCAGAGACTCATCTGGTCTTGCTAATTAACACTTTCGTTGTCCAAAGGGCTGTTGCAGCGGTTGCAACTTCAGGCAGTAAAATATTTGGCATTTTGGGTTGCAAAACGTGACAAAGTGGGATTCCTGCCCAGGGTTTGCAGATATGATGACTCCTGCTCCACACCTTGGGCACAGCTCCCTTCTCTGCAGAGTCCCTTCCTCCAGGGATGGAAAACATCCAACAAATGGTCCTATCCCTTCTGCTCTGTGGAAAGCCTTGGCAGCTCCTCAGGGCACCCACATCGTGCCCCAGCAGCCTTCACCCACTTTGGAATGGGAGACACTTCTTTGGGCTTGTGCTTGAGATTAGGACACCTCCGTGGGACACTCACTTGTGCTCCAGCCTGGATGTTCAACACCTCATGGCTTTTCCTGGAATAAAAAACAAAAGCAAGAAAAGGAGGATGTCCCCACCAGGTGATATGGCAGGGATGGAGGTAACTAGAGGTTCTCTGGAAACGTGCTCAGGTCACAGGTTTTTGCAGCAGCAGTTATTTGACAGTGCCTTCCAGCAGCTCTTGATTGCCAAGGGGCAAGTACCGATGGTTGGCAGCTCCTATTTGGAAGAGAGGGAACCAGTGTGGGATTGGCTCCACTGCAAAATCACTGTGCCCCTGAAGGCTCTCTCTACACGTAAACCTGGTGACCCAGCCCTGGCTGAGGATATTGGAGCATTTTGACAGCAGTGAGCGCTGTGAGACAGGGCCCAGATGACTCCCAGGGATCCAGAGGAGGCGTGGCCCTGGTGGCACTTTGTCCTTGGGGCATCAGGTACCTGTAAGCAGCCAGAGCAGAGCTGGTGAACATCTCTGTGCCCTTGCAGGTGACCCCATGAGTGCAGCCCTGCAGGTGACAGCATTCGGGCTCGCTCTTCTCTCGACCCTCTTCCTGCTCACGGCCACGTGCACGGACTGCTGGATGGTCAACGCTGACGACAGCTTGGAGGTGAGCCGGGAAATCACCTGGAAGGTGGGCAGAGCAGCCACCTTCAAAGTGGGCAGAGCAACCATCACCCTCAAGGCGAGCAGCTGAGAGCAAGGCGGGTGCCTTGCCATCCATGAGGCTGCACCGTGTCTCCACAGGCTTGGAAAAGGGACGTGGTGGGACACACCCACTGCTTTTTGTTTGTGTTGAAGGATTAGAGGATTATAGAGATAGAGAGATGGAACAGGAGAAAACAGAGAGCAGGTATGGGTAGGGAGTCGCCGGGATGTGTCTGGGTGTAGTGGTGGGAGCCTGAAATCTGCCCTGCTGGGCTGGAAGATCTCTGGGAAGCTGGGGAGAGTTTTTGGTGCTTTTTGCATGAGTGCCTTTCTCCTGCTTCCAGGTCAGTCACAAATGCCGGGGCCTTTGGAGGGAGTGTGTCACCAACATGCAGGACGGGGTCAGGACCTGTGACCAGTACGACTCCATTCTGGCCGACCACCCGGGTGAGCTGACCTGGCCTAGAGGCATTTGTTAAGTTCACAGCTCAGAGTCTTCTTGAAAGGGAAGAGGGAAAGTGATTTTCATTGCACCAGGATGCCCTTTGTCAGTCAGCAACACCAGCCCAGGGCTGCTCTTGGTCGTCTGCCCCAACAGCCTGGCCTGGGCAGCAACTCAGAGTTCAGCCAGACCTGCCATGGGGTCATCAGGCAGGAAAAGAGGCTGTGGAGCTCTGCCACCTCACAACAAAGGTGTTCTGGCACGCAGAGCCCGGGATTCGCAACCCACTCTGCTGCAGGCAGAGCAAGGACCGTTCACACTGGCCAAGGGCTCACGCCCACAGCTCAGGGACAGTCACATCAGGGTAGGGATGCTTTTCCTGGCACAGGACACATCAAGCCCTGCACACAGAACCCTTGTGTTGGGCTATGACACGGAACAACACAAATTCAGGCAGTGGAGAAGGAAATTAATCGGTATGGACTAAGGGTGGCTGCCACATCCCTCTGGGGAGGACGGAGCTTTGCAGGGCACAGTCCCATCCCAGCTGGTGAGGTGATCCATGCCAGCTCTTGTTTTTCACTGCTATATGGCCATTTGCTGTTCCAAACCCCTGCTACACAAGTTGGAAGAAGAAACAGTGGGGACAGCAGTGTCTTCTGCTCAAAAAGGTGCTGATGGGTGTACCTTAAGTTGTTTGGTTTCTTGAGCTGGTCTAATAATGGGTTTAAGCCCTTTTTAAGTTTCTGATGAGCTTGTTGAGCACCTTCCCTTTGCCCATGGCAGGGATGGGGTTGGTGGGTCCCAGAGTGATGGCAACCGGTGAGCTGGGTGACTCTTACAGGGACATGGGCAGAAATCTGGAGTGGACAGACCCGTTCCTCTTATTATTCCTCATTGGCGTTTCTGGTTGTTTTTTCCTACCCTGCCCAGTGAAGATCGTGGTGACACGGACCCTGATGATCACAGCGGATCTCCTGGCTGGCCTGGCTTTGGCTACACTGGTCCTTGGGCTTGAGTGCATCACATTCCTCAAGGAAGATCCTCGTGTCAAACTGAAGATGTGCTACGGAGCCGGAGTCATACTGGGCGCTGGGAGTACGTGGCTGGGAGAGCCTGGGGGCAGACAGACCTCGTGTCCCACAGGGAGCTGGGGAGGGTGCCAGGAGCCAGAGGCACCCCCTCGGCGGGGCCTTGGGGAGCAGGGGGCGTGGGACGGTTCTTGTTAACAAGCCCATTCCTCCTAGGCGTCCTGGGGCTCGTAGGCTCCGTGTGGTACGCGGTGGACGTTTACTTGGAGAGGGCCATGCTGGTATCACACAACATCTTCCTGGGAGTCCACTACGACTTCGGGTGGTCGTGCTGGCTGGGGATGGCCGGCTCCACCGGCTGCTTTGTGGCATCTGTCCTGCTGACCTGCTGCCTCCGTGCCTGCACAGGTCAGTCTGCCTCGTTCCCATCTCAAGTAGCTTTTTCCCTGCAGGGATATGGGGTGAAGGATCAGCTCAGGGGGTGCAGGGGCTTCTTGCAGGGTCCAGCCCAACCAAGGGAAATCCCTTTGTGCCCGTCCTGTGCCCCTTGGCAGGGGAGGTTACCTGAAGCAGGACAGGGCTGAGTGAGAGCCCCATAAGCCCTATAAGGGCATGGAAAGGGTGCAGGGGTCCATCCACATCTGTAGGCCTGCAGGTCCTGGTGAAGGTGTGCTGATGTTTACTTAAAGCAGTAGCTGTGCTCAAGCTGAATCCCTGTCATCAGCCAAAGCCTGAGCCAGTGACTCTGGCTCAGGGATATGCTGGGTGAAATCGAGCCCCACCATCAGGGACAGTGGGCAGGCGATGTCTCCCCAGATGTCATCTCCAATCCTTATGCCGGGTCCCAAGGAGCGGAAGTTAACCCTGCTGGCTGTCCAGGTCACTTCTCCTGCCATGTCCCCGTGCTGTGGCAGCCCCAAGTCGCCCTGCAACTGCCGGCCATGACACAAACCCAACTCTTTCCTGGCAGCCCCCAGCAGCCGCTGTCAACCCCAAAGGCATCCCCAGCCCTGGGGCCGAACAGCCACCAGCAAGATGTACACCGTGAATTCCCGTGTGTGATGGCCAGCGGCACCTCCCACACCCGGCCCCAACATGGGACACTCTCCCTGCCAGCCCGACCCCATTAAAGCACTGGCACCTGTACTGGGACATTTCTGCAGCTGCTTCCAGGCTCTGACGCAGCCAGACGGCTGCTAAAAGCGAGGGTACTGCAGCAGTCAGCCAGGGAAGGGCTTTTTCCCCACTTCCAGCCAGGTTTCATGAAAATAAAACCTAGAAAAGTGTGGCTTTAAGAAAAGATGACCCCAAGTTCCCCGGGAAAGCTGTTGGGACGCTGAGGGCAGAGGAGCTCCTCTGACATCGCTCAGCTCATGCTTTGGAGGAATTCAGTGGGAAGTCTTTTGTGCACAGAACAACACTGACTCCATGTGGCTGGTAGCCCTGATTCCTCCCACACCAGCCACACTGGAAACCTTCCCTGGGCTCGGACACAGGGCAGCACAAGCACACCGGAAACCTTCCCTGTGCTCTGAAACTGGATAAAACCAGGAGTCTGGAACACTCAGTTATCAATGTTTTCATGGGGGATCATCAAGGAACCATACACATCAGACACAAGGTGGGTCAGTCTGAAGCCTGATGGAGGTGCTCTACCTGCAGAGTGGGGTTTTTAAGTCCATACAGACAAGGAATTCTGTTTACCAAGTGAATTACTATCTTTCTGCACTTGCAAACCATTATGAAAACAAACCAAAACCTGAAACCACCACCAACTCAATCCCCACCACCCCCAAATACTGAAGGCTGGTTCTGGCCTCATCCTCTTCTCACCCCAAGCTCAGCACACAGACACCATCGCAGTGCAGGGAAGCCAGGCAGGGGCTCCCCAGCACTGTCACCCTGAGAGGGGGCAGGTCGAGCCCCAGGCCCAAGCAGGTGGTGCTACAGGGGCACAGTCAGTCCCCAGAACAGGCAGGTGTGAAGAGACTCGCAGTCCCACTCCTGCAGCCCAGCCAGGCTGCAAAGCACCTACATCCCAACCCAGAGAACTGCAAAGGTCCTCTTGAGCCATCTGCCCCCTCACATGAAGACAAAAGGCAGCAAAGCTGTTGTTTATTGCAGGTTCTCCTGCTCCTGCTGGACGGCAGGTCCGGGGCAAGTCTGTTGGTGTCATCAGCAACACCCCAGGGACCTGGCAAAGGAGGGGATCCGAACACTAAAGCTGAGTGACAAGAATAAGGAGCAGAGATGAGACTTTGCTGTCAAACAGCAGTGGCTGGAAGGCAGAGGCTCATGGTCGGCACAGCCAGGGGATGGGCAGGTGGGAGCATTAGAAGGTGCTTGGAGAGAGCAAAGCCTGGAGCACTGGGATTGTTGGGATGCCTGCGGTTGTTGGGACACTCGGGCCCACAGAAAAATGATGAAGAGCACGGAGCTCTCTCGTGTGTAGAAAGGTCCCAAAAGCTGCCATTGGACAGCCACCCCCTCCTGCAGGGGCTCTGTGTTGGTTCTAAGGAGTGTTGTCAGAGCAGGGCACAGCGGGGCTGGGACAAGAGTGAGCCCCACACCGGGGGAGCAGCCCCCACTCACCAGGCTCTCACCACGGCACTCGGGTGCAGCCAGAGCCGGTTTGGCATGAGGCACAGCTCTGTCCCTGTGCTTCTGCGCCCCCGGGGGACAGCTGGCTCTGCAGTGCAAGAGCAAGTCCTCATCAGAGGCTTCCTGGCTGCAGAGCCCTTTCCAGGGGGAAAACGGCACATGTGGAGCTGAGGGCAGCAGCCAACCCAGGCCCCCTGGTTATCCCCTCAGTTACTGCAGCAACTGCTGTGACAACACCTGTGTCTCAACTCAAGAGCAATTGTGCTACAGCACAGCCCTAATGACGAGTTTGGGATTTTTTGGCATCGAGAACCTGGCACAGATTGCCCAGAGCACCTGTGGCTGCTCCATCCCTGGCAGTGTTCGAGGTCAGGCTGGACAGGGCTCAGAGTGATTTGGTCAAGCGGAAGGTGTCCCTGCCCCACTGGGCAGGGATGAGGTGAGGTTTAAGATTCCTCCAACACAAACCAATCTGGGATTCTAGTATTTTGGGGGCGTTTTTTTCTCTTTTAAGCACCCTCACACCACCTCGGTTCTGTGAGTGCTGTATTCCAGCAGGGACACAGCCAAGCTGCCCCAGCAAACAGCTCTTGGAAACACTACTGAGCTAACACCAGGCATTCCCATCCCTCTGTGTCTGTCCATCCCTCTCCAGGGATGCATCTTCATTGGTTTTTTTACTTTAATTTTTTTTTGTGTTTTACCCCACAAGCCTGTATGCCCAAAGAGTAAAGCAGTCACTTATTTCCCAAACCTTTTATAAATTCTTAACTTAAAACCCTTTCACACAAAAGTGAGTTTAAAATACCCAAGCACACATGGTAACTCTTTAAGACCTTTATTAACAGATGCTTGCAGTTTGACTTGAAAAAATCAGGCGTATATTTCATACAAATTAAAAATGAGGTTCTTAAAAATCTCAACTTGACCAGATATGAAACAATTTACAAACTTTTAAAGGTATATTGAGAAAAAACAGGCTTTTAAAAAACGTGTTTATCATTTCCAAAAAGAGAATTCTTTAGGTAAAAATAATAAAAACCCCATGCTGCATAGATAATGCAGATAGTTCTAGTAATCTGGTCAACAGCAAAAAGCAAGCACTTAAGGTCTTCAGTTCCAATTCTTTTGTTCATTTCTTATTGCTGGAATTTCATTTTCTTCTTCATTTCTTAAAGTCTTTTCTTTGATGACTAAACTGAAAAAGAGAGAAAAAAAAAGGCTAATCAGACAGGTGACAGAAAGTTACGGGGTGCTGCTTTGTGTACCAAGACTCACCTGCAACTCAAAAATTCACCCTAAGCTGCCTGTCACATGCTCACAGGACAACCCTCACCAGCTACTTTTCCTTGTCAGGCCCCCACCAGCAACCACACCAGACACCTTCCCACAGGACCCATGCCAAGGACTCCAGAGAGAGTAGTCAGTCAGTTTAAACCCAAAGGGATCCCTCCTGTCACGGGGAGGGCTGCTCCCACTAGGCTCTGCTGACAGTCAGCCACTGCCCAGAGCACAGAAACAGAAATCCAATATTCTCCAATGCTCCCAGACAGCAAGAGGACCCAAGGTGCCATTGTGGTATCCTTTTGAAGACCATTATCTAAGAATTCATCCAGGAGGTGCTGACCACCACGATGAATACCAGGATATAACAAATGTTCACACCAAGCACACAGAGACCACTGTAGCAAGGCCTGGACAGGGATTGAATGATCCATCTGCAAGAGGAACAGGAAGCACTCGAGCCCATGCAGAGCAAGTCCCTGAGCTGCCACAGCTGGGATGGGCTGCAGCTGCTACTGACACTGAGCTGTTCTCCCAGCCCAAGTCCTGCGACCCCTGTCCATCCCATAAACACGACTGTTCAGCCCGCTCCCACCACAGCCTAAATGCCTCTTCCACTTTCCTGCCCTCCAGGCAACGAGCAAGTGACAAAAAGAATGGGATATGAGCACTGGTGAGAGGAAATGGAGAACAAGTAGAGCCCTGGCAATGAAAATATTCCCAAATTAGCATGATTGTCCCTCAGAAGTCAGCACCAAACACGCCCCAATTGTAGCCACGTTCCCTTTCACCTAACCCAGCCTTTGGCCCCTGTCCTGCACACAGCTCCCCCAAGCCAATGCCTCGGCATGGCAACCACAGCTCCCACACACTCTGACAAAAGCACCGTTTCTACCAGTTTTTCTATCACTTTGATTAAATAAGAAGCTGCTCCCAAGACACTCCTGCTAAATCTGCATCAACTTTGTAGTAATGGATGCTGAAGTCTCAATGCCATCCACCTCCCTGTGAGGACTGAGCTCAGGCACTGACGGTGCTCAGTAAATCCCAGCACATGCTTCTCCCAGCTACTTTCAAGTCATTACACTTGCACATGTTGAATTTCTGGGTGAAGAGAGACTGGTGTAAGCCTTAACTACCAAACACAGCCAAGATTTTAAGTGTAACAGTATTCCATCAATGACAATTAAAGCTTGTAACTAAGTCCTCCCAACTAGCGGCACTGACCCAGCAAAGCCTCACAGTTCGGTTCTGCAGGCACACTCACAGATCAGTTACAGCATGCATGAGCAAGAGGAGTCCGAATCTTGCAAAGCACAAATTAAAGGAAAGCATCAAAAGACAGAGTCAGTCAGCAAAGGCATCCCCAGGCCCCCAGCCACGCACCCGGATGATGGTAGAGATGTTAAGCCGGTATTTACTCAGCCCCGCCCTGCTCGGCCTCGGGAGCGGACGTGTTCTCAGCTGGTGGTTCGGCTGTCTTCGTCTCTTTGCCATCTTGTGGTTTAGGGTTCTCTGGGCGTCTGCGTCGGTAGTTGAAGTTACGGCGGTACCGACGTTGAGGTGGCTGCTGACTTTGGGTTTCATCCCCTTGGTTCTCTTTATCTTCTTCATTCCCGTCCTCTCTAGGCTGTCTTTGACGAGGAGGACCCCTGAAAGTCAAGCTAGGCTTTAACCATGCAGCACCTGAGCATTGCCATGTCCCGGCTCTGTTGCTGAACAAGGGTAAAACCAGCAGCTGATCTGCAGCATACCTGCGAAATCTTGGTCTGTAACCCCGGTACATGTTTTGCCTGACTGGTCTGCCGTCTCCTGCACCCTGGTTGTCAGCACCCTGCAAGACATCAGGCCACAGACCCCCTAAGCCCCAAGCAGAAATGTGCTAATGCCACAGCTTGTCACCCTGTGAGGAAGGAGCTGGAAGGATGTCAGTTCAGTCAAGGTGGGCAGCAGTTCTAGGGAACAGGTGTGCACACGATGGAGAATCCTACACTTAATCATATAAGTTGAAACACTCTGTTTCTCAGAAGCTGTAACATGAAGACCTTCAGCTACTTCACTTCACGTTACTGCCAAACCTTACCAAAACCATCTGGAGTACCTACAAGTGTCAAAAGCTGCATCCCATCACCCTGCTCCAAAGCAACCAAGCTTGTTTAGCACCATATGTCAGGCAAATGTTACCTCCACTATCTCTCCCTGCACGGGAGGGTTGGTATATTGTGGACGACGCCCGTAGGGCCTACGCATATAGTAAGGTGGGTACCGCCGCCTGCGATAGGGACGGCGTTGCTGGGCTTGGCCTTCTGGTATGTTCTCTGCTCCTTCATTCTTTTCCCCACTCTCACTGTTCTGGTAGTTTTGCTGGTAGTTGCGTGGAGGACCCCTACGACGTGGATATCGTCTGTAATGGTTACGATCTGCTGCGTATTTACTGCCCTGCACTGGAACTCCACCAGGTCCTGTAACGTTGGCTGCTTCCGCGCCCTGGAGAGTGGAGACAGCGTTAGGGAGACAGTCACCATCCCACCGGTTATAGTGTAACAGTCTAGGACTGAGCAATGATTTACATCCACATTGTGAAGCAATGAAAAACCATTCACCTCCTTGGATGTCATCAGGCATCGACTCAAACCACAGGCACCACACCAAAGCCTGCAATCCGAGTTTTCCATGTGGGCTCTGACACCCGAGAGATGTGTTTACCTTTTCTCCCTCAACCACATCAAACTCCACGGTCTCTCCATCTCCTACGCTGCGGAGGTACTTCCTGGGGTTATTCTTCTTTATGGCAGTCTAACAACACAACAATGCAGGCATAGCATAAGAATATAAAAGAAGACTTTTTTTTTAAGACTACTAAATACTCAAATTCTTTATCTTAGGAGAAAGACCTGTACTCCTGAAAAAGCAATTGAATCATTGGAAAAAGCCAGAAGTCAAAAAATGTACGTGTATTACGCTCTGTCCTATTTGAAATGTGCAACAACTTTACCATTAACTGGAAGGACCTGTCAACAGGCTGTCTGCTGGCTGAGAAAGCAGTTTGAAAATAAACAGGAAAACTCCCACACCACACACTGGCCATAGGATTCCGAATCAAGAGTTTAGCATTCAACATCACTATGACAGTTATACATTCCTCTGAAGCATATACACCAATGTATCAGCCTTTCCAGTCACCCTCTTGGATTTCCAGCCCTCCACTATTTCCCACACCACCACACGACACAGCAGCTTCCATGTCCCATACTATGTAAACATAGCAATGGCCAGATATCAAGGGATTTCCTCCTCCAAGGCTTCCAATGCCACAGCTCCTACCCTAGGACTAACCAATCAATCCCAAATCTACTCCAGCTGTGTATTGCACACCAAGGATTGGCCTCTCCCAGGTGCCAGCACCAATCCTCTCTATCAGTGGCCACCTGTCAAACATTGCTAGAACAGACTCAATTTTCAGTAGTCTGCAGTACTGCATGACATCTGTGACAGATGAGATAGTACTCGATACACACTGTGCTCAGTCATGTTCTGCTTACTGAAAACTTCACCCGAACAGCAATGTAACAACTTTAACAAGAAATACCAGCCACACAATTTGACGAGACTTTTTTCCCCCTAAATGGGACAAAATCAATGGAAAAACAGGCCCACAAGTCTCAGCCTACACAGCAGTGATTTTAGGGAAAGCCTTATTACAACAGCAGCCAGTCCAATAGCTTTCTGTGAGACCCGAGCTATGTAACAGGGATGGAGAAAAGCATACACAGCTAGAACTTGTCAAACAAGCTGATTTCTTTCACATTATACCCCTATAACTATTTTATTGTAAAAATTATTACATTAAAACAAATCATTGTAGCTACATGACAAGTCCTATAACATGGCCAGTAAGTCAAGGTCACTTACAGGTGACCCTGCTTGCAAATCGGGTCTGAAAGCTTCCCCTCAGGGTATGTATAACCTCTCACAAACCAGTGCCTCTAATAGCTGGTAATTTAGACACAGAACAAGCAAGAAGCTGAGAGATGATAAATCAAACACAAAACACTTTTCAGGGATTGCTTTTCCCTTCCTTTGTGTTAACATCAGCGGCATATCCCTAACTTGAGACAAAAGAATGACCCCTGGACTCCTAAAAGCCAGAAGTAAACCAGGCTCCACCAAGAATTCTTTGTGGGCTGCTTCCTGACAAGATCTTAAGACAGAAAGGGCAAAAAGCACATTGCTGATCACAGCCTTGCAACTCAAACAAAGAACTCATCTAAGGCAAACCTGCTCCATGAAGTAAGACACAGGTGTGGTGTGCAGTCTTGGGCTATCTTCCAGAGGTTTACGTTTGCCATACATTATATCTAAGGATGCATATCAGTTAAATGGAAAAGCCCTTATTAAAATGTTTGTACATTTTCACTGAAAGCCTAGAGCAATAAAATCTATAATTATGCCTAGGAAAAAAAAAGCTTCACTGGCTCTTCATGCCTATTGCAGCTCAAATAATTTCTCTCCCTGCTGCAAGCTTTTCATTTAACTTTATTTCCAGATGCTTACTTAACCACTGCATGAATCCACAAGGTGACTGGACTCCAAGCAGTTATCCCCAAGCCCACGCTGACAGCCAGTGCAATTCTCATCACTGTACACCATCAGCCCCCACAGCCACATGTACCTCATGTGGACATGCAAAACCCCCAAGTGCAAGCAGGCTCTACTTGCAATGCAATAGAGAATCAGTTGTCTGTGTTCAAGTAACAGTGAAAATGCAAGGCTCTTCCACAACTTCAATCTTACTTAAATGCTTTAGGCACAGTCAGTTTCTCAGAGGGGACATGTTTCAGTTTCAAGGAAATCTTACCTGATGGACAAACACATCTTCCTTGGTGTCATTCCTGCAAGACAACAGGAAATTGAAATTCATGAATGAAACGCACAGTAAATTAGAAGTTCAGTTGTTTGGTACAGAGCCAAAATGCAGATCTATCATGACAACAGGCTTTGAGCATCAGCCTTGCTCCTTAACCTGCTCTCAACTAGTTCCTACCAGCTTACTGCATGTAGAAAAGAGATCAGGAGGAAATTTACACAAAGTGCAGAGCACACGCTAAAGGTTCAGTAAGGTACATTCCTCCTTACTCCTGCACACCCCTCTGTCCTTCACATCCCACCAACGGAGATGTTTGAACACCTGAGAGTGACCACTCAGTCCTTCCCAGCAGTGCTCTGGGGGAGACTGGCTACTGCAGCCTTTGGAAGCAGCTTTGCCCTCACCACTGGAGCCCGACTTATATCCCCCTCAACCTCGAGGTGTCCCTCACCTAAGGAACAGCACCACCAGCTGCCCATGAAGGCAGCAGGGTCGGTCAAGCCTGGGTCTCCCCTCTGAAGAAACAGTAAACAGCTCAGGTCTGTATCTACAAGGACCCAAGAGCACTCATCCTTCAGCAAGACCCTGGCAGAGCTTCCACAACTGCCATGAGCCCAGACAAACACAGCCCAGTACCAGTTTCAGTCAGAAGTTTCTATTCTGTTCTGAAGAGGTACAACAGAGACACCCTTGCAATGGTTAGAGCTGCACAAGCCATCTTCTCCACTCCTGAAGCAAAGACATCCCAGCTCCCACCACACCAACCCACCCTCCCTGCGATGTTAGTTTCATTACTGCATGGAACAGTTTGAATCAACAGAAAAGTGGCTTTTATTTCCTGGAATGACTGGTTAAAGATGTAAGTAAACTTGTGTGAAAACTGCTCTGAACTGGAGACCTCGCAGCTATGGGTAACAGAATACTTGGGCTGTTTTTCAGCAAGATAAAGCCAGGTGCTCCTCACCACTGGCTTTAAAAAGTGAGAACTGACAAACTTTTTCCAGAAGCTCCATCCAAGCTACAGCTATTCTGTCAGACAACACGAGTAAAAATAAGTCCCCTTGTTTCCTCTTGGAATTGATGCCTACAGGCCTCAAAGGTCAGTGGGAAAAGGCAGCCAAAAGGCAGCAGAGCAGAGCCACTCTGATCTCATCTCCAACGCCCCACGATGTAGCACCCAGAAGCCCTTGCAAAGCCAGAGCCTAAAGACTGTTCTTCAAAACACAAGGTCCAAAAGCTGAAAACCTTCACAAGAGCATAGTAATGTGTTTTTAGTAAAAATGATGAGCACTTTCCTTCACCCTCAGCTGAAAAACAGTGGCAGGAAATGCTGCCACTTGCACTTTCGCCCAAATTGGATTTCGGACAACCAGAGCAGATACTAGTTTTTAAAGTCCTTTTGCAAAGCAGCTTCCATTTAAGAGGACATCAGAGTCTCAGCTCGATGACTTACTGGTCACACAGAGCTCACAGTGCACACAGAATCAAGTGAAAAACACACCAGGCCACTTCACAGTCCCGTGCTGCTGGCCACACCATTCCCAATGGTGTCTTCCAGCAAGCACATCTAGAAGCAGCAAGCATGCTGTCATGTGGATGATGGAACTGTAGGACCATCACCTTCTCAAAGAAAATTTGGAGGGTACAAGAGAAACCCCCATTCTGTAGGTCCAACAAGCCATTTAGCTGATCTTTGCACTAAGCCACTCTTCCATTCACATCTTTAATCCACAAAAATAAATAAAGAGGAATCAGACAAGCAGACAGACTACGAAGACGCCAAGTCCAGCAGGGCACCAAATACCAGGCCAGACAGTGCAGCTCCAGCTCTGGTACAGACCCAGGCAGTGGCTTTTGCATGCCCACTTGTTATTTATCAAACATGAGAAACAACTGTCAAAGATTCAGAATTCAAACTCCTATTTCAGAACAGAATCGCACTTCTAACATTAAAAGCACACAGAAAATACCTGAAGTGAGCGTGAACCTACATCAAAGCTGATTTCAGTTCCAAAGCTCATTTTATCTGCAAGCAGACCTGGCTAAAACAGAGCCATGCAAGGCCAGGAGCTCCTGCACAGCTTCCCTGCAGCCAGGCAAAGATTCCAGAGCTGAGGAAATGTCCTCCCCTTCAGTTACCAGGCTCTAATCTCTTGATAATACGAGATCATGCTGGGTTTCTCATTACAAATGGCAACCTCAGGGATTAAACAGCTGCCAAAGTAATGACTGGGGAAGCCACTCGGATGTCTTAACTAGCTGCTGCTGCTTCCTCGCTTGACTGACATCACTGAACATTTCCACTACTGAGGGAACAGGAAAAGCCTTCCCTCGAGGTGGGGTTTGTGGCTGGGACTTGGGAGGCGTTTCCAAGGCCAAAGACACGACAGCTCCCAGCACTGGTGACTGCACAACACCGGGAGCTGAAGCATGGCATGAACAATGCAAACTGGGCTGACTGGGAGGCAAGTTTGTAAAGCTGCAGACACAAAACCAATTCGGGAGCTTGGCGGACACTTCAGACTAGTTCATAAAGTAACAGGTAGTTCAAAAAGGCAGTGTTTAAACCAAACATAAATAAAAGGTCCAATAAAAACACTACACTTGCTGCCCTAAAGGGGGATTCCCCAGTCTTCAGCCGCATTCTCAGAGTCGGGAGTTCCATGAATTAAGGGAAACAACTCTGGCAACATCCCAGGGAGGCTCCCCACAACCGATGGGGCCCAGAATCGCCCATTTTTTAAAAACTAGTTTGCAGAGCATTTCCACGACTCCTCTCCCTGACAGGCCCACTTTACGTATTTACACAACTCCTGAAGAATTCAAATTATTCCTTCACATCAACTACTGTCACAAAAAGAATCTTCTAGGCACTTGTTTCATGAGACCCATCCATACACCCTAGTGTGGCACTAGACAGTGTCAACTGTGTTCCTTTTGCTCATCTCCCCACATGTTGAAGGTATCCTCATGAGAGCGTGCTTGAACTACCAACTGCTCAAAGCAATTTTTGCTTCATTGACTGAACTACACGCACGCAGGAGTTTAAATAAATACCGTGTGTGCTGACAGCCAGTATACTTTTATATCCTTAAGAGGAAACAAAAAACACAAAAACAACCCCAAACCACCATAAAAGAAATTACCATAATGTAAGACACATCGCCGTGGAAAAAAACTCGCTGCGAGAACGCGGCTCTTACCCAGGTTAAGGGACTCAAAAGCCAACCAGGTAAGCCCCGAGTGGCTCAGAAACCGCGGAGTGGAGGAAGGGCCCATCTCACCAGCTTCTTCTGCCGAGGAAGGCGAAAGGCAGCAAAGGCACCGCCACTGCCGCCCCCGCCC
>VZRJ01010885.1:702488-714254 GCA_013397565.1 Ptilonorhynchus violaceus
GATGGGCAGAAAGGGCTCGGAACCGTTAATTACCAACGGGAAATTACGGATCTGGAGCCGTGTCAGAGCTCCCTAACCCGCGTACGGACGTGCAGCTACAGCATGGAGCTGACCTCCGGGGAATCAGCCTTTCCCTAGGAATCCCATCCTTCCCTGCCCGGAGGGGCGGGGTCACCTCCTCACCCCGAGCCCTTCTACCCAGCCAGGCTGTCGGGAAAGCATCACTGCGGGTCCTTTACCCTGCTGGAGCCCTTCAACCACCTCAGCTCCTCTTTACCTCCTACCCATATGTCTTCACCTTACAGTGCCCTGGAGATATCCAACATCTCTTGCTTGATTCCCCAGAGGGAAGGTTCAGAGGAAAATCCCGGTCCTTGCCCAACAAGTTATTTTCCTTAGGCACTTGAAAAATATGGCTGGTGGCCACAGATTCCCAGCCCTGCCTTGGCTATGTCATTTGTCTCACATAAGAGGAGGAAGAGGTCACCAGCAACCACCCAGAAGGTCTCTGGGAGATGACCCATCACTCCACCATCTTTGCAACCAACGTGTATCCCCTTGGGATTAGCCCTTTCAGTATCGCACACAAATCCCTGTCCGGTTCACCATCCCAGTTCCCCACATTCCACCATGATCAGGTGACTCCAGTGGGGCCAAGGTCAACCCACCACAACAACCCATTGGGAATACTGGTCTCATCCGGCTCTCTTGGGAATTCTTTCACCTGATCTTCAGCTCAGTCAACAAAGGGAAGGGCTTGAAAACAGTAACACAATCCCACAAAGATCTGCACCAGGATGATGACCTGCATAAAGAAGCTAGAATGATGTCAAAACTGGGTGCTGCTTAGTGAGTCACCTGAAAAATGATCTCACAATAGAACGGGAATTAGGGAATACACAAGGCAGACACCCAGAGAGGGAGAAAATGGTGGCGAAAACTCCAACTCTGGGAGGAAATCTGTAGGGATGTCAGGGCCATGCACCTACAGCTTAAACTGCAGGCCCCAACAATGTCTTTGGGGGACAACAGTGTGGGGCCCAGAGGTGGCTCAGACCCTCAGGGGAATGCAAAGGCCACCAGAAACACATCTCCAGCTGCAGCATCCATAGCTGGAGGAACATGATGGAGCTGAGAGGAGCTCCATCATCTTCTCTACGCGAGGAGATTCCAGGATCTGCTACATACAACATAAGGGTGATATCATCATGAGCAAATTCAACCCAAAAATGTGGTCTTTGAGAGAACTTTCAGCCAGCAGGTAAGGAATAAGACACACAAGCTGGAAAGCTGGAACCCTGCGCATTCCATGTTGAAGAGGAATGTAATGGGATATAATTAGCCATTGGAACAACATTCAAAGAGGTGGTAATGGATTTGCCGCTGTTAATTAATCTGGGAAAGCTCTGTGACCCCTGCATGCAGGAAGTGAGACCAGCTAATGGCAGTGATATAAATATATCAGGCTGAAAAAGTGCTGCTAAGCTTGGACCAGAAATAAACTTGTTTCCCTGGTGAAAAAGTGGTGAATTTGGGTACCAACAGCCAGAAGTGCAAACCTCAGCAATGCACTGGCAGGCAGAGCTCCCTGAGGCACCTGAGCCAGCCCATTGAGAATCTTCAACCCTCCTCTCACAGGAGAGCCCTCTGCAAAGTGTTTGTGGGGCTGGGGAGGAAAGGACTGGGGTCTTTGTGCTTCATTTATCACCTGATATTCTGCAGGTACAAACTGAGATGCCTCAGGCTGGGGAGAAATGAGTGTCCTCAGCTGCTACACAACACCAGGAATGAGGACATGGGAATCCTGACAAGCCAGAGCCTACTGCCAGGATTTCAGAGCCATGAGAGAAAAAAGCACAGCCAAGCCTGTGGGAGCTTCCTCCAGCATGTCAGTGCTGGGCAAGGCCCAGCTCAGGCAGAGAATGCACCCTACACCTGCTGCCCAAGGAGGGATGGGACCTCTCCACATGGGATGAACCACTTGCAACAGACTCTGTCCTAACTCCTTTACCTTTAAATGGCTGGGTGAGAAGCTCCTGCTGGAACCCAGCCCTGTGCAGGGTGCTGGTTTGTCCCCTGGCAGGTGGCTGAGCTCCCAGCCCTGTTCTGGGAGAAGAAGGGCAGCCTCAGCTGCGCTCTCTGTGCCACACAGGACAAGCAGCCCTGATTTCATTCCCACAGCATCACCATTCTGTGTTTCCTAGACAACAGCCCTGCTCCAATACCCTTGTAGCACCCAGGTGAACTCCTCCAACACCTGCGGCATGTGCTAGGGGAGGGCTGACAAGACACTTGTTTAAATCAGAACTCTCCTCAGAGCCCAGCACCCACAGTGATGGAATCTGTGCCGTACCAGTTCCTTGTGCCTCAGTAACACTGCACACAGAAAGGTTCTGGAGATTCCCAAGATGCCATAAACCTTTCTGCCAGCCAGGCAGTCTTAGTTACCTGCTGAGTGAAGGAGATGGTGCAGCACAGCTCTGCCAAGCTCCTTTCACCCCTTCTTTCTCTCAATACCATGCAGTAAATGTTCCTGACTGAACCAGCCAGGGATACTGCACGTTGCTGAAGACGCTACAGCCCTTCTCAACTGGAGAAGAATCCATTCCCACAAATGCAAACTGATTGCACTGCACATGTTTAAAAAAATTCTTTATTTACATTTCAAAATGTAAAAAAAAAAAAAAAAGAGAGATGCCCATTATTAAATAATTTCAGGAGAATGTCAAGAGCATGGATCCAGCCTGTGGACAAGTCCGGGACAGCTGGCTCGAACTGGACTTGTACAGAGCCAGCACAGGCCTAATCACCAGTAAAGGAACACTGAAAGGAAGAAAAAACAGGTCTGAAATGCTGGACAGCCATTCCCAACCCATCCTACAATAGCAAGGCTGTGCAGTGATGCTGGGGGCCACACAGCGATTTTAAGTGCGTGCCAGTTGCTGCACACACCAGCTCTCACCATCCACAGAATACAGGAGTCCTCCTGGGTCTGCCTGGCAGGCAACTGCATCTACTTCTGAAGTTAAAACCAACAGTGCCAGTTTCTCCCAGCTGATTTTCAAGGATCTCAACAAGGAGCTGATGTGGCTGTCTGATGTCAAGCAACACAAAAGCTGTTTTCATCCCCAGGCAGGTGAGAGACATCAGGGTGCAGCAAGACTGCTCCTAAGACATGGCTGGGAAATAAGCAAGGTGGCACCAGCCTTGTATCTATGAATGAAAAGCTTCCAGGCTCAAGCTGGACATTGGCCAGAGATCCTGTACTCCAAACTAAAATGATCAACCAGTCTGGGCCTGAGGACAACCCTAAAGGGGACCCAACCCTGCAGCACAGCTCTGCAAGAAAAGGACAGCCTTGCTAACAGGCTTTTTTCAAAAGTCTGTAAATGCCACCAGAAGTACCAGGTGAATGGAAGAATGATTACATCCCCTGTTGTCACTTCATCAAATAGCAGGAGCTCCCAAGAGTCTGAAGTGCTGCTGATCTCTAAGACTTTATTACGAAAGAGGGAACATATCTTCAGCTGGCAACTCCAGCTGCCTTTGGAAATCATTTAATGGAAGGTCAAAAATTGTGGGGATGTGCTTTTGTCAGAGCTGCCTCCTGAAATTTGGAAAGAATCAGCAACCAAAAGGCTAATACAGCAGATTTTCGACAAGCTGCAGCACAACACACAGAAATCTAAACAGATTTGTTTAAATACCTGTGGTTCTTACAGTGAAGTGAGCAGAGAAATGGAAACAGAATACTGTATGTTAGCCTGACTATTGGTTTAACCAAAATGAAGCCTGAATAACAGTAAATAGTGGAAACAGCTCCCTTCAGATGAGGACAATGGTATTTTCTTCAACTTAAGGTAAGACTATGTAAGATGGTCTTTCAGTGGCAGCGGTCCCACAGCTGTACCAAGCAGGGAGGCTCAAGTCCTCCCTTTCTCCTCTCCTCTTCTTGATCCCTGCCTATCCCATCCATGGATACTCTGCTTTTTGTAGCAGTTGGACAGTTCTTCAACCTGCAGGTCAAAGTGAGGCCTCCCACCAACTAGACTGCCTAGGCAATGCCAGCTGGATTACTGCTGCAGTTCCCTTTCATCCACTTTCCAAAGTTGAGGCTTCAAGGCAGCCTAACCTGATCCAAGGGAAAGCTTCCACAAACCCATCTTCCCCCTGACTGCAGCTGCAAAATCTTATCCCTGCTGTGCTGCCTCTGGTGTTTGTGCACCTTGGAGGGAAGCCAGTTCAGGGACTTGAGCCAGCAAAAAATGAATGCTGTTAGAGAAGCATTTTCTGGTGTGTCACCGAGCTGAGACAGCTCACTGCAGGTTCAAAGGAATGTAAAAATAAGTCAAGAGAAAACTAAGAAGCAGAGCAGCCCAGAGATCATGGCACTGTGCCTGTGAAGACTGAGACTTACCACATTGCTCTTTCATCACTTCACATTTCCCCACACTGAGAGATCACAACTGGCAGCTTGGGTTTGTTATTGGGACCCGTAGGCACATTCTGGGGACAAACAAATACAGAACATTAAAACTCATAAAAGCACAGCAAACCCAGCCAGTAACAGGTACTGGAAGACTGGCTAAGAGATATCTGTGTAATATGAGGAACAGGGAATTCCAGACACAGCTCTGAGGAACAGAAAAGCACCATTATGCGTTTTGGCAACAGGCCCAGCCATAAGCTGGTGAATTCTCTCTGTGAGCAGAGGTTTGGGACACAGACCAGAGGCTGGCCCTTTGAATGGGAGGGAAGGAACAGAGCAAAAACTGGAGAGCTCCTCATGAGATACTTGAGGCTGCTCTGGCTTTTACAGTTAGTAAAAGCAGCTGCCACAAGCAAAACAAACTGGTATTCATACAGAAGGGAAAGAGACAGTGACAAAGCAACCCTCATTCTGAAACTCCCGATGTGCTGGACTCGGCTGTTCTTCTCAGAATCTCTAATTTTCTTTACTTTGAGCTCACTGCACTGATACCCAAAGCAGGCTCACCACAACCTTCCAGCGGGTTATACCATGCTGCACAGCTCCTTCCATGTGACCTTTTCTCAAAACCCAACAGCTCTGTGCTTGCCCCACTTTTTAGATTAGAGGTCCTTATGCACGTTATCCCACGTGTGTCATGGAATGAATGCTGGCTGTCTCAGAGAACTTGCTGCTATTTGTTAAATCTACCCATTATCCTGCCATGACACCCAGGCACAACGTTGGCAGCAATCACCACCCCCGACTGTATTTATCTTCAGCTCCTGGAAGCCCATGAGAAGATTAGTTTAATTTTTCTTATTAAACATGCTGATCATGGATCAGCAGAACTGATGATTTTGCATCCACTGAATAGTCCCAGGCAGTGGCACAGAAGTGAGATGCTTTACGCTCTTGTCTGAGCTGCTGATGGAACAACTTTTTAATTCAGCTTCCTGAACAAATGCAAAGCAAATAAAGCCAAGAACGCAATCCCCGCTCAAAGACTATCAGAGCCACAAGAGCCCAGCATTTCCAAAGCCAACCCATATGACAGCCTGTGCTTCACCAGATTTCCTGCTACATTATAATGATGACAACCGATAATACCAGTTATCAATACTGGTATTCCCTGGTATCCTGTAAACAGACAGCAGGAGAGAAAAGGGCAACTCTACTTAATCCTGTACATGACTTTCCAATGTGGACATTCACAGAGAAATAGTATTCAAACTTACTTCAATTTTTCTCATGACCAACAGCCCATCGACAATTTTACCTAGAATGAGAAAATTTATCCACTTCAATACGGCCGTTTTTTACCTTTGTCCCCCACCACTCACCACAGGTACATGCATTTTCGTCCCTCCTGAAAAGCTCTGTGCAGTGTGTACCTATTGGGCACTTCAGGGTTTGTTACTGATCTCTAAACTGATAAAGGAAACAATCCCTCTTCAAACATTCTCCACATTCAGCACAGATTAAGTGCCTTTTCCCATCACAGGGGTGGTATGTGCAGAAGTCTGAGGTTTGAGACCACCACCTCAAGGCTGGCCTGGAATTCCTACAGTTGAAGCAGCAGTAAATGCAAGTTAGCAGATGTGACTTCACAGAATTACTGTCCAAAAACTCTGCTGAAAGCTCAGCCTTCTCTGACAGTGGAAAAGAAAGGGATTCCTTCACTCACCTGTGCCTTCTGCACTGGCACAAGAATTTGTGTAGAAATACAGTACACCAAACACTGAACTAATCTGGATTAAAGCTAACGTGTGAAAAAAAGGATTCATTTCAACAGTGATCCATCACAGTTTCAGGCTGCACAGATCCTCCACTAGCACAAGCGAGGAGGGAAGAACGAGAAGTCCAGACCCAGAGGATGGTCGGGCACTGGAACAGGTTTCACAGGGAATGATCATGGCCCCAGGGCTGCCAGAGCTCCAGGAGTGTTTGGACAATGTTCTCAGGCACAGAGTGGGATTGTTGGGGTGTCCTGTGCAGGGTCAGAAGTTGGACTTGATGATCCTTCTGGGTTCCTTCCAGCTCAGGAGATTGTATGAATTCTCACTATTATATATTATTATATTATTATATATTATATACTAACAGCTGCCCTGCAGGGATATCCAAGAGCTGGCACTCCAGGACTTTCACTGCAGGTACTCACCGAACACAACATGCTTCCCATCCAACCAGTCACACTTGGAGCATGTGATGAAGAACTGGCAGCCATTGGTACTTGGACCACTGTTTGCCTGGGGGTTGAGAATGGCAAAATATGACAAGTCTACAATTTCAGACTGGCCAAAACTGAAGGCAGACACATAAGAAAGAGCTGTTGCTCAAGACCAGCTTATTTTTAGCTTATTGCTAGACAAACCAAAGAAAACAAGATATACATCTGCAGGAGAGCACCCTGTGCTGGGATGTAGCATGTCACCACCTCTGGTCACACCAGTGTGCACAACAGCCACGTCACCAACTTTTTATTATATTCCTACAGAGGCACGTTCAGCACAAGCCCGTGCCAAAGTCCAGGCTCTAGAGCACCCTCCTGGAAAAATGCTGAACTTTTTGGTGACGAGTACTTATTGGCTGCAGCATTGTCCTGGGGAAAACTGAAAGCCAGAAACCAGGGCAAGAAAAAAAAAGCAGCTGATTTCTGTTTTTTGGGAGGTTTTCTCAGAATAAAAACAACAACAACAAAAAGGTGTTCTGATGATCATGATGTGAAACGTAACAATCGTACTGGCACAGGGCTCACAGGAACAGTGGGATGCAGATGTGAAATTTTACTCACACCCAAGTACAACACCCAGAGCATTTGCACTCTGGTAAGAAAACACCTCTGCAACACTGAAGTCCATTTGCAATATTGACAACCAGAAGCTACTACAGCATGTTTCTGTCCTGACAAGTGAACTGGGCAAGTTTTGCAGCTGCAGGACTGCACAGAACAGGGTCATTTTGGCTTTTTAGTTAATGCTAGCTAGCATCAAAAGGATCCAGCTGGGATCCATGGTTCCTGGGGTCCATGGTTTGATCCAGCACAACGACTTCAGAGCCATGCTACTTTAACACAAAGCTGGCAATACTGGAGTGAATCCCTTCTCTCATACCACAATACACTGGCTGCTTAGCTGTGCCATGACACCTTTTTTTGGGCCACGTTTTCAACACGGATGAATAACTAACCCATGATGAATGTCCTAAGCTAGTGGTTTTAAGGGCAGAGCAGCTGAAAGAGCTGGGGAAGAAGCAGCTGTGGATAGGAACACTGAAACACTGGCTCCATATTCCAAAAGTCAGGGTATTGTTCCTAGCAGACAACGTGCAATGGTTGCAGTTTCTCCTACTATGTTGAACAGGAAGGTTTGTTTTTAAAGATATCACAGTAATGTTGCTGTGGCTTTGGAATGCCCAAATCTCTCTGTTTCATCCTTGCTGAGGTCAGTGTTTGGTAACAGTATCAGGAAAGAAAACGCCACCAACTCACCACTGTATGAAAACTGTAAGAATTAAGCTCTTCCAAAAGCCATCAAGCCAAGCCTGTGCCTGCACTCCAACAGGCAACAAAGGATGGTGCAGGATCAGGACTACTGTGTTACTCAACATATTAACCCATGAGTAGCTGCCTGACTAGTAGTTACAAAGCAGACCTTGTACCTAATGGTAGAGATTTCTGTTGTCCAGCAAGCTTAGGGAAAGGGCACAGATATAGTACCAAAAGCTTTTTAGTCTGTAATGTCATTATTTCATACTCACCATAGAAAGCAGGCCAGGAGCAGAGTGTTTCAGCTTGAAGTTTTCATCTGCAAAAGGACCCCTATATATACTGGCTACTCCAGTGCCATCTCCCTGCACGAGAGAGGTACCCAGTTAGCCACAGCATTTGTTCTCTAGCAATTGCTACAGAACAATTCAATTTAAAAATTAAATTTAGAATCTCCAAGCAAGAGGAAAGGGTTAAACTGAGCCCAAAACAGATGTTGTGTTGCCATTCATGTACACCAGCAGTGAACACATTCAGCCACAGAAGCAATGCAAACAGGTATCTCTGGTACAGCCACTTAAATTCACTATTCTGACCGTTAATTCCATCTCTGTGTTGAGTTTCCTTTTCTGTGTCACTTCAGACCCACTTCTTCTGCCTTGCTGCAACTTGTCTCCCTTCACTGCCTTTCTGCTTAACATACATGATCTTTAATAGGCCAAACTTAATAGAACAATAAGATATTAGTAATATACCACATGCAGCTCCACGTCTTTTGCTCCAGCCCTTGTTTTTTTTCCTCCTGCTCTCTGTAGTTTACTTAAACTGTTGGCTCTGAGACAGGAACTTTCACCCTGTCTGAGGGGTCAGTGTGAGTTGCTCCCCAAGTGGCTTTGTAATAAATATAACATATAAATTCCAAATACTGGAGAAATCTCTAAAGCTCTTTGAGCTGCAGTGGAAGTAAAAAAGTTCACTAGGACATCTGAGCAGTGTCACAGTTAGCAACTACCTGCTGTGGCTGAACTGCCTGCTGTGTGGTCAGTTCTCTCAGAGACTTTCACACAACCAAGTTTTATATTAAAAAGCTTTATCGCTCCCCTTATATTCTGAAACACTTCCAAAAATAAAATAATTTTACTGGGTCCTAGGACAGTGAAGAGATCCTGTGGCCCTTCAGCCTCACACATGTATTCTGCTTATCCCCATGTCAGAGCACAACTACCATTGTGGGCACAAAGTCTTTCCTATTTTGAAACAATTTAGTAACAAAAAATTAGTTTTGATTTAAATGACCTCTTACATTAGATTGTTCTGTGCTTAGGGTCCCTCTACAAAGCTAATAGAAATTCAGAGAGGTTTTTGCTTGGGGAAGGACAACAGAAGGGGGAGCAAAAACAGGGTAAAAAAAAGAGTTTGCAAGTTTTGAAAGCTTCCAGGGTATTGCCAGGCTATTGTAGAGAGGAAATATTTTGGGAAGAAGGCGTGTTCACCCAAGGCTCCCGACTTGTTTTCAAGTGCTTTATTGTTTGTTGCAGTAAGATGGCAGCAATGCTATGAGGACCAGTTACTACTGGGTACCTCAAAAAAGAAAGAGATCCTGCAGATCAGCACAGGCCCTTTGCATGTTATACCATAGAGAAAAAGGACAGAAAGAATACAGGAGTACATACATTTACGAAGTCACCTCCTTGGATCATGAAATCCTTTATTACCCTAAAGAAGTAAAATAACACTTAGTTCTCAGTGGCCAAAGGCCTCAAGAAGCTCAGTGTAAGGTAAAAAGGGGTTCTGTCTCGCTGTGCAACAGAAGTTAACAGAGTCTGCAAATGCTGCAGCCTGAAATCTACAACAAATATTAATTAGTGGTTGATATGAGGTCATTTGGAACCTGTTGCTGTTCGACCAGGAATAGTGATTAGGTGATAGATGCTGGACAATTATCTCTGATGTGGCACACCAGGAACAGGGGATTCCTCCCAGTGACCGCAGCATACACATGTGACAGCACCCCCAGGTCCCCCAAAGCCACAGGATTACATTAGCCATGACCCACAAATGTCTCCAACACCACTAATACCTTGAGACAGGTCACAAAACCCTGTCTGGCTCAGGCTGCTATTTAGTGCCTAAACAACAGCAGATGAATTACCTGTGGAAAGTGCTTCCTTTATAACCTATAGGGACACCATCTTTCCTGCAAGGAAGCAAAAAGCAAAATCATTGCAACTCACTGGATATCCCAACACAAAACTCTCCCAGGAATTCAGAGTCCCAAAGGGTTGCCCTATACATTAGCAGTTGCCTTGAAATACAACCGAGTGATGCAGACTCTCAGCTGCTGTTGTTGGAGGCTACAGGAAGCCTCAAGGGGCCTCTGCACATGAAATTACTCTGCTCCCTGCAACATCCACACCAACATCTTCAGAGGATCCCATTACAACCTGCAGCATGAGCAGGCGGACTTTCCAGACAGGGCTTTTTAGAGCCACCTGGGCACAAAAAAATTCACATCCAAAAAGGAAAACCTGCCATCTCTGTGAGTCTCCTAGCCCCTCACAATTTTCTCAGAGCAGATTTCTGTAACTCTTTCATTTTTTACTGGTACAACATGAAATCTTCCAGACAAACCCTCTTCCACCTCACCCAGCCCTGTTTCTCCAGCAGGACACTTAAAGAACATTATAACCCACTCACCTGAATTCACCTGTACAAAACTGCCTGGAAAACAAAAAGGAAAGCAGAGTGTTAGGTGCATGTGAACTCTGAGGGCTGCACCAACCGCTGCACAGGACCTTCCTCATTGTGTTGGGTATGTCACCAGTGAAATAGGAACAGCAACTCCTTCCCCCCGCCATTTCAAAACATTTTCTGTGCTTCCTGTGGTGAGGAGATCAGAGATTTAACACCAAGGTTGTAAGAGACAGTGAATGTGGGGCAGGTACTGTGTTTGACATAGACCAGAGTATGTCCATCCCTTTAATGGAAATGGAATTTCACATGGTGCATCCCTCAGTTGATGGCAGAACAGGGTGCCCAGGAGACCTCCACCATGCACAAGGCACTGCCTGTTCTAAATGCACAGAGCAGACTAGAGGCTTCACAGAGGAAACAGAGGACTGGACCTCTTCTGGCCAGACAGGGTCCCCCGAGAGACCAGGATGTCACACAGCATCTCTGAGAAGAGACACAAAGTGGGTGCAGCACTCTGCAGAGGGGAGTGTCAGGTAATCACTTTGCCACCCAAAGACATTCCCGCACCAGAAAGCCTTTGCAGCTCCGGTGGAGGCTGAGCTGCAGGAACCGTAGCTGCTCCTCACCTGAAATTCTCTGCCGTTTTGGGTACAACATCAGCGAACAGCTCGATCTTCATGCGGCCGACCTCCTGAGGAAACGGGGGCCAGGTGAGCCTCCCGGGTCCCCTCACACACACCTGCCTCCCGACCCCGGGAACCCCCACAAATCCAGTCTCCTCATTCACCCCCACGCCTACAGGGCCCTCCTGACGCAGCCCTGCTCCTCTCCCCTGCGAGCCCTTCCCGAAGGGCCCTGTGACCCCCCTTCCAAACTGTCCGTCCCCCGGCACTGCCCTGCCAGCGCTTCCACCCGCGGCCCCGCCAGCCCCACGATGAACGCCCGGCACCCCTGGTGCCCTCCCATCCCCACAACGCCCCGACACCCCCAGCTACCCCCGCAGGCCCTCCCCGGGCGCGGCCGCTCCCCGTCCCGGGGCACCCCCACCTGCCCGCCGATGGTGACATCGAAGAAAACCACGGGATTGTTGGGGTTCGCGGCCAGCGCCGACATC
>VZRJ01010885.1:714655-726662 GCA_013397565.1 Ptilonorhynchus violaceus
GTTCGCGGCCAGCGCCGACATCGCGATCGCCTCGGCGGGAAGCGGAAGTGGCGGCGGAAGCGGAAACGGCGGCGGAAGGCGGGACGGAGCTGGGCGGTGTCCGGGATGTGTGGGCGGTGTCTGGGTGGGCCGGGCGGTGTCCGGGATGTGTGGGCGGTGTCTGGGGTGGACGGGCGGTGTCCAGGATGTCCGGGCTGTGTCCGGGCGGCGTCCGGAGCCCCATCCTGCGGAGGCAGCTCGGGGTCCGCAGAGCAGAGCGCTGCCCGGCCGGGGAGGCCTGCCCCTTGATCTCCCTGCCCCTTGATCTCCCTGCCCAGCTGGGCACAAGCCGGCTGAACATGAGCCCCGTTGTCCCCAGATGGACAAGGAGGCCAATGGCACTTGGACTGTACCAGCCATAGAGTGGCCAGTGGGACTAGGGCAGTGACCATCCGCCTGCGGTGAGGCGCCTCCAGTCCAGGGATCAGTTCTGGGCGCTTCACTGCAGGAAAGACATTGAGGGTCTGGAGCGTGTCCAGAGAAGAGAATGGAGCTGGGGAAGGGGCTGGAGCACCAGGAGCGGCTGAGGGAGCTGGGGGGCTCAGCCTGGAGAAAAGGAGGCTCAGGGGGGACCTTCTGGCTCTCCACAGCTCCGTGACAGGAGGGGGCAGTCAGGGAGGGGTCGGGCTCTGCTCCCAGGGAACAAGGGACAGGACAAAAGAGAATGGCCTCAAGTTATTCCAGGGCAAGTTCAGATTGGACATCAGGAAGAATCTCTTTGTGGAGAGGCTCATCCAGCCCTGGCACAGGCTGTCCAGGGTAGTAGTGGTGTCCTCATCGCTGAAAGGATTTAAAAGCTGTGTAGATGTGGCACTTGGTGACATGATTTAGTGGTGGCCTTAGCAGTGCTGGGGGAATGATTGGTCTTGATCTTCAGGGTCTTTTCCATCCTCACTGATTCCATGATTGCAACAGTTAGTTCTGTGCTTGTTTTCAAGGTCTGATCAGCTGGACATTGCCTCAGAGAGGTTTACAGGACTTCCTCTAATGTCCTGACTGTGCTTGAGGAGAAGTGATGCTTTCCCTGGCAGAAAGATGAGCAGGATATGTAAAGAAGTGCACTGCAACTTTGCTGCTTGGAAAGAGACATTTCCTGAAGGAGAATCCTGATTTGGAAATCATTGTGTATGCACACAATGGCTGAGTGCAGCTGTGTGAGGACAATCAGTGCTGATTTCCTGCTCTTTCCCTGTGGCAGGAGGAAGCTCCAGTGTGAAGACCAGCACTGATTGGGCTCGTACAGAGCTGGGCTGGCCACGTTTTCTACCACTGAAATGCCAAAATGGCAACTGCTTTTGGTGAACCAAGGTGATCTATTTCTACACCTCCAGCCTGTGTTTGGTGACACAGTTTTCTCGGGGCATTTCTTAAAGACTCTAAGGATAATTTTGGAGTCTTCTTGGCCTCTCTTCAGGTTGTGCAGATCCAGAATATTTGGTTTTTGGCACATACATGCCTTAGGCTGGAGAACCACTGCTCTATTCCTTGTAACAATCTCGGCTCATGAAGGTCCTGCTGTCAGGCAGGACACTGTTACTGCTTCCTGAAGGTGAAAATCTACTCAGTGATTGGTGTTGGTGAATTGTGCACTTCAGTGTGTCCCAACTGTGGTTTTACTTTAAAAACCCCTGCAGTTCATCTGAGGGTACCTTCCTTTGCAGGCCAGGGAAGGGCAGTGGTACCAGATGAATGCCTCTGTAGGTCCATTTGACATCACAGCAGCTCTCAGCCAGCATACATATTTACTCTTCTATGCCAGGTAGGAACAATTGTGAAAGGATATTCAGAATATACTCCCTTTCCCCTACCTGATCCTGTTGGTGTGCTCCTCTGGTGGGTTTTGCTTTTTGTCATGGGGGAGAATGACTTTTTGTCCAGGTGAGTTCTGCCTGTCCTGCAGTTCGACAGGTCCTTCTCCCTCGTTGTCTGGCACTAAACTGTGCTTGTGTGAATTGCCAGCTGCCTGCTCTCTGAGAAGGGCCAGCTGTGAAAAGGGGCAAAATGGACATTCTGAGAGGGTATAAAGATGAGTCACTGCTTGAAAGGGACAGACATGGCTGGAAAACTGCAATCTATTTTCCAAAGCCTTGTGCTGCTTCAATCTTCTCCATGTCGTGCCAAGTGCTGCCAGAAAACGACAGGCCTGAAGCCACAAGGAGACTGGCAGGAACCAAGGAGGTGGAGAAAGCACACAGACACTGAGGAAGGGGACAGCTGAACAGAAGCCAACCGGGAAACAGAGGGCACCTTCACCATCAGCTCGGACGTGGCCATGGGAACCTTCTCAGCTCTTTCCCAGGAAAGATGGCAGAAGCTCAGGGAAGGAAGGTGCCAGAGTGAAGAAGGGGAACTTCAGGGAGGAGGGCTAAAAGGTAGCAACATTTGCCGCATTGCAACTGTTGCCTCTTCGGGCAGGGTTTCGAGTGCATGGCTTCTGTACTGAGCTGTTCAGCCCTTGTGACTGCGCTTCCCAGCATAACCTGCCGGTGACCGTCGAGGGCTGCAGGCATCTCAAAAGAATGTTGACCGTTTAACCTGACGTTTACAACTGAAACAATAAAACCATCAAACCAAACCCAGTCCCAAGTGGTGCTTCTGATTATTCTATAGAGTTTGACCATGCAAGAAACAATAGACAGAGTTTTCTTGAAATGGTTTAACTCAACTTCCTTTATGAAAGCTCCCTTGTGATGCTGAAAGGTGGCAGCTTTGTAAACCTATATTGAATGAGCATGCAGAGATCTCGGGGAAAAAAAATTTCCCAGGAACAGAGTGTCTCCAGGGCTGCTGGATTGATTCTCACAAAAATCGCGGTATGGAAACTTCAAAGACTCCTGTCTTTTGAAGCAGGGATTCGTTTATTCGGCACCGGGGACACAGGGGATCGCTCTGCCCAACATGTCCACCCCACAAGGATGGGGTACAAGCTTATATGCTTTCAACTATGTGCATATGCATACTATTTCTAAGAAAAGGTGGTTATGTGCACCTTTCCAGAAAAATGTGTAGATTTCTGCTTTGTGAAAGTTTTATGTAGCTTTTATAAAGTGAGGTCTGTCAGTCAGAAATCCAGCTTATCTTTCAAGATCTCACTTCAATGGTAAGATGTTTATTGGCAATTGGGAGATGCCAGCCTAATGTTAACCCCATGGCACCAAAATAGCTCATGCAAGACAGCTTGTCCTGTTTGAGTTATCTGACCAGTTAACAAGCAACAGGTAAGCTCTTGTGGGGAGCTACGGGGAAAAAAACCAGAAAACCCAGATTTTCTGGAATTTATGTTGTTGATCTGGGGGAGTCCTCCATGCTGCAATGGTGGAGAGTGCTGGGCCTTTGCTGAGTGCTGTGCTAGCCCCAGGGTGAGAAGCTGGGACGCCCCTCAAGTCTTGGCAGTGCCAAACTCCCCTGGCAAAGAATCAGCTGAAATGCTCAGTTTTTGGCAAAACTATTTATTGGGGGATCAGTGTGAGAAACAGAGCCGGTAGCATCTGGCACAGTATGTCCTCTTGCAGCCCTGGCTGTGGTCTCCGCCAGCAAGGCGCTGGGTTTTGGCAGCTGGGGTGCCTGAGGGTGATGAAGAAGAAGGTCTCTTGCAAGCTCTAGGCTGCTGCAGTGTGTGCCAGGTTTGCCGTGGGGGCTCAATGGTGCTGGGGGTGCCACTGGCTCTGTGGTAGGAGGAGCGTGCTGAGTACTGCAGGGGCATCCCAGCCCAGCCTCTGGAGCCTGTTCTCCACACCCCTGGAGGCTTGGAGTCACACCATGTCACCAGAGCTCTCTGCAGACGGGAACAAAGGGGAAAGCATGGGGAGGGGGTGAGTGTTACCTCCTTCTTTGTGGGCACCTCAGGCACCAGAGGACATGGGGCACCAGGGACCCCAAGCATGTAAGGGACCCCAAACACCCATCGTCCCAGAGTGCCTGTGCCCAGGAGCCCCCTCCCTGTGCCTGTACCTTGGCACGGGATGAGCTGTACCATCTTCCAGGCAGGTTGTGTTCCATGATGCCACCAGCGACGGGGCTGCCATTGAGGCGGCTGTACTGCTTCACTCTGCTGGGGGACCCCAGCACAGCCAAGTGACCATTGGTGGGCTCCATCTGAGGACACCAGCGATGCTGACAGTACTGGATGCCACAGTGGGTGGGGCTGGGGGCTTGGCAGATGTCCTGCTGTCTCTTGTCACCAGTGTCCCCAACCGGCTCAGCCAGGCTGAGTCCATCCATCTGGGCAGTGGCCTTCTGGATGCCACCCTGGCCAGTGGGAATGAAGGCAGCTTTCTCCATGCCAGGGAAGATGTCTATGCTGGAATCCTTACAGGATGCCCTCAGGCCTTCCTGGCTGAGCTGGTAGTACCAGGTGGCCTCAAAGCTGGCCTTCACCTCCTGCATGGAGATGAAGGGATGCTGAAGGGCAGCACTGGGTGTGATCCGCTCATGCGAGTCCCAAGTGAGCATCCTCTTCACCAGCTCCACCATCCTGTACACATCACAGCGCTTGGCCAGCTCCTCCTGGTCAGGATCAGGCACTGGCCGGGCATTCACCAATGCCAGCTGATCCAGCGAGGAAAAAATATGCTCCCTTCTCTCCATTGGCTTTGCCACTGCCTTCCCTGGTGGTTTGAGCTGCCAGGTACCAGTGGAACGTGCCACACGTTGGAAGAAGGACCGTGTCTTCTGGGCAGCGCAGAGCAGCTCGCCCCGGGGTAACCCCAAGGTGGAGCAGATGTAGCACACCTGGTCATATTCATCATTGCCAGGGTAGAGCGGCCAACCCAGGTGAAGCTCAGCCATCACACAGCCCAAAGACCAGACATCCACCTTCTCGCAGAAAGGCAACCCCAGCAAGATCTCCGGTGCCCGGTAGAAGCGGGTTTGGATGTAGGGCTCCCGGACATGGCAGACCTCAGAGAGGAGGATGGCTGAGCCAAAGTCAACGAGCTTGATGCGGAATGGATAGCGTGCATGGTCCACCAGCATGATGTTCTCTGGCTTAAGGTCAGCGTGGATGATGGAGAGCTCCTTCAGCTTGACCAGCGCCACCAGCACCTGCGCCGTGATGGTGCGGATGTGCTGGACAGGCAGGGGCGAGAAGTTGTTCTGCTTTTGGAAGTCAAAGAGGTTTTGCTGCAGCAGCTCGAAGACCAGGTAGGTCCAGACCGTGTCACTGAAGGACTCGAGGAAACGGATGATGTGAGAGTCCTTCGTGTCCCCCTCCCGCAAGGCCTGCAGCAGCCTCAGTTCATTCTTCACTATTTGGCCATCGTGATCACGGTTCTTCAGGATCTTGATGGCCACCATCTCCCCAGTGCTCCTGCACTGGCCCTGGATCACCTGTCCAAAGGTCCCCTTCCCGACCATGGCCATTATGTTATAGCGCTCAGCACCTACCACCAGTGTCACCATGGTGGGTCGGCTCCTCACCAGGGGCTCAGGATTCTCCAGCTCAGCACCCAGTGGGGACTGGAGACACCCGACTGTCCCAACCCAGCCTCACAACGCTGTGGGTTCCAACATCACCGTGACAACACATGATGTCACAACAGAAGCAGCCTGGGTGGAGGAACCCCCAAAACCCAACGCTGGCCCCCTAAATCCAGCCCTGCTCTCCTCAAACCCATCCACAAACCCAAGAACCCTGGTGCCCCCAAAATGGATGCCAACCCTCTGAAATCCCATTTTCAACCCCCTAACCCCTTTCCCTGGGGCAGCTCTATCGGTTAGAGCTTGTTGAACTGTTGCAGTGGGAATGCAAAAGCCAAGCTGCTGAGCTTTTTGTCCTGGTACCGTTTTCATTTGAAGCTGGACTCCGCAAGAGTGAAAAAATGTATTAGTGCTAAGAAGTTCGTGTTGTCCTTTGAGCGTGGTGCAGATAGGAGTTTGTACTTGGAAGGGGAAGATCAGCAAATCTTTCTGTCCTGACACGGTTTGTTTGAGAGCAGTGACGTTTTCGACTCGGCTCTGCCCTGTGGGTAGTTTAGAGCTGGGTGAGGTGCGTGTCCTTCTTTTGCAGGTCCACAGCGCCGTTGTGTGGTGGTTTAATGAGCGCTGATGGTGTCCAGGTTAAAGGCAGGCTCTTTTCTGTGTGGGAGCAGTTGGAGCCAGAGTTTCGTTGTGGATCCTGGCTCCTGGAGAATGAAAGAATGCGATTCTGCACATAGCTGGGAAGGAAAACGAATTGTCTTATTGTTGGCTGTGCAGTTTATATGCTTCAAAAGAGAAGTGAATTCCAGCACTACCTCTTGTTTTTAGAACCTGTTTTGTGAGACTGGCTGCTGAACATTCTTAGTTTTGTAACTGGGCTCTGTGAGACTGAAAGGACATGAGGGTCCACAGAGCTGAGCACACAGACCTGCGTGCGCTGCACTTTATAAGCTGCAAGGGGAAGGAGAAGGCCAGTGCTTACTTATTGTTCTAGGACTTTTGGATTGGTAGTAATTGCTGGACATAGCAAGTTTTGAAGCTGGGCTCTGCGAAAGTTAAAGAATGTGATGGTACCTGCACCAGAACAGGAAAGTGCCTAACTCCAGGGAGTGTGTTGCTTTTCACAGGATGCAAGGTAAATGTGGAGACAGCAAGAGCTTGCTGAACAGGGACCTTTCGTGAGTAATATTTACACTTGAGACAGTTAGTTTGAGTTCAGGAACTCTGCATGATTGAAAGAAAGACTGATAGTACAGTGAGTTTGTAAAGGGAAGCTCATAGCCCTGGTTTGCATCGTGGCATTGCTATCATTCGAAGTGAATGTGAAACCCAGCAACTGTTTTCTCCTCTGTTGTTTCCAGATGAAAATGATGGAGCTGGGCTTGGTGGGAGAGCAAAAACGTAAAGGTGCATGCAGCTGAAATAAAGAAGTATAATAGCAATGTTTGTTGTGCACTTTAATGCTCCATAGGAAAAGTGACGCCCAGCTCAGTCTCTTTTGCTCTAGGACATTTCTTTTAAGGCAGAGGATCCAGAAGATCTCTAGCTGAGACTGAAAGAATAGGATTCAACATGCACCTTAGAAGAAACTTCACCTTCCATTTGAAATGCTTAATTAGCATGGCAATCAAAGGGCAAAAAGAATTCATGTGCCAGGAAAGAAACAGTCACTGAATAACCCTTTCTCCTCACAGCTTTTCAACTACACACCTCAGGGTCTGCAGGCGTGTTCCTGCTCAAGTATTTTTAGTCACATTCTTAGCCCAGGGGCAGAATTGCAAAAGTCCAGCAAAAAGCTCACTCACAATCACTGTCAGCTGAGAATGCTCCTGCTGGCTCCACGTGTAACTCGCACCTGTTGAACTGCATCACACTCCGTGGAGATACACACTTGCCCTCAAGCTCTGTGTACCATTCTACTCTCTCTTGCGGGTCCCAAACACCTTCAAAACGTCCAGCAGCCTCTCCCACACAAGAAGTCCTAGAACAAAAAGTCGGTGCTGGCCTTCATCTTCCCCTTGCAGTCTGTAAACTGGACCTTTTCACTTTTTTGCTCACATGCATGGACCATCACGTTCTTTCACTCTTGCAGAGCACAGCTTCAAAACTTATGTCAAATGATTGCTCCCATACCAAAGCTCCTAGAACAAAAATTTAGCACTGGCAACTGCACAGCCAACAATAAGGCGATTCGTCTTCCTTCCCAGCTGTGTGCAGGATCACATTCTTTCACTCTCCAAGAGCCAGGACCCACACCTGAACATCTACACTGACTGCTCCCACACCAATCACGCCAGGAGAGAAATCCTCTGGCATTTGCACGGGCACTGTCAGCGCTCATTAAACCACCACACAACGGCGCTGTGCACCTGCAAAAGGAGGACACGCACCTCACCCAGCTCTAAACTACCCACAGGGCAGAGCCGAGTCGAAAACGTCACTGCTCTCAAACAAACCGTGTCAGGACAGAAAGATTTTGCTGATCTTCCCCTTCCAAGTACAAACTCATATCTGCACCACGCTCAAAGGGCAACACGAACTCCTCAGCGCTAATGCATTTTTTCACTCCCACAGGGTGTGGCAACAAACTTGAAAACATCCGGCAAAAACAGAGCTCACAGGAGTGCCAGGTGAGAAAGCTGTTATCAGCTGCAACTTCAGCTGCACCCATCGAACTGCACCACACACTCTGCTCTCTGCACTTTCCTTCTCAGCTCGAGGTACCATCGTAAGCCTTCAGTCTCACAGAGTCGGCATCCAAACTGAACGGCCCCAGGGACTGCTCACACGCTGAAGGTACCAGGACAAAAAGCTCTGCAGCTTGGCTTTGGCACTCCCACTGCAACAGTTCAACAGCTCTAACCCGTAGAACTGTGTACCAGGAAAAGAAATTAAATACACCGAGGGCACCCAATGTGTGGATCCAAAAGTGGTTTCTTTGTCAAAGGGAGGAACTATAAGCCCGTCTCAAAAGTAAGTGGCATTCCTTCCTCCAAAAGAGAAAACATCTGAGATTGATCCCATTCAATGGTGCCAGTAGAACATTTCTACTGGGCACTACCTGGCCCCTGGGCACTCTGTCAGCTGCACACCAAGACTGAGCATGGCTGCTTATCTTGCTGAAAATAAATGTACTGCCAAAAATTTCAGAAGGCCACCACTGAAAAGTGGAAACCACATGCCAAATTGAATCTTCCAGGAGACCACCTTCAAAAGATGCATACCAACTCCAGAACTGTACATGTTGAAGGAATGCTTCCACACCAAATATGCCAGGACAGAAAGTTGCTGCTGCCCTTCACCTCCACTAGGCAGCTTCTTATCTGCCCCTAAAACACTGGGCCTACGTGCTTTCCTTCCCATGGAAAAGCATTGTCATGCTCTTTCAGGAACTTACCAACCAAAAGCTGCATAGCACCTCCAGTATCAAATATGTCCAACAATTGCTCCTACATAAAAGGTGCCAGGACAGAAATGTTTTACTGGAGTTTACCTCCCCAAGGTATCTTAGCATCTGCTTCACCAACACTGGGACTATGTCCTTTGCTTCCCAAGGAGAGTTACTCTGAGTCACTTGGCCTTCCCTTTGCCTTCAGTCTCAGTATTTAACTTGGTTAGATTTTTGTTCTTACTCTGTAAAGGCATTTTGTCTGGCTCTTCTGCTAGACCTGAGCTGTTGTTTCATGTCATCCACATTTTTCCCTCTTCTTCCCCCGTCATTTTAACAAGGGAACTTTCCTCTCCCTGAACCTGGAGCACTTTTTAATACTTTTTTGACTGCTTGCTTTCTGAGACTGCTGTTTTGATGAAAGATGAATGTCATTCTTCAGCAGCCTCTTGCTCCAGCCAAGCATCATCAATAATTCAGCCAGGCCTCAATAACATTAGGTCTGGATTAAATGCCAATTAACCGACTGAAAGGGCTCAAGAGATACAGGCAAGAGGTTTCTCTTAATTTTTTGAAAATCTTTCCTGAACTTCTAAAAATTGAGTTAGTTCAATGAGTAAAACTCAGAGCAGTCTAACACAGTTCAAAAGGTGCCAAGAGACTTAAGCAATGGATGTGCTGAAGCCCATCAAGCCCCGTTCCCTCGCTTGTCTCCACCTGCTCTGACTGACATTGCATTGCACGTTACCTGGGACAAAGCCTATCCCTGTTCATTTGCTCCTGGCTTAATGAGATGCTGGAACATGACTGCAGCATGTCTAGACAAACATCATCTTTGTGGCTCTTTGCTTGCTTAACTAGACTTGTGCAAAAGGCAGCTAAAACTCAGAAAAAGGTTGCTCAGAGGTTTCAGTTCCACATCTGGAGACACTGCAAAAGTCACTTTGAAGTGGTTGGTGCTCAGTTCCACATCAGACCCCGCAGCTTCCTCCTGTCGAGCATTACCCAAATTTCCAGCGTCTCTTCAGCCCCCAGCACCCTTGGCCACCACATTCTGCAGCAGAACAGCTCAGACACACATTTGTGGAAGGGATGATCGATCTGTGTCTGATCAACCCAGACACAACTGCCTGGCAGGCGCCAGCCACCATCCCAGCAGCTCACAGGGCACACAGGTCTGTGGCAGCGCTCAGCACAGGGGTGACTGGTAAGTCCTGAAGCTCAGAGCTGCTCAGGTGGAACCAGCTGTACCTGCACAAGTTCCTGCTCCCTCTCTTGCTGCATTCATTTAATGAGTGCTTCATTCAAGGATTGAAGGCACTGAAGTATTTGGAACTGTCAGTGGAGAGCAGTGGCTTGGAGTCACTCAGAAACTACATATAGGGCCCTGTGGACAGAGTATGTGTGGCTTGGATGGGTAACAGTCTTCCTGCCCTCATCACTGGCCACTTGCTGAACTCACATATTTGGAGAGAGCTCAAAGAACCAGACGGAATAATTAGCTGTGTGGAGGCCAACAACAGGTTTGAGGAAGCTTTTTCCCTCCTGGGCATTGTTGTACTCACCAAGGGTGGGTGAAAGGCTTGAACTTGTTACTAGTTGGCTGCTGCTCTAAGGCCTTCCTGGACTACAGTCCTGGTCTTGATTCCCATTCCAAGGGAAAGTGCCAGAGCTAGTTTTCTGTCAAGGATGAAGGGCTGAGTGAGGTTCAGGTCCCACAGGAATTTGAACAGGAGGAGTTAGGACCAGCCTCTATTACTGGTCTGCTCCTCATAAAAATACACGAGTTGAGCAATGAAAATGTCTCATTAGCCCAAATTAATTGGTAGCTGTGTGAGAAAGAAGACAAGTCACCCAGGAAATTAAGAGAAAAATAGGTGTTATCTTCTCAACACAAGAATACAGAGATCCAGACTCAGCTCTGCAGCTCAGCAATTCTTTGCAAACCCTCGTGACCACAAAGAAGATGAACTGATAGCGGTGGTAGAAGGGGACACTGGGAAAGAAGTCCTAAGCCTCATCAGAAACAGGAGACAGCAGGAGGGTACTGACCCCATAAATCCTTTGCTGTGGGCACACAGTGGCTGCACCACCTACAGTTTGTAGGGTCACAATTATGGCAAAGCTCAACCCCAACCTTTGCTAAAGTCTGCTTCTTCTCGTTCTCTCTTACCAAGCCAAAAAAATCTCTCAGAAGGAGCATTTTTGTCTTCTGATGCCACCTAGTGCCTGTCCCCAGCCTGCTCAGATGGAGTTCAGTGGGTCAGCCCTCAGAGCCCCTGAGCCACTGCCATTTCTGCAAAGGAAAGGAGGGTACAGCTCAGTGGGGCCAGGACTGACAGGAACTACCTGATGGCAGCAGGGAGATGGGCAGCTGGGAAACAGCTTGGAAAACTGTACCAGAGGCAGCATTTGGACTGGAGAATAGCTTGGCCAGCAGGTACTGGCTCTGCAGCACAGAGGATGACAGAAGCTGGAGCAATTGGGCAGCTACACTGCAATACAAAACATGCAATGGGATCACTCTTCAGAGCTTACTTTTGATGATAACTTGTCATCCCTAGAGATAAGCGAGAGAGGAAGTCAGACCAACTACAGAGTGCACCTGGAAGCACAGCAAACCTTCAGGGTCTCCGTTTTCCTCCTCCACTCTCTCCCCAAAGAACACCGACCCACACTGGTGTCACCTTAACCAGAGCCGAGTGTTTAATCGAGTGCAAGGGGGTGACAATGGCACAGTGGTTGTGCTGGGAGGGCGATTCCCACTGTGTGGGGGTATGGAGTCTCCAGAACAGAAGAAGTGGAGGCAGATCCATCTTACAGAGATGGAAAACAACAAAAAACAATGTATGCATCTGGGAGCAGCATTAGAAATAATGATGCCTCCTAAGGACTTGCAAATACCCAGGCCTGAGGCATCTCAGCATGACTGAGATGAGAGATTTGTCAGCACAACTGGCTCCCCAACATCAGTACTGAACAGCAGGAAATGGAGCTAAGGTTTGTTTTTTATACATATATATTTATATTTATATATATAAAGCGCCTATCACCATATTGATAAACATTCTTTGGAACCACTCCAAGGGCAGAGGTATCAACAGGAGTCAGCCTGTTGGTACCTGAGCACTTACGTTTCCAAACAATTAAAAAAAAAAAAAA